>CM065923.1:46574216-47174216 GCA_033439105.1 Magallana nippona | reverse complement strand
TTCCAGTTGTTATTGTTTTGATTATACATTAAGAGTTTTCAGTTGTTGATATTCAGCCTTAAAATTTGTGATTTTGAATAACAGGCGAGAATAAATTTAAAGGGTTTGGCAGCATCTGACGTCAGGCAATATGTGTAATTATACCTTCTAAATATTGATTAAATATTTATACTGAACAGTATTTATTTTCAGTTGAGAGCCAAACATGACAATTACTAATAAGGATGGATCACAATGGACAACAATTATACATGGAAAGTTTTATCTACCTATGATTGTTTAATGGGTATACTCTAAATGTAAATGTTTCACTATCTTGAAAAACCAAATTTTTCATATGGCGAGTATTATTTATAAAAGACTACAGAAACAACTTGAACCTTATAGGTACTGACTCGTCATCAATCTACAAAAAATTATTCTTACTGTTTTATCATCTCAAATTTCAATATTGCAAAATATTAGATAAAGAGAACTTCTTTGTATTGCATTCATTTATTTTGATATGGTTGAACATTGATTTCAGTTGCAACAGTTCACATGGAATGCCATTTTTGACTGAAAATCATTCATATGATCCCCCAACTCCTATAAGAATATTTTCTCCTGATTCCATTGGTCTGTAGGATTTTAGCCATAGTAAATCAGCCATTGTGATAATCACTGAAAGAAACAACAGTATACAAGTGTTCAAAGAAACATGAACTTTTTAGAAAAATACATGTACAGAAATTGTATTTTGAACAGAGTAGAGAGTTTCCTCCCATCCATCACTAGCTAGCCTAGTTGTTTAGGTCATGCTTACTGATTTGTCCCTGATGTAACTCAGCTGGAACATCCACACAGGCCTTGTTGCAAGGGTCCTTGGGAGAGAGTGCAATCTCAAACTGACCCTTCATAACTATTAGCATTAACAATGGTGTAGAGAGGGGAATCTAATAAAACAATAGCATATGTACATGGTATAAGGTTTGTTTTAACTGTAAGGAGACTGCAGAAACACAATTGGAGTCAAATAAAGATTTTACTTTCTTTAAAAAATTCAATTTTTTTTATCTTACATCAAAGTGGTGTTCCAATGACCCCTTAGAAACAAAAATCCAGTTTGTCTCGGAAATTTCCACAGTCTGAGGCATGAAGTATGGTCTTTGGTACAAACTTCTGAATGCCTTTGCTGAGTCTTTAATGCAGTTTTCCCTGAAAGAGAAGATCAGTTGTTTGTTTGACGAGACTAACTAGATTCTAGGTTAAGATTATGAGAGATTCTACCCTATTTAATGAAACTCCTCTGACAGATGATGTTGCCATATACTTGTGTAACTACCAACAAGTGAGATTGAGCAAGACTTGCCGGTCTTTGTGAGATTGGGCAAGACTTACCAGTCTGTGTGAGATTGAGCAAGACTTGCCAGCCTTTGTGAGATTGAGACTTACAGATCTTTGTGAGATTGAGAGAGACTAATCAATCTGTGTAAGATTGAGCAAGACTTCCAAGTCTTTGTGAGGTTGAGCAAGACTTACCAGTCTTTATGAGATTGAGAGAGAATTGCAAGTCTTTGTGAGATTGAGAGAATTTAACTTACCAGATTTTGTGAGCTTGAGCAAGACTTACCAGTCTGCTGAGTAGGACTCCATGTTTGAGTGGACAGCCTGGTGCAGGAACACATGGTGACTGCCATACTTTGTATCTGAATGGAAGCCACATACTGGGTTCTTGTACAGGACTTTATTTTCTTTGTAAGCCTGGAACAAATGTTATCATTTTTAAAAGTAGTTTCTAAGAAATACACCATACTAAAAAATATTCTCTATCTATTCAAGCCTGGTTTTAATATATTTGATTTTTTTGTTTGTTTCATTTCATGGATTTTTTTATGATGAAAATTGAACCTTGTAGATGGAGTGAATATTTATCTGCAGTTTCTCTTTTGGCCAGTCCTTAGTTCCATCTTCTACAATCACAGGGAGCTCCATCTTTAGATAATTCTCGGTGAAATCCCTCGCGCTCAGCTCTGTTCTTCTCTCCACAGTCAAAAGGTCTTTACAAATCTAAATTAACAATATCTATCATAATCTTTCATTACAAAGATTAAAAACTATTTATATGCTTTTTTTCCCCTTGAAACAGCACAAATTTTACAAATAAATGGCAAAGATGTTGTCTGACAAATCATCAACTTGAAAATTACAAATTTAAAAATGCCCGGTACATGGATTACATGTACCAGTATATGTTATTCATGCAGTACTTTTTTACAACTTACTGCATTAGATCATCATACTCTTTTATACTGAGACTACTATAACAAGAGTTATCTGCCCTGTCTTGACCTACATCACAGTCCTCCTCCGTCAGCTGTAGCCCGGCATAGAGAGGGTTGTCAACCATACACTCCCACTGGTGCACCTTTGTCCAGTCCCACACAGGAATCAACTGTCAACACAAAAGAAACGCATTAAGTATGCATGGAAAAAGTAACCTGCAGGCAACACGACTCTCGGGTCAACTTTTGATTTATATAATTCCATCATTGAAATCTGAATTCTATTTAATGTATTTCATCTGCAGTAAATTAGTTGTTAATGTATATTTTCCAAATTATATCTGCAAAGAATGGTTCTTGGTGATATAGAGATATTTTACTGCCAGTTTCTTGTCACATTATAATTAAAACTTCTGCCTTGTGTGATTGTGTGGTCCTCTTAGCATATCAACTACGCATTTCATATATATCAACATTTAGTAAACAGTAACCATGTGGTTCAGGCTTTGTACCAATACATGAACACGCTCATATACAAAATTACTTATCTCATGAATTCAAAACTTTCAACCTGGCACAAATTGAATATATTATCCTCTTTTTTTATTTCTTGAATTGGACACCTCCACTTCATGTGACTTAAATGAGAAAATAACTTTACATATGTGCTCTTTGACAATTTTGTGTCAATTGAATTGAACAATAGTTGTGCTTATTGCAAATTTTAAGTATTATTAAAGAAATTAATTGTGATCTCATCCACATTGAAATTCCAGTACCCTATACCACCTTGATTTGTTATCTGTTATCTACAATGTACGTTTTTTCAACCTGGTATATATGAACACATATTGTGAAGTATTTTTGAGTCCCATGTAACATTCTTTACAATTATTCAATTACATTAAACAATACAATTAAAATTTGGTGTGTGTGGTATTAATCAATAGTGAATATTAACAGCTGTCACTTTATATTGATTAAATATGCTATCAACCATCCACTACATCTAAGTGTCGTTCTAGAACGGAGTATGAGCAGTATAGAAATGTTTAATTCTTTGCATGAGTGCATCTGATCAATTACAGCTGTTACAATTCACCAGCTCTTGTTTACAATGAAAGTTTTAGAGAGGAGAAAAATAATTTAACCTAGAAGTTTTTTTATGACAAAGAAATGACCATTAAGGAAAATTGGAGATGATAACAAGAAGACCCAGATGGCTTTCATTAAGGATCCCAAGGAATTCAAGGTTCACTATTTGATCCTAAGACTACTGAGTACTGATGCCATGTTTTTCCAATGCAGGATGATGAACTAAACAAGTTTTGTTATGAAATTTGTTTTTTTTAAGAAATTGCTTGTCGATAATAACTTCATCACGCCATTACAGATCATGTGTTATGAAGCATGCTGTTGGGATCCTAAAATAGTGATCCATTGTAGTGAAGTTCTGGGTTCAGATTTATTTTGATATCAGAGTGAGCCATAACTTGTTACATTGAAATAATGTATACCAGTACAGTGGAGCAAATTCAGTAGATATTCATGTTTTACTTCTCGATCCTGACTTCAGAATATGAAAGAAATAATAGTTATACAAAACCTATACTTTCCATATTGTAAATTAGAAGTGATTTTGAATATCATTTTAATAAATATGATATTAAGACCCAGATTTCTTCTGAGTGACACGTCCCCTCTTTTTGGCCAGGATGAATTAAAAATTGGTGCACAATTTTTCAACATTACATCTATTATATGGGATCTTTTGTGCAGTTTTCAACACATAATTCCTGTGTATATTTCATCACCCATCCTTCAACCTGACAAAATAATATTGAATACAGAGCTTGTTTCACAAAAATATTAGGATTTTTTCATAATAGTTGTTTGGACCCATACGATTTTATGAAATGTATTATAATAATAGCTATGTGACAGTCAGACCAGTTTCATTGCAGGTTACTAGAGATTTAGGGGGAATGGGTTCAAATCCTGGTCTGGTCTATCATTATTTCTACCAGGTTAGTTATAACTCCTGCCAGATGAAAGAACTTAATTGGGGTGCTAGTCTTCAAATGCAAAGGGAAGGAATGTGACGAGTTTGATCACCACCCTAAGATAGCTCAGTTAGAAGAGCACCTGACTAGAGATTCAGAGGACCCTGGTTTGAATCCTGGGCTGGTCTGTCACAATTTCTCCTATTACATTACAATTTATGTGCAAGGTAATAAGAGCAATAGGCAAACAATGTCAGCTCATTTCTTTTATTATTCAGTATCTTTAGGAGGAGCACTCTGCAAATGCCATCAAACATGAAATTTATTCAGAACATGAGAGAGAGAGAAAGATATATATATATATTTATTGCTGATTTTCCATAAAATTTTTGAATTTCGAGAGATGTTTGCTATGAAAAAAGAAAAACATCACTTCTGATATTTTACTGAATAGTGACCTACCTTAATTGCAGTGATTCTGCATATGGCAGCAATGAACTTGAAGGCTGGGTTAAAATGATACAAAGCTGCCAGAACAGCTATAATGACTCCAAAATAAATCATTTTTTTCTTCGTCTTCTGCCATGCTATGGAATCAGTGGCTCTTAGGAAAGGCTCTGCCGACTGTTGTATCTGTTCCTTACTGTACCCGGAGTTGATGCAAAACTGATGCAGCAGACGAACTTCTCTGTCAAAATATTCTAGTTTTTCCTTTAAGCTCATTTCTTTCTCTTCACTCTCATTAGTTGGTGAAGTTTCTTTATCGGTCGGCATGGTGTCACTCTATTTGGTCTCTCTACTCTCAGAATTTGAGTATAATTAACGTTAAAAATCGATATTTCCTATCTTTCCTTTTGCAACAGGTGCGATGTTCGAGTTTGTAACTTAAAATCTTGTATCGTGATCCCGATGTATAAATTTATTACTCGAACCCGATTCAGCAGCACTATCCTTGATAATTTGTTATAACACGTGGTTAATTTGTATAAATAAAGTATCAAATTGTTATAACCAATTGACAATTTACTTATTTGTTATAACAATATTTCCTGTAATTGATTGTAACAAATTAGTAATTTTTTAATGAAATGATATCTAGGGGCAGATCCGAAAGTCTAATAACCCGGATCCCAATAATGCAAATATGATTATAGATTTCCAACGGGATTGAAAATGCGTTAAATAATGAAACTACAATTTGTGGAGCTTTAGGTAATTATTTTACTTAATTTTTTGTGTCTGAAACACCCTACCTCCTCCTACCATCAAAAAGAATAAACTTGTACTTTAAAATGAGAAATGATGTGTAGGAAATCCTTTTCAACCTGGATTCGCATAGTAGCAATGGATATAAGTTACTCCTTCTTGAGCTCTATACCAGTATTAGGACACATGGGCTCCATTTTATGTAGCACTTTCGTAATAAACAGAAATATTTATATTGCTTAACATATATTCTAGTCGCCCAGAATTTCGTGGATCAGTTGGTTAAAGAGTAATTTTGTCATTGGTTTCGGGGTGGTTTCTCCCATCTTTTATATTTTTGAGAATGAATAATGACAAAATAAAGTGTATTTCGAAAACAGCGATCATATATAATCTTACACAGCATCAAAATGGTGATACTTTTGGTACTACTTTTTAAAGTAGTTATGTAGTATCAATGTGGTGTTACCACCTAGTACTGGCTGTCAGTTTTTACAATACAAAATTTGGTGGTACTACTGAGTACTATTACTAGTTGTCAGTTTCTACAGTATCAACGTGGTGGTACTAGTGGAACTAGTACTGGCTATCAGTTTCTACAGTATCAACTTGGAGATACTAGCGAGTACTAGTACTGGCTGTCAGTTTCTACAGTATCAATGTGGTGGTACTAGTGAGTACTATTACTAGCTGTCAGTTTCTACAGTATCAATGTGGTAGTACTAGTGAGTTCTAGTACTGGCTGTCAGTTTCTACAGTATCAACATGGTGGTACTGGTGAGTACTATTACTAGATGTCAGTTTCTACAGTATCAATGTGGTGGTACTAGCGAGTACTAGTACTGGCTTTCAGTTTGTACAGTATCAACCTGGTGGTACTACGGGATATCAGTATTAGCTGCAATCAATTTGATGAGTTTTTAACAACAATTTGGCTGTAAGTTTGTACGAGTGAACTACAATGTGATGGTATTATTGACTGTTAGTGTCTACGGCATCAGTGTGGTGTTAAATGTTATGTTTGCTGTTTGTTTGTATACTGCATTCATTCAGCAAAAAATGCTGTTTAGTTTTACAGCAATTTGGCTGTTGCTTTATACAGCAAAAATGTTATGGTGCTACTGGCCGTCTACAAGATCAATATAGTGATATCGTTGATAGATTTTAGTTTCTACAGCATCAATGATGTGATTCTGTTGAATAATAACTTATGTAGCATTGATTTCTATAGCATCAATTGGTTTATATTACTGACTTTAATATAGTTTCTATGAAGCTAGATGATACTATATTGTACGCTAGTTAATACAATATCAACGTGGCGGTACAAATGCTGTTAGTTTCTTCAATATTACTATAGTGCTACTTGTTGAGCATACATGTAATTTAATCTATACATTACACTGTGGTATGACTATTGGTTGTCAGTTTCAACAGCATAAAGATAACGGTATTATTGGCTGTGAGTTTTAACAGCATAAATATAACGGTATTATAGGCTGTTAGTTTTAACAGCATAAATGTGACGGTATTTTAGGCTGTTAGTTTTAACAACATAAATGTGATGGTATTATTGGCTGTGAGTTTTAACAGCATAAATGTGACGGTATTATTGGCTGTTAGTTTTAACAGCATAAATGTGACGGAATTATTGGCTGTTAGTTTTGACAGCATAAATGATACGGTATTATAGGCTGTTAGTTTTAACAGCATAAATGTGACGGTATTATTGGCTGTTATTTTAACAGCATAAATGTGACGGTATTATTGGCTGTTAGTTTTAACAGCATAAATGTAACGGTATTATTGGCTGTTAGTTTTAACAGCATACATATAACGGTATTATAGCTTGTTAGTTTTAACAGCATAAATGTTACGGTATTATTAACTTTTAGTAATATAAAGGTATAACTGGTTGTTAGTTTTGACAGCATTAAAGTGACGGTATGATACAGTATTTAAGACTAATCGATTCTACGGCATCAAGGTGATAGAAGTGTATTAAAAGCTTTTGATTTTAAAATGTAAGTTTGGCCAAAGCGTATGAACTGACGAGAAAATTAACTATCAATAACGGAAGACCATACAAATACCCGCAATTTTTGTTAACTCTTATCATGGCAGTTTCTTCATGGTTATGAATTTATTTAATATGTTATTTCTTTCGATTGATAGCCCCTGCACTCAAAGAAAAAATAAATAAAGGTGAGAGAAACACTAGTCCGTTTATTGACAATCATATACCTTAGTAAATGGTGTTTCATTAGTCTGTACGAATTCGAAATAATTCGAGCCACAATTTTCTTGAAAGAGATCGCCTCTTATTTTAGTTAATTTCAAATCTGAATTGTGGTGGCCAAAGAATATTTTTTGTCAATTTCTACATGTTTTAACCAATTCCCAAGAGTGAAGCGTTTTATCTATTATTGAATAACAATGCTGGTACAAGAGAAATAGGTACCCGATTTGTGAAAGCAGTGCACATTATCTTCAATTCAACAGTTTGACTAGAGGTTCGAAGCTTGATTATGCAATTTTTTCCACACCAATGCATTCATAATATACGATGTGTTTGTTTGTCGAATCACATCTTTAACCCCCCCCCCCCCCCCCCCCCCCTTTTTGCAACTTGCAGATCTTAATGAAATTTTCTGTAAAATGAAAGAGATATGAACTTCATTTATACAATAACTTTGTTTTGCTGTACAAACGTGCGATAGTAATTGTAAAGTTACAATTTTGTAATAAAAGTTTCCGACAAAAGAACTGCTGATATTGCTTTACCGATAATACTGAAGATAATAAAACAAGAGGAATGGCAAAGGAACTTGTATTCATACTACATGTAGCATGCATTTAAATACACGTTTAAAAGAATTTAAAGATGAACGAAAAATCCGATACAGGTATCTGGATGTACACGTGCTATTTAGTATACATAATTGTATCCATGCATTCGAAATACCCCCCCCCCCCCCAATCTTCCCTTAGCTCCAGGTGGGCCGGGAGGTGGTCATTCGAGTGTTAACAATCGTTAAGCTACAAATTAAATGTCCTAAAAAAGGGAAATGGAAGTAATTTACCTGTTTTGCACGACCTTTACCCAGTGGCCTTGTAGCCAGCTGTGGCATTCTTTTCCCGAAGGACACGACGCATATCAGAGAGAAACAGCTGATTCATCTCATTTGAAGCTTGACCCAGGTATGACATACTTAAGGGCTGATATTTTCACAGTCATTAAATATGACATAATTAAAAAAAAAAGAGCTTTCGTTTCATGCATTTCGAAGATGGTTAAATTGCTTCCAAATGAATGCAACTATCGACAGGTTTATGGCAGTTTGCATAATTGATAAATATATACCTCACCGTCACCAATATCCCTCAAGTCAATACTCATATTTATGCACTTTTCTGACAAGGATTTGAGTTGAGGACTGAGTCGAGTAATATAAAATTTTGGTTACGGCGGAGCCTGTAAATATAAAAATGTGTCAGTAAAAGAGAGGTTTTAAATAAATATGAAAGTTAACGTTATATTCTACCCTTTACACAGAAAAAAAAACAATATAAGTTTTCTTCTAATTTTAATCACAAAAATAATCACAATAATGTCCAGGTGAAGTACCATAAAACAAGTTAGAACGTCTGAGACTACAAGGAATGATATAAAGCCAGGCACTAGCAGAGGTTGCCAACCGATTGTCATAAAAAGTCAAACACATGAGCCACAAAATAAGGTGTGAACAGTACAAGCACTAACCACAGAGTACAACCTCTCCCTCTCAGACCCACACAGAAATCTTAGGGACAGCGAGTATGACAGACAACTTAAGGTTCTTCCATCACCCCCTGCTTCTGTCCGTAAAAATGTTCTCATTTTCTTTTCTCTGTAGACATGATTTTGTTTGTTATAAAGATTGACAATTTCCCCATTAAGAATATTTGGTTGCAACATTTCAAATACTCAACATTTACTCTTTAGTTATTATAAGGGTTACTGAGGTTCATGATTTGTCATCTTAATGACTATGAAATGAAAAATACTGATATAAATCGAGGGAAATCTAAGCAACTTGAAATAACATTTATTGAGGCATGAAACAAAATTGGAAGGCACCATTTAGTGAAATATTATAAATGGTACAAGTGTTCCTACAAATAGTGTCACTAGGGTCATTTACTTGGAATATGATGATAATATTGTCATCAGTGTTAAAAATAAATAACAGGCACCTTTTAATTTTAAAAAGTTTGAATAGAAATAAAGACCATGACAAGTCATTCTGAGTGCTTCTCTACTCAGTACAAATATGCATACAAATGATTTATGAAAAAAATAACGGTCAGAAAACACAGCCATTTTATGAGTATGCAATATACATAGATATGTATTGAATATATAATGTAAAAATATACAATGGTAAATATGAAATAGGCTCATGAAATATTGCATCATGTATTAGTATATACAATAAGAATGAATTCATGAGATGCCCAATTTAATTCAGCAGCAGGAATCTTATTTAAATAATAAAACTTAACAAGAAAATCTGAGGAACCCCAGGGTATCAGGCTTTTTAAAAAATAATCTCAAAACACAAATACTTTTTCTGTCAGCCATTTTACAAAATGCAACCAATGGGAACAGTTCTTTAACAACAAATCTAAAATTAAGAAGAGTATTCGAAGTCACAAAGGTTTTCATAACTTATGACTCCATTCAATCTACAGTTTAATTTGGGTAATAAGAAATCAAATGATCAAAATAAACAATTGGTATTATTAGTAAACAAGTTTACTATGGTAAATTCCCCCATTAGTAGCTGGTTTATCAGACAGTCTACATATTGCTGGTGCTGTATAATAAAGCGTGTATATTTTCTGTTCAATAATATTATATCTATCACAACAGCCCTACCCAATAAAATGATATAGGTACAACTGTAGTTTTTGTGTACAATGGGAAAAAATGAAAAACAAATGTGTTTATACAGTGAGGTAAATGTTAAAATAAATCTGATGAAATATTGTATTCTCCAACATGAATGTTAACAATTTATTTGTGCCATAGAGGGTATGGAACATAAATCACAGGCCAATAGGTATTTCATATTAAAATATATCATCTATATTTTTATAAAAATCCTTTTTGCACACATAGTGTAAAAATAGTATGTCCAAATTCCATTAACATAAGTTCAGGAATTGTACAAAGAGTGCACACGCACTTAGTCACACCAAAACCTGCCTGTGTATTGAGATCATATCAAATGTACAGGGAGAAACCATAAGTTAGGGAGCGAGTCCCAAAACAAACTATAATTTATATACACTACAACAGAGTTAAGCCACATCACAAGTCCAGGCCTCCTTCAATGTGCACACAATGACACTCGTATCGTTATATTGCTGTGAATACAATTATTGCTTGGCAAATAAAGGTTGTCCAAGATTGAGTTCAACTAACAGCTAACAGAAAGATATACTGGTAGTTGCTGTGGAGGTTAGAGTTATTTTAGGAAATGATGCAACACAGCACTACCAAAACAGTGAACACACAAGGATTAACCATGTACCAGCATACAGAGTCGACATAATTCTTTAGCCTTACAAGAACAACCAAAATGAAAGTTTCCTTCACCATGCAATAGATAGTTAGTTTTCAGTCAATGTTACAACAGGAGAAGCCATCAGTTTGTGTTGACACAGAAGCATCATTGAACACATGAATAAACCACAATGAATCCAACAACTCTATGTCCTAAGACAGGAAACTCAAAACGGATAATGACGAGTCTTCTTTCTTTGTTTCTCCATTGCACGGTAGGACTCTCCGGTCAACTGACCAGTCAACATCTTCTGTAGAAGCGTGGAATTCTGGGATTCCTTACAGTTGTTTTTTGTGGTGAATATGCTAGCATTTGAGGAACACCCACGTAAAACTTTTTCTAACTCAGTCATGTTAGTATCTCTTGCTTGTCGCTGAGTTGGAGGAGAATTCTGTCGATTGACCATCCCAGGAGAGGGCAAAGGTTGACCCATGTACGCTGGAGATATCATTCCGTTAGTCTGAGAGCCTGGAGACACCAAGTTGCCGTTTGAGAGTGGAATGTTAGAAGGTGCACTTGTTACTTCGGGGCTGATAAAGCCGGATACTTCCTGCATGTGGGGACTGCAGGGGTACGGTGAAGTGGCATGCATTGGTGAACAGACAGATGACATTGGTGAACAAGCAGACGACAAAGGGGATTGGTGAGAGACATAGGAGCTAGGGGAGGAGATCCAGGACTCGGGTGACATTGGGTATTGATAGGTGCCAGTGGAGGTACTGGGCACCGCGATGTGGTTCCCCACATGGAGGGGGTACTGGGGAGGTGGGGGCACTGATGCAGTGGAGGTCACTGCCTGTGGTAAGTTCAACATGGTGCCAGTGTTAGACACTGATACATGTCCATTCATCGACTCTGAAGCATTCAAAGTTATGTCACAGTGGTTGATACCATTCATTTCACTCTCACTTCCAAATTGTTCAAACTCTGCCCCGAAACTATTTTGACCAAGTTCTGAGAGGACCTGTTGGGCTTGCTGGTCTGCCAGTGAGTTACAGTACTGCATACAAAAGTCTGTTATCTCCTGAGGTAAGGCCTCAGTCGCAGCACAGCCTGGTGCAAAGTCTGTCGAATTTAGGGCAGCAATTTGGACATTCATCAAACCATGGCTTGGAACCGTGGAATTATTTTCACAAATTGTGTTGGGTTCTGATGTTGTTGGAAGGTTAACTAGATTGTTACTTTTCACGGAATGTGGCTCACTGTCCAGAAGGTTTTGGTAGGATGCGGTTTGATTTCCTGGCGTCACACTGTCCATAGCACTTGCAGTGAACGTTTTGGAATATGGAGCAGTATGTGTTGGTGAACGCTTTCGTCCTTCTTTTTCAATCTCTTCCAGTATTTTCAGCACTTCATCTGGAGGGCTGCATTGTGAGTTGATCGTGTCCACGACTTGTTGGAACACTCCAGTTGGAAACTCATTTCCGGTGGATAGATTTTCTGTGGATCCTGCGGTGGGTCCGTCGGTGGAGCCTGGGCTTGGGTGGTGACTGGAGTAGGGACTGTTGCTGCTCCAGTAGCCATTGTCACTGTGTTGGTCCTCTGATTTGGAACCTTTGACTGGTTCTATGGCCTGAGCCCCATCCAGAGACTGTAGAATGTGACCCTGCTGCATCCTGAGGAACTGTTCCCCCTCCTCCTCACTGTAAACAAAAACTTTAGTCATTATCATCATACTTAGAAGTCAGTTCATTTCATCAAAGCAAGCACAAAATATAAATTCAATTTATCTGAAAAAGCACAGAAGTTGGATTCATTTTATTTGAACAAAATACATTCTTCTAATTTTGATAAAAATAATTTTATTTCCAAACTTTTCTTTATTGAATTTGGTTTATAGAAAAACTCACTTAGTGCAGAAGTATAATTTCTGCTATATATATGCATTTAATTATAAAGTAAAAATGTATACACCTTCGTTGGATGATTACATTTAAATAAATTCAAATATCATAAATTACGAGAGTTTGAAAGCTTAAAAAATTTCAGTCAATTTTTTATTTCAATAATTGGGACTTTAAAATTGAATTCATTATAAAAATATATGAAAGATAAATTGTGTTATTCTTAAAGTCTACAAGACAAAAAAATCCAACTCCTTACATCTATGTAATAAATGCAAATTAAAAAAAGAATTGTTTAGAATAAAACTGGGGACCCCAAAAATCTACACTATAATCATGGATTTGCAATATTCCTGATTGTAAAATGAGTTTTTATTCCAGATTGCAAAATGAGTTTTTATTCCTGATTGTAAAATGCATTTTTATTGCTGCTTAATTCTACTGAAAAAAATTTCCCTGTTGACTTTTCACTTTATTTGAAAATTAAATAAAATGATAAAACATACTTCATACTTGATTTATCTTTTCAAAGTAAGAAAGTAAATTGCAATAATTGTAAAAAAAATAATTATTAAAAGATTTCATAAAAGAAATAGATTGACCAACTGACCTGATAATGTAATTCATGCAGACGATGTACTGGGGAACATTACTGGTGTTGTAAATTATGGTCGCTCTTGTTTGCATCCAAACCCACTGGCAATTCTTACCAATAAAGCGGTAGTAATTACTCACTGATGAACCTTTTACAATTACTGAAATAAAATAAAACGTAAGAAAAAAATTCAGATAAAATACAATAAATTCAAATAAAAAAAATCGAACTATAAAAGGAAAATTTTCAAATTCTTACTTACAAATGCATGGAAATTTACAAATGGAAAGCGGTATACATAAACCATATAATATAACTACTTATAATAATAAAGTGATAATGTAGATGTGAAACTGGCTGAACAGCCAATCGGAATGCAGAGATCTCTTTTCATTACAATTTTCATTGTAAGAAGATCCAGCCAATCGGGAGGGAGAAGAAATATAAACTAACTGAATTTAATAAATAAATACTTCTTATGTTAATTATTACATGAAATAATTTTACAATAATTAGCTCACTTATAAATAAAAAGACCTTAAATATTAAATTTTTAAAATTTTTTTATAATATAGGAAAAGTCCACCTGACAATACTTTTTCTAATGCATCTAATATTCTATAAGTTTGATTTGATATAAAAAGAAATAATTTAAAGCAAATAAGGCAATGCTCACATTTTTGGTGACAGTCTCCAACTAATTTAGCATCGAGTGGATTATGAAACTGATATGCTGTCTTCCCAATCACCTCCTCAGGGTCATATCCAATTAAAGTGGCAATCCTGTAAGAAATAAAAGGTGGAGCTGTGAACTTTTTGTTGGACTGAGTGAGAATTAAATGACCGCGAGTGTGGAGTGAGAGTGTATATAAGATGCTGGGCTGTGATGACAGAGGGGTGTTTTCTTACCACCCCACAAAACACAATGGAAGGCTGGACTTTGTGACACATCATAGCGCACACATCAGTTTGTCAGATAACTGTCACAGACACTCATTAAAGTTGCCGGATTAAAATGTATTAGTTATTTGATATACAATTGATTTTATCAAGCCTCATGATAAATCTCCAAAATTTAAATACTTGATGGCTGAAATGCGACGACCATTAAAGCCGTGTCCTGTCTAGCATCATCTACTTATACTTGCTTACCATTCATGATCTGTCAGCAATATTTAGAATTTCAAAGAAATACGGATCCAGTGTCTGAGGGCTGTTCCTATTTCACTACTAATTCAGAGATAAGTAAAACAGAGAGTACCCCATACAACTAGTAAAAGAGACTGTTTTTCAAGGCCCCTGTATACAGTCAACAGCATGTGATGCTGCTAATAAAAGGACTATTTGTGTTTCAAATTTCAAACTCGTTCCAACTGAATACGATGACTCCTAGGGCATCTTTTTTTTTTTTTTTTCATTTTTGCATAAATTCTTTCTCTTGTTTCTTCTTTTTCATTCTTTTATCTATTTTGCAAAATACCTTTTTAAAAAAAAGAATCTAATGAATAGTTTCATATTAAATGCACATTAATATGGTTTTGAATTTCACTTTTTCTTCATAAAATGATTCTATGCACATAATAGGCCAAGAGGGAATCCATGTCATATAATCTGGCCTCGTCAACATGTTAACAAGACTGCATTCAAAAAGTCACAATTTGTACAGCTTTTTATGAAATTAATCTACCGCAGATTTTTCATATCTTCAATAGAGAACATTAATTTATGATATCTCTTACTTTTATGATGAAATTTGAACATAATTCCATTATTTGAGACCTACCATTATGATCTTTACAGTTCGGAAAGGGTATTTCGAAAGAAATATTTTTTGGGGATTTTTTAAAATCCATTTTCACATAACTCCATCTTAGGGTTGATGAAAAGCAAATAAATTTATTTCAGATGTAAGAAAGTGTCAAGTTTTATTTTTCTAAACCAATTGTGAGCCGGTCAGTGAAATTTCTATCATTTAGGGGGTCATTGAGCTCTGCGTCCACCAGTCCATCAAAAAGAAATGGGTCTGAATGTACTGTTTCATAATCCTTAAATGTCACTTCTAATGTAAATGAGACATATAATCCAGTGTTAATCAGCATCAGTAATGAAATTGAAGATGGGAAAAATTCTTATTCGTCTCAAATTTCACTAAATGAAATGTTGATTCTTATGCATACATGAATACCAAGTACATATGTTCAGCACATAGAATCTTGTCTTGATAGTAAATGTAACAAGAATGTAGCTAATTCAGTTAAGGTATCAGCCAAGTTTTAACTTTAGAGTAGTGCATCAAGCATTGAAAAATTAATACAGCATATATCTCACACAAGTAAAGAAATTCCAAATTATACCATACATAGGCACCATAAGTTAAAACAGCATAATTAATAAAAAAAACAAAATAACAGCATATCTGATACAATAACCATGAAGTACCACAGCATATCTAACACAGGCACCACAAAATACATCAGCATATTTAACACAGGCACCACAAAATAAATCAGCATATCTAATACAGGCACCACAAAATAAAGCAGCATATCTAATACAGGCACCACAAAATAAATCAGCATATCTAATACAGGCACCACAAAATAAAGCAGCATATCTAATACAGGCACCACAAAATAAAGCAGCATATCTAATACTGGCATCACAAAATAAAGCAGCATATCTAATACAGGCACCACAAAATAAAGCAGCATATCTAATACTGGCACCACAAAAT
Organism: Magallana nippona; assembly: GCA_033439105.1. NCBI lineage: Eukaryota > Metazoa > Mollusca > Bivalvia > Ostreida > Ostreidae > Magallana > Magallana nippona. The sequence continues at coordinate 47,157,958 of CM065923.1, read as the reverse complement.
AAAGCAGCATATCTAACACAGGCACCACAAAGTAAAGCAGCATATCCAACAAAACAACCACAAAGTAAAGCAGCATATCCAACAAAACAACCACAGTAAAGCACCCTAACTTACACAAGCACCACAAAGTATAACTGCATAGCTAACACAAGCACTACAAAGTAAAGCAGCCAAATCTCTAGAAGCATCAGTTTAGTCAGTATAGCTAACGCAAACACAGCAATGTAAACAGCATAATAAGCAAGAGCATATCTATACAAGCACTACAATGTAAGCAGCTCATATCTATACAAGCACAGCAATGTAAGCAGCTCATATCTATACAAGCACAGCAATGTAAGCAGCTCATATCTATACAAGCACTACAATGTAAGCAGCTCATATCTATACAAGCACAGCAATGTAAGCAGCTCATATCTATACAAGCACTACAATGTAAGCAGCTCATATCTATACAAGCACTACAATGTAAGCAGCTCATATCTATACAAGCACTACAATGTAAGCAGCTCATATTTACACAAGCACTACAATGTAAGCAGCTCATATCTATACAAGCACAGCAATGTAAGCAGCTCATATCTATACAAGCACTACAATGTAACTAGCATAATAAGTGAGGGCATATTAATGTAAGCAGTATAACAATTAAGGCAAATTATCTCAAAGATAATTCCAATGTGCCATAACCTTTTTTTTTCAAAATGGGAACACCCTGGGTAGGAAAGTATGAGTCTTGGTTTTTAAAAGTCAAAGAAAATTAATCCCCACTTCCAATATGTAGTTATCAATCATATTTATTTTAATTTATTAATATTGTAAAAATTGGTTTTATACAAACAATTATACTCATAAAATGGAATATTCTAAAACAATTCAAATGTCAACGAAAAGTTTTCTGTGACATTTCATGTTGTTTTCTCAAATTATAACTCGTGATTTCACACTTTAGTGAGACCCCTAGACTTAGGGTTAAAATCCTGACAAAGAAAGCAAAGTAATTCAGATTGGGGGGGGTGATAAGTTTGGGAGTCCTTCATATTTATAATGTCTAATTATAAACCAAGACATCTCCCCCAGAACACTGAACCCTGATTTGATGGGGCTGTGATCCCAAGGTTGTTGCGCATATTCTCAACGTATCTTATTAAGTATTATATCATAAGATGATCTATTCAAATTGTAGATACACCTAACAATAAAATACAATACAAACAGAGATAAAATATCCATTAAATATGATGCATTTAGCAAGTATTACCATACTGATGTATGTAAACGACTGGTGAGGCAACATTTCTGTCTTATACCCGGATCAAATGCCCCATACATTAAGGGAAAATAGCACTGCTGTACCAAGTTGACATTTAACACCTAATGAAGTACACATAATTGTTGGACTACTGCTTAATATGGAGTCGCCCTGAAGAAAGCACGATACTCCGAGAGAATAACAAATCAGGGCCTGACCTCACTGACTTGGGGTTATAATTTATATTCTGGGGTACAGAAATCAGATTCCACAAATCAAGGCTGGTGAAAGGATACCACATAAACAAGGCTGTTTTCTACATAGAAGTACGTCAGTAAAAATCAGAAAAGTAGTAAACAAGATGAAAACAAAATAAAGTTCCGCAAACAGTATAATATATACTTGGAACATGTGATGTAAAACATGCTATTTTTTGAGGTGGATCAATTAAAGGAGTTGTGTCAGAAAAATTATAACTGTAAAACATAAAAAAATGTTTCATTTAAATTTTCTCAAGAAGTTAAAAATTCTAAATAAATTAATCTTATTTATTTCTATACCAGTTCGTAATGGGGACAGATATAACAAAACACCCTGTATCAACAAGGGTTATACATGTAATACACATGTATATTGACATGGAAAACATTACGGTGTTTTTAATTTCACTATGTTCACGGTCGGACAATTTTCCGTGAACATTAAGCCACCATGAATATTGAGTTGTGTATTCACCATCTCCGTATAGGCTGCCATTACAGATGCTATCTTTAGATGCTTGTGTGCATGAGCAGGGCATAAGTTACCACTTGCTTATCGTGAAAATCAGTTAAAAATAGCAAGTATGAGTATTATGTATGATTTAATACAATTAATGTTACAATTCAACAACTAATTATAACGAAAGATTCAATTCACCTTTATCTTAGCCCTCTGCGGCTCAATCGAAGTCATTGTGCGCTAATTGTCACTTATTATCTCGGACATCTCCTTAGGGCAAAGACTCTTGTACAACCATGTTGTCTGCGATCGGCAGACATATTGAGCAGTTCACTTTTAAGACTGTTTTGAACAGATTACGTTTTCCCCCTAATTTTCAGGCCCAAAATATCAAATGCGCATTATACACCAGTGCGTATAATATTCGACAAATTACTTATATTATTTTTCTCATATTACTCAACGTTAATAAGACTTTAACTTTATGTTATTTAAAAGAAAAATAATGTAAAAATCCGATTTTTAAAAAAATCAGGATTAATTTTTCTATAATCAGAAAATTCTATTATCCGTGAAATTAAAAACACCGTGAAAGGTACTAACACAGAAAATCATGAAATTTTAGACACGTGGCATTAAAGATGTTTACAGTATCAGCACTTCTCTGAAGTTGAGCTAGGAACTAAGAACTTTATATGTCTGAGATGACTGTGGTGTTGTCAAGATTTGAATTATGACTTAGCACTAGCCACACTGATAGTCTGTCTGTCTTCTGCACTCATTAGTGCCCCCTATAGGTGCCAGTGTAATAATACAATTATTTGAGACTCAGATTCCTATCAGATCACTGTCGACTGAAACAGTTTATCTTGTCATTTCATTTGTTATCACAGCTCTGTTGAGGGTACATATTAAAGGAGAAAATGTATTTAGGGGTGACACAAGAACCAGGGATAAATCTGAGTGGTAACCAGAGTTGTATGTAACACAGTATTTAATGCACTGCTTCAAAGGAGTCAAATAGCCTGCTTTTTTTGACACAACATCGCATTAGTCCAACAACATATCACCTTGAAAACTTTTGACAACTAGTAAATCTCACACCAAAGTTAACCAAGTTGTAACATTTTCTTATTGTTAAATTTTTGTTGAGCTTTCAGTCTAAATGTAAGTTTTAAGACTACAATATTTAATGACTTTTATCCAGTTCAAATAGCATATACACCAAGATGAACCTTCAAATGACTTGTAGAGAGAATCCTTGGTACAAAATATTCAGTACCTTGCACTGTTTACTCTATGCCCAAGTGTATTACATTGATCAAAATGTCACAGCTCAACAAGTAAAATATGCTCATAGAAATTAAACCAATAATTAAATCATTAACCAAAGTGGTCATCCTCTTTCACAAGCCCTATATAAGCTCTATCCACACAGTCGACTGAACTGCAAGCTTTCTATCAATGAAATTGAAAGGAAAAATTGAAGAGAAAATACCTTAATGTTGATAAAATCCTTTTGGTTGACCTACCTTGGGTCACAGAATGTGAACTTCATGCCAAGGTCGTGGCGACTGATGAACATGCTGCCGTCCAGACGGATCTCCATCACAGAGTTGGTCTGCATGGGCCGGCAAATACAGATCAGTCCGTCCACCGAGTAACTGTTGGCACGACTCGCCGTTGCTCGCATCTTCAATCGTCCAGAACATTGCATTAGCTGCAGAAGAAGAAAGAACTCCATTGACAAAAAAATATGCATTCTCTTCATTCAATGGGATAAATATCAGTTATTCAGGTATGCAAAATCTTTGCATAATATGATTAGTATACAAGGTTAGGTTACACTCTCTTTGCCAACAATGTGGTACTTGACCACAAACCATCTTTAAGAGGGCTGGACAGTCATGGCCATTTTTAGACTATATTGATCTCCTTAACAAGAAGAGCTCTACAAAAAGATATAAGAAAATATTCAAATTTTACAGTTTAAATATAGGGATGTTTTCTTTATCAAAGAAACATTTATAGCTTAAAAGATCATTTCTGAAAATTTAAAAAAGAGGTTGTTAATTGACTACTCAGCCTGCTAAAAAAAAATTGACTTCAACAGAAAATAAATATTTAGTATTTTGGACTGCTGATTTGTAGTGCCAATGTTAATCCTCAATGATGGGAAAAAAGATTTTAAAAATGAAGAAAATTTATTTTCTTTCAAAGAAAAAAACCAACTTAAAACATGTAACCCACCCCTAAAAAAAACACATTGTTAACAGTTCCCTTTATCTTATAAATGTTATTGATTTGCTGTGAATAAAGTAGGTTTTTGGTTAAAATTTATGTTAAACTTAACTGACAGAGTAAGAAACAAAATATACGCATTTACTATCCAATCGTCTGTTCTCTAATTTCTTTATTCAAGCCAACATTGCTATTTAAATCTCTCCTGACTCAACTATACACTGATATTAGTCAAAACCAAATACAGCGCATAGAGTAATGTATCAAATAAAACATTACTTGTAAATTATAATTTCAATAAATTTATGATAAAGCTTCCAAAGGGTGCTTATAAAGTAGAACATAATCCTTTCTTGATATGTTGTTTGATAGCTAAGATTGTCTTCATCAGTTATAAAAGCTCGATTATGTATGGATATTTATGAAATGGTGATATTGCAATCATAATCTTTCATTTTTCCTCATATAATATGTATGAAAACCCTGAACCCCTCTCAATATTTTTTTTGCCAATAAGTCATAATAGCAATGAGGACTAGCACATGCAAATGGTCATCAAATTACATATTTGTAATAAAACATTTTCAAATTTCTATGTAGACAAATATCTAGAAACACTCACTAACAGGTAACTATTATAAACAAATTTTGATGCAAACCTACAAATTTACTAGATATAGGGCTAATGCCTATATAAATTTTGCATTTTCTACGAATTTTGAGAAACTCATAAGAGAAATTTAAAAGAATAGATTTTCATAGTCCATAGTCAATATTTGATCAGTGACATAAAATCTCTTAATGTTTCTCAGAGTTTAAAGATTCATAGAAGAGAATTAATAATCAGAATTTGTTGGGCAGGTAGAACTGGGGTCAAAAATGGAAGTCAGTACTCATAAAATTCACCACAAGATCATCACCCAGTGAATGAGTGTGAAATATGAAGTGATATATCATATGATCCCGTGTCACTCGGCACCAAATTCTGATGAAAAGATAACTGTCTTCATACACATTCTTTGAATAAAAGTTGAATAATATTAAGTACAAAAATCTCAAATTGTGTTACATCAGGTACTGTCAGTTTCAGAAAGTTGTTCACCGACTAGAACTGATTAATTAAACCCCCAGACATGGCAACTTACAGCCAGTTAAAATAATCCCTTACAGTGACCAGTATCTCTGACATAGGGAAGACCTGGGGTTAATCAGCTAACATGCTGTTCATTATCTTAATCACTGGACCTGCTGTGACAGTAAAAACTGGCTGTCACAATGTTAAGACTGTATGTTTTAGGTCGGGATTAATGATCGGCACACAATAAGGTTCAGCGTCCCTTTCCAGTCTTTACCATTATGATTAGAGAGTGGATCACGCTTAACCTGTAAATGATGTACCGCCCGCCGTTCCACGAGGCCTACACACGTCATACACTGGTAAGTAATCCAGGTATCTATCTACCTGTGCTCAGTAGGTCAGTAGGTCAAAGAGGCAATGGCACATTCCAGGGTCGGGGCGTAATTCTGCACCACAGATTTACTGTCTTTGAATTCAGAAATACAAGTTGCAGTCTTTTCATTTTTTTTCATGTGTATAAAGTCTATGGAATTGGATGAACATATTCATGTATGTAACTTATACAGCTGCTGAGATCCAATTTAATACCATTTGACAGATCTTGTTACTCCTTTCTATATAAGTAGGTGTGAGGGTTCTCACATTTTTGAGTATTCACAGCTTTTGTTGCAAAATCAAGATTCTGGTGAAACATGATGAAGCATTATTTAACATGTCTTTTTTAAATACGCAATATGATCATACAGTTGCCAAATATGCCTTATAATGAAAGTATAATATACCATAATGTATACAGCTCATCAAAGGTCTTTAGAAACAGACAAAGTCATATTAGTGTCCTTATACAATATACATACAATCTCTGCAAGCAACGTCCTTCTATTATAACCAGACCTGGAAATTTTGGTTAGAGTAACTTTGATATCATGTTCGCAGATTTTCTTAGGGAAGTGCTGAACTTGATATCTTCAAATCTATTGTGGTGGTCCGACAAAACGAATTTGAGCAGAAATATGCACAATTAGATAGTGATTTATGCAGTAAATGTACACCCAAAGCACGCTTTCATACCTTTTCAAAGAAACTACAGAAGACCTTGGAAATGTATCGGTGCAAAGTTTGACCGTGACCCTGGGAGAAGTCAGGATCAAATGTTACCCCACAATGAAAATTATGACAATTAAGATTTCATTCCAGACCTAAGGTCAAGAATCTCTTTTTAATTCACCGAACATGCAGAGAATGTGTGCATATTAATTTCCATATTTCAATTTTTTTGCGGCATCTGCAATACTCGTCTAATATATTGCATGTCAAGTAAAGAGATGTCCATGTGTCCTCAGAGAAAATGAGACCAAAATCCTATTGCTATCTATGTTACGTAACCCAGACAACTCAGTACAAAGAAGTGGAACATTGTCCCAGTCAAGGACGTTAATTCATTAGAAAACTGCTGGTTATACATCTTTCTTATATATATCCATCAAATAGAGCAGAGGTCCATCTACACAATACTTAAATATTTATAGAGATGATATACTATCAAATCATATTGTGTAATAGTATTTTTTTACTGAATTACATAATATTGTTAATATAATAATTTTACACTTTTTCAATATGCTTTTTTCTGTATTAATTCAACCAATATTTCATTATTCATCAAAATAAACACATAAAGGGATTGGACAACAGGCAGTGCCTATATAAATCCTCTCCACAAATCTGTTAGTGATCTTGACCTTTATAAAATGAAGTTGAGTGAAATACATACTTCCAATATTTCTCCATTTGAAGATTTAATAACTGGACACAGATATATAATAATAATAATGGTTTGTGTGGTATCAATTTGTCAAAAGTTATATTTCATTACAGATATATATATAATATTGTTAAAGAATGGTGAATTCCATTACAGCTGTATTACTAATTTAGTACATGTACCTTAAACAATAGCAACCACAGTGACTGGATATTTTTTCTAATTCATTGTGAATAAAGATAATTCATGTGTGTATCATGCTTGCAATACTTGCACATAAAATTTGAGTTGCATACACTTGATTTTGTCAAATATTTCAAGAAATAATTACCAAACAACCTTGGAAATAAATTAACTTATTAATCACAATATTCAGAAGAAATCAAAGTTAAAAAAATCAAAGTAGTAAATTTTTCTTCAATCTTCTCCACAGAAAATTTTGCACAGTAGCAGTTACACAGAGGAACTGCACCCCCATAAACACAGTTAGCAATGCTATATTCCTTCTGAAACAATTGCTTCAGAGGATAATAATGGGACCACTTGTATGTTATCAAATGGTATAATTTGTGCATTACTACATACATTTTATAATTTTTGTTAGTATCAAATGTGTATTTTGAAAAAAAAAAAATGCTTTTTGTACTAAATCAAAGTACATATTGTAGGTTATTTTAAAGACTAAATTTTCAGAAGTCTACAATTCCTGCTTGTCTGACATTCTGAATTTTGATTGATGTTTCAGCTGGTTCAATTTCAATCTGACCCGTATAGCGCTGTATGTTGAATTATGTTAGTGTATCACGTCTCTGTAAATATTTTCCTCATAAGGCCGTTTCTGACACCACTTAATTAACCCCTATGCTGTTACATGATTTACCTGCAATCTTAGACCTACATGCATGGTAGTGCGGGTAAAAAGGTTTATTTTTCAAATAAGAAGTGTCCTTTAGACTGACCTTTCTGACACGGTCCCCAACATAACAGGGACCCCTCTTAAACCCAGTGGGTAGTGGAACATCGCCAGTTTAATAGTCGGCTTATCTGACCCTCATCTTACTCTCCACACAGAGTCTATGTCTGTCACCCTACACCCTCAGACATCTATCAAAGCATGCCAAGCATCAGACAACACCAACCAGAAGCAAGAAGCCAGCTCGCATAAACCTCGAGTGAAAAATCACCCTCATCAAGCGAGGGGACAGCAAGGAAAATCAGAAATGTATCAAATGCTGCTAATATGTCTCCACACACAATTCATAGAAGCTCTGTCACCATCTTGTAATCTAAGACTGACTAATTGTATGTCCAGTGTAGATTAGTGACACTAGATTTAACAGGTAAGTAACAAACTACCATGTGTACATTTGCTAGTGGGCTGTTCTATAATCATGAAACAAGCCCTTGACATATATTTCCTGCATACTTCTTCCTGTTTCATATTCTAAATATGCAAGGCTTTTAAATTCTTTTAATGCTTGAACATAAGAAGAGGATTGGAATTTTAAGAAATATGCATTCTTCATATTCAAAACTAGAATTAATAAGCAGTTTCTTATTCTCTATTCTTGAAATTTATTGAAATAGAAACAGCAACTATTAATTTGCAACTGAAATAATGATACACAGGGTAAATGTGCAACTTTTAATCCTGTGTCTTATTTCTTCCATTTTTTATCAGTAATCTGCATTAATTTCAAACTATAAAAAAATCTGAGCAGGGATATGATCGACTTTACAGAAGTAAGGAGAGCTTCCTCTCATAAAATTTAAATGCTGGTGAAATCGTGGCTGTATTCAGAATGCTGTATCATTATGTACTGAGGGGCAAGTTAGTGCTTGGCCATGATTTCAATAATTGGGGTCAAAATGCTATAAATCTTTTTCATATATTGTCAGTCTCATCTTCAGGAAAAAATACGATATACAGGGCCATTCAATTAAGTCTACATTAAACAAGGTGACAAAAAGAGGGGATTACATAACATGGACACAAGATGTCCCATATAGATATTGGCATGTCTGATATTTCAAACTTTATACCCCAGCAATGCTCTTCTACCGAATAGGATTCCCATTAACCTAGTGACATACTGAAATAGCCATTGGAATTTGATGGCCGTTTTAACATTCAACCACGGCCACACAGAAAAGCTCTACAGAAAGTGTCCTGTGTCTACATTTCATCCACATGTATTTGTTACATCCCATTTGCTACAAAAAACTGAAGCTGCCTTTTATTGTACATAGTAGGAATCTAGTATCGGAGACAGCTTTAATTGTTTAATGGTTAGTTTAGGGTGACACCTAGACATACAGCATACAAAATGAGAAACCCTATCCTCACAAGTACTATTTAAATCTCTCCGAAAGTCCCGCCTTTGACAAAGGAACAATTGAAAAATAGATAGAGTTCTGCTCAGCAAAAAATTAAAACTACGCATCCTAATTTTATATCAGAAATTTAAATTCATTATAGGTAATTCAGATACAAAGATAGAAATTCTAGTGCATGTATACAAATTATTTCAATTCTATTTGACTGAACACCATGCTTCAATTCATATATAATACTACAGTTTCATTATTTATTTATTACACTTGGCAGGTTGCAGGTAAATTAGATCTATATAGAACTGTATAGAACGTCCTATTAGAGTTACTGACACAATATAGTTGAAGCGATGTTTCTTCCCAAGGAGGCAATATGTAATGAGATATTGATATTTTTTCTAACATATCTGTATCAAATTTGTCCAAATGCAATCAAGCTATAGTTTGAAAATGTACTGCACAAAGGTTAGTATTTCATTAATACATGTACATGTATTAAGAATTAATCATCAAAATTGTCTTCATCAGATCACTAATACCACTGGCAGTGAAACAACTTTCGAATTATTCAGTATATTCTCTGACCAATCAAAAATAATTTGTGCATCACTTTGAAATTAAAGATCTGCATTCAAGATAACTAGCAGGTATGAAAGAGAAACCAATACTACTAAACCTTAACTACAGATAGGCATGGCAAAATTTTACCAGTATTTACTGACTGTAGATTTTAAAGTACACAATCCGTGTGCACTAAAGGCACAATACTTTCTACTGAAGAATCTGAGTGGTGTGTCCAACTTTACCATATACTTTTCACCTGACCTTTAGAACCACCCTGAGGTGGATGTTAGTTAATTTTAACATTAACTGTATTTAACAGTTAATTTTTCTCATACTGACAAAACCATGCACGGCAACTTCTCATGACAGAAAATGCTTTTTTGAGTGCATTGCTATGTAAATACATCAAGTTTAATCATCTCATTCTTTTACTGTGTTGAATTAATAACTCGCAAATGAAATTTTTCACTGTATCTACTAGACGATATTGGATGACATCTTGAGAAATAATTCATTGATAAATTCAAAATGAAAAGGGGTTTGTATTATTTTAACGCTTAAAGAGGAATGGGAAATTTTTATAATGTGATATACTTTCTTTCAAAATAAGCAATAAAAATAACTAATATTTTCATAAAGTATCTTTTCCAATCTTGCAAAGATTTTTGCAAATGTAAATGATATTAAGTACAAGGGTTCATTCGGTCAGTTATGTATATCCCCTAAGCAACAAATTGCATGAGCTAGGGGATAACAATGGCACCATCTATATGCATAATAACTGTTATCTAGTTAATGTGATAGCTTCCCTTAGTTAAAAGGGAACAGGGATTTTAAAGTTGTTTTTATACATATGGGGAAAAGTTAGTATCAGTAGCATTGTACTTCCACCTCGTCAGACTATGTAGAAAGAAAATCTAACAAACCTGAACAGTTCACTAAGACTATGTTAAATTCAAATAAGACGGTGATTCTTGTTTCATTCTGTAATTTACAAGCTACTCTTTTTACAAAATAAAAAAAAAAATTGAGAAGTGAACAAGAATATACATATTATTTATCTGAATTTGAATTTTTACTGTGTGGTGTCCAGAGGTCTATGTTTGGTAATTATAAAATATGTGAATTATTCCACAAAGGGTTGTGGCACATCCGACCTGACCTTGAGCTCCATGCAGGCAAAAAATGCAAAGACTTACCACAAATCCAGATTGCTTTGTTCTAATGCCGTTTTTCTTTAGGACACACTTCATTCTGAGGTAGAATACTCTGTTGTCATCGAGATGTGGGACATGCTTTTCTACAAGGACCATCGACAAACGTCAGATTCTGATGCCTCATGTTTCATTACAATAATACTAGGTATTTATTATATACATATAAACATATAGTTCAATTTCTAATCGAACTGTATTTAGGAATAAGTATTAACAATTTCACATTTAAAAATTCTCAGATAATGTTTGTTTGACGATTCTAAAAGCACAAAATTTATGTGAATGGATAGAGGGTTAAAGCAAAGAGAGATAACTCTATATGTCACGACTCACAATTACATAGGTATGCCTAATATACTTTATCACAAATTTGCAGAAGACACGCTTTGTACTTTATCATGAACCTAATTTACAGCAACCATGTACATGTATTATGCAATATCTGCAGATGTCCACAGTTGAAGCCTCACCACTATTTTCCATGTTGACTGGGCAAGAGCAATGCATTTCACATGGTTTGAGGTTAAACTGTTTCTTTAGCTCGGGTATATCACTGGGGTGGATCAGTGTGGTCACCTTCTTACCCAGCAGTTGAACCTGCAATAATAAACAATGCATATCAACAATACATAATATATATCAACATTACAGAATATGTATCAACAACACTGAATATTTATCAACAATACAGAATATGTATCAATAATACGGAATATTTATCAAGGCATAAGCCCCCTCTGGTAGTGCAGCTTTACATGTGTTCCCTTTTCTGTAAGAATAGCTGCATAAACAAGCCCCCCCCCCTTCCTCTTTAATTGAATAGCCAAACAGGTGAGTTCCACCTTCTGATATTTTTGCTATATCTACAATTCCTCCCTCTCAATATAGTTGAAATAAAAGTAAGCTCTCTTTTAAAGTATAACTTAAATAATATTAATATTAGCTATTCAGGCAACCCTATCCCCCCCCCCCCCCCAACTGAACATCTATACTGACAAACCCCCCTCTGATAGAACACCTATACATGTTAGCAATTCTCTTTTTGTATAGCTATATAGGTTCGCCCCACTCTGATAGTATAGTTACAAGTCTGACCTGATCGATGCCTAGATGCGTGGCCACTCCGTCCGACACATACAAGATCTTCTTCTTACGGTCCAGCAGCAAAAGGAACCCATTCATGGCCTCCAGCATTAGTTGGCTCTCCTCAACCTTACAATGCTCCACACCTGTAACAGAATACTATCAACTGATTACACTGATCCACACCTGTAATAGAATACTATCAATTGATTACACTGATCCACACCTGTAATAGAATACTATCAATTGATTACACTGCTCCACACCTGTAACAGAATACTATCAACTGATTACACTGATCCACACCTGTAATAGAATACTATCAATTGATTACACTGCTCCACACCTGTAACAGAATACTATCAACTGATTACACTGATCCACACCTGTAATAGAATACTATCAATTGATTACACTGCTCCACACCTGTAACAGAATACTATCAACTGATTACACTGCTCCATACCTGTAATAGAATTGTATCAACTGATTACACTGATCCATGCCTGTAATAGAATACTATCAACAGATTACATTGATCCACACCTGTAATAGAATTGTATCAACTGATTACACTGATCCATGCCTGTAATAGAATACTATCAACTGATTACACTGATCCACAACAGTTATAGATTACTATCAATTGATTACTGGTACACTGATCCACACCTGTAATAGAATACTATCAATTGATTACACTGATCCACAACTGTAATAGAATACTATCAACTGATTACACTGATCCATGCCTGTAATAGAATTGTATCAACTGATTACACTGATCCATACCTGTAATAGATTACTATCAATTGATTACACTGATCCACCCTCTCGAAATCAACATGTAAAGTATACCTCAGTTTCATAACTATAATTTGTTCAAATTCAACACAATACATTTAATAGTAAAACAGTTACAGACTGCTTAATAGGGAGGCATTTATCCAAGATTGAAGCTACTAAGACCAGATTATTGTAATAATTCCTTACAAAACAGTCCATAGTTGTATGCTAAGATGGTGTACATTAACTTCCCTAAATACAGGCTGGTGTAGTTTACCACTGAAAACCAGATGGTGTTCACCATTTTTCTCTATTTAACTTACCATTGAGAACAAAGTGGTGTGTACCAACCCCCTCCCCAATGACTGGTGTACTCCATATAACTAATGACTTAGAGTTAAGGTAGTGTGATCTTTCCATTGAGGACAATGTGATGTTACTCAGACAACTGACCACTGTGGACAATATTAAATGAACACTTACCATTGAGGATAAGGTGGTGTGTACCATTTTTCTTCACAACTGGCATTGGAGATTTTTCCTCAGTGGTTGGCTCTGAGTCCTGGAGGGACAATTTGGCCATTTCTACAAAACAAAATTGCCATGTGTCATGATAATAGACTTCCACAATAAATAGGAATAACCATTGCAATTCACAGTATCTTTGAAGTTTCTTTTTGCATTCATTTTCACAGATGTAAACAAAAAGGTCTGAACCTGCACAATCTGTTCCAGCTCATTTTGATTCATGATAAGAGTCTGCACACAATAAGAATTGTTGGATGGGGTCAGACAATACTGACCCTTGTTCATTGATTACTTTCTTTTCTTGATTGTACTGTATTTTGGCTCATTATCAGATTTAACAGTCTTTGTGATCATGTAGCAGCTATACGTCAACAAGAAAATGGGAAGACAGAACAATAACAATGCACATTTATGTGATCTAGTCAAAGTCAAGATCCAGTAATATTCATCAGGCAGTTTCATTACTTTGATTTGGGTACATGGGTACATGCTCAAAATCATCCAGTTTTAATGTTTACAATGCTTCGGTAAGGCATTTTTAATAGGCAACCAAAATTTGAGAGTTATTCGTTGAGTTATAAGCGAGTTACAGAGCTTACAATTCTTTGCTATGTAAACAAAGCTTTTGTTTACATTTTGAATGTTGAGGTGAAAATTCCAGTTTTAGACCTAAAATGAATGTGTCAAACGTTAGGAACTGTTTATCTATTCTTAGAACAAATTAGAAGATAAACAAATCAGCTTGAAAAACATGTTTTTACTGGTATATTGAATCTATGTAAACAAAAACAGGGCACGAGCCTTGTTTACATGACAAAATGTTGTGGGCCCTGTATCTTGCTTATAAACTATATGACTGACTCTAAAATTTCATTTTATCATTAGAAATGCATTTTCAAAGCATAGTAAATAATAAAAACAGAAAAATAAAATTTGACCAAAATCGTGACTATGCCCCTTTAATGTTACATAATAGGTCAAAACAAAATATTTTTTTTCAATTGCCAGGGAAAACACTGCTTTGTAATCTAATTCTTGTTTATCTACTAGCAGATACCAGATTATATTAAGATAAATACAGTAAATGCTAACCATGTCATTATAAAGGAAGTCAACGATATTAAAGATCACTTTTTGCAATTACATGTATTAATACCAGATTTTCACTTGTTTTATTACCAAGAAAACAATAAGCACCTGCCATGCCAGTGAAGTGACTTAACAGCACAATGGCCACTTAACCACAGAATGTGACAAATATACCTCTCTTAATGAGGTAAAAATTAGCCTTATTTATTTAATGGAGAGCCTCCATGTCTAAAGGTCTGGGTTTTTGGGTGAATGTCCACATTGCAAAGGTTCATTCATTCATTTTACAAACACCCATTGCACAGGCAAGCTCCTGTTTGTCCCTATGGACAGTCAGAATGATGATTTTTATTATGGACTGTGTCATTGAAAAATTACTTCTGACAAAATAAGATGTTGCTGAAGAGGAACTTTACATTATAACATCAAAAGCTGGAAATGGAATTCACACAATATTTTGAGCATACCACACCAAATAGGATCAATCTCGAGTTAACGGTTGGAATCCAATCAAACAGGGGGCTGAGACTACAGCTTGTCACACTTATTGGTGATTACCATCAAGTCTTCATTACATGTATGTACTAAATTATGAATTATTACACAAGTCAATGGTCTCAGACACAGAGTGATCATTTAGAGATTTGAACCACCCCAAAGTCCTGAACCAAATTAGATGTATGAAATAATCATTAGATGTGTTTAAGGCATAAGCCTTCTCCTATAAAGCCTGATTAATAGCATCATCAATCAGTAAATGCAGGTTGCAGGCCATTTTACCTTGCAGAGACGAGGAGACCTGGGAAATGCAGCAATGAAATACCAACGCTGACATCTAATTGACTGCTTGCCAAAACAATATGCCATTCTTGATAAGTTCCCATACACCTCTTAATCAATACTATAAAATGTATCAGGAATTATACAGAGGTCTTAAAAGAATGCAAAAGCTGACATAAAAGCTGTGAAACTTTATCCTTTTTTACCAGATTTCAGGATCTTTGTTGATACATTGAAGAAGTCAAGGGTGACTCAATAAAATATGGCATTATCTTGTCTCTGTAAAATCCAGACATAAAAATCTATGATATTTACATGAAGGAGGAGAGGTCAACATTAATATAATTATCTACAATAAAAGTAAAAGTATTTTTTTTAATTTTCTAAGATTACAAAGGGCATTCTACAAGAAAGAGATCTCAAAATCAGGACCAAAACACTAAAGTCTAAGTAAAAACATAAAAGCAGAAATGTGATTGGCAGAGGAAGACAAACGAGAACATTCAATTAGTTGAGGTCTGCACTGATCCAAAGAATGACCATTTTGACTTTCAAATCAGTGAAAATCAGCATTTCTGCTGAAAAATTACATCCCTGTAAAAGACAAAAGGGAAAACTTATCAATTTTTTCAGATTTGAGTGAGGAATGGCTACTGATAGTTACACTGCCCCGATATCATGTACATGCATTATCTGTATTATCTAACATAGAGATCTGCTGATCCAGAGAAATGGCCTCACTGACAGCTCTCCAGCACCCAGTCATCATCATCAGACGGTGCAACAATGCCTACTTAGCACAACAACAGGGCATATTTACTGTGATCTAGTCAAAGCCAAGATCCAGTAATATAGATCATGCAGTTAGTCTCCTATAGGCTACGTGCATTCATCCTCATCTGTATCATTGCAGATAGCTTATCCATCACAGTGACTGAAATCTGACCATCAAACAACTTCAGTCAGTTATAAATACAAGCTGCACAAATTTTCAACAGTAAAACCATTTAATTTAACATGGGTCTTTATTTACTTGGTTATCCATGTACTAAATAAATATAAAATAGTAATTAAGGTATATTTTGTGTAATCTAACTTTTTCTTCATATTGGACAAGAAAGTGGCCCTTTTGAAATATTCATCAGCAAGGGTTATCGCAAGCTTATCTTAAACAGTAAGATAAGATATCAACTGAAGGTTTTAACACACATGAGCATATCCATCACAAATGTCAATCATTTCTTAATGTGCATTACAAAATCTACACTTCCCTTTCGTTGAACAGCCTTGTGATTACTTATATATATTATATTAAGTACTTTGCTAATATCAATTAATAATTTGTTGTATTTGTCTTTCTACTTAGTACATACTGACAAAATTTGGGTTTGGTTTTTCAACATCTCAAAAATACTACATGTTTAATAGAGGTTTAAACACTTTCTCTGTTCTTTAAATCTGCACTCTATGTTCTTGATAATAAAAACTAACCATAAAATTTAATTTCAGATATACATGTATTACTTTGGAATTACATGTATCAACGACTGTGGGGGCCAATTTTAGGAGGTTGTCAATCTTTCAAAGGTTACTTGGAATGTAATTTCATGGATTTGGTTGTACATATTATGAATTAAGAATGTTTCATGATTCAATAAAGATTAAAATTCCAAAGAGAGGGATACCCACAAAATCCATAAAAAATGGAACCACCATGAATTCTTATGATTCCACAGACCATAGATCTGATCGTTGTATATTGAATCCTAGGCTAAAGAGTGCATGTTAGTAGCGTTCATTCTTTTTTACATCAATTGATGGTAAGGACAGTAAAATCATATGGATGGTATAAATCTCAAAAAAAATCCTGAAATCACTGGGCACATTCTGGGGGGCTTAACACCAGCATCAGATAAAAGTAACTGCTGAAACCTGACTACTGCTTGTGACAGCTCATTATACATATAATTCTCATGTTATAGTATCATTTTGTCATGTATAGGCTATAAATGGTCTAAAGATCATAAGGGTTAGAATATACAAGGTCTATTTATGTTAAATATGCTATTTTTATATTATTCAAAAGTTTTCGAACAAAAACCATTACCATATGAAAAACAGTATCAAAAAACCTTTACACTAAATGATGTCAAGCAGACACTGAACTCTCTAATACATTTGCATCAAAAGTGTACACTTAGCCAATTGGTAGATAGGTTTTGCAGTAAGGAGTTGATCTACTTTTAAGTGCACCACACCTAGAAACACTGACATCATTTTCAGATTCAGGAAATTCTTGATTCTTTGTTGAGTACATGTATTTAACGAACGGCTACTGAATGCTATGGATTTGTAGATTCTTCTTCCGCAATGACTGCAACAACACAACAGAATGTCAGGAATAGCTGGTACAGGAGCCAGGTTATAACTCACAGAGTTCACCAGGTCTGCATGTGCTTGGTTCACCTTGAACCAGTACTACAGGAAACTAAGCATGAGATGGAGTTGGATCCGAGACATCTACTGTCAAGCACCTGTACGATAATTCTGAGACACCACTCTGATGGTGCTGAGAGAGCTAGCCAAATCTTTAAGTCATCCTCACGACCTTATACTAATTGTCTCATTCATCACCAGGAACCTGGTGTTGCCAAAATAATTGAAATCTTCTGATGAATACAACAAATGGAGTGTTCCCCTATTTAGCCATTAAGATTGTGCGTTCCAATCAGAGTGCTGTCACTATAGGGTAACCAGTGGATCTATCAATCAGATGTATTGCGTAAATATCTCCTCAAAAAGCAAGACTTCCACAATACAATTTATAATTTGTGCTGGCCACAAGAAGGGGTTGTGTATTGGGGTAGGGGTATTTCAACAATAACTGAATCATACTGCATAATCTGTTAAATTATGTGTGTCATAAAATCTACAAAAATGTGGTAAATTTGAAACATTTTTTATTTGCACTGGTCATTTATTTGGGAGATGAAATAAAATATCTGCGTTTGTAGTTTATGATGTGCTTGCAAAAAAAAGCAAAATCTGGATCATCATGAAAATATCAAATACACAACTAATGCATGTAGGTGAAATTATCCAAAACACAATAGTTATACAATGTATCTACTCAATTCCCAAATATAATTTGATTACAGCCTCAGGATGGTAGACTTCAATTTCATTAATGAACATTGAAATGCATGAACACATGCCCCATTAATATCAGGTACTAGCTAGGGGGAATAATTTAGCTTTGTCTGGATTCAAAAAATATCTACAGCCTACTGTGTAGTAAACAAATGAAGTACAAAATGCAAAGAAACCCATCAGCTTATTACATGCTCCAGTGCATACTTTAGTTTATTCATTCCAGCAAGCAATTACCATAGATATTAAACTGTAGCAGAAGATATACCTTTATTAATTTGATCATACAATTTTCTGCTTAACTCCAAATGTAATTAATAAAGTCTTTTTGTTTTTCATTTCAAAATTTATAATAACATACCTCTGAATTTTTTCTGATGCATAAGTGTAGGCAAGCGAATTTTAAAAATCCGTACATTTCTAAACATATGAGCGGCCCGAGAGGTGCACACAGCCATGTTTATCATACTCTGCTACTACGACACCGTACCGTGTCGCTATAACTTCCTCACTTCATAGTAGCATGGAAGGGGGAAGTCTGTTCAGCCTTGCCATAATAATAAGGTATTGATCACCAGCGTCTGTATACTAACGGTGTATATCTGACAGAAAAATGCCCTGCCAGCAATATGCCAACAACACACTGGCCAGGAGATAAGCTGTGGATGAGATTTATTGTGGGGAAGAGATTTTGGTGCACCTAAGAGAGACTGCAGCTTGTGTGACAGGATACTTCCACTCGGTGGCCATCCATGTGTTGTCAAGCCATCCCCTGTTGATTTCTGGCCAGACAAGATTAGTAGCTGTGTCTGGAGGGATGCATGTCTAACACAACAATATCTACACACAAAGGTGAAGTGGAAAGAAGAAATTGACATTGATTAAATGTCGTGTAAAGACCCGTAATATAGCAACCCAAAATATTTTAAGGCATAAATAACCTATTCAAACCACACATCTACCAGTCCTTAATACAGAATCCACAAGTCAGGGATATTCTGTATATCTGTCTCGTCCCAAGAGAGGGTTATTACTTTCCAATTTCTTTTGCATTTACATATTTGAATTATATTTACATTTTACCATGATCCATTTATTTTGCCGATCAATTTATTTTAAAAATTCAACAAAACAAAATACCACTATGTGAAACAGTTCTACAAAATCTTTGTTTGTGTGTCTCTTTCTCTAATATCAAGTGACATAGCATGCAAAAAAAACAAAGAAGCTAGAGCAATCCATACTAATGATCAGTGACAAATAGAAAACGTTGTAATCTTTTATTTGTGCATTGTAGCTGACGGTGACAGTTGATTGCTTTCTAAGGAAAACATCAATACTACAAAATTCAGGAAAACAGATCAAGTCTAGATGTTGGGGTCTGAATTCTGACAAAGCAACGTCCCTGGTGTCACAATGTCTGTTTAATTGATGCCTGCATCCATAAAACTCCCAGCACTCAATCTCGCTTCTCTAGTTATACCTTTATATCATTCAAAGCATCTCCATACTGGCTTCATAGTTATAGATAAATGTAATTTGAGTCTTCTATGTTCAGCATAATTTCAGTTCATCATTGTGCCAAGGTAGATAACTCGTACCATCTTGTCAGTTTTAAAATAGAGACCTTTCAGGTATATGGAAAAAAATTCAGATTGCAAGCATTAAACCTATGCAAGATAACTTTTACAGTGTTGGTGCTCAATGTTTTTGTTTTTATATTTTTATTTACCCAACAACCACTTTTGAAGAGTGTAAAATATACTAGGTACAAATGAATAAAACAATTAAATATGCCAACGTATAACAATACTAGTATATGAATTAATTTATTCATTCTTTAATTGCTTCCAATTCTCTACAGAGAATTCAACTTTATTTCCAGCTAATGATTTATTTTTGAATAAATAATATTAGATTATTTTGATTGTATCATGATTTTAATATCATTTTACGATTATTACTTCATGTCATAGATCAATGCAATGAATCCTCAGAAAAGTTTAATGATCATAGCAAAATGTATGATGAAGATAATATACCGGGTACTTGTAATGATTGAAACCTTTGTCACAAACAAGCTGTTCATTAATTTCCTACACCAGCAAGTTCATTTTCCACACTGTTTATTAGATCTTCTGTTAACTTCCCAACCGTGTCATAAAAACCCTACAGAGAATTTGATAAAACACATTAAAAACTAAACGCAAGCAACAAACAGGAAATTAAATTGTTCAGAGGAATTCAGCATCTTCACTTGGTTTGAAAATCAATTTGGTTCTAAATGAAGGGAATATCATTCAAACCTTAAGTTAAATACCACAATAAGACAGCAGGAAAGTAATAGTACTCTGATGAGACAATAACAGTCTTCATAATAGTAAGTCTCGAAGTCTACAGACTAGTACAGAGGCATGTTCAAGATGTTTATTTATATCAAATATCTAAACATTTCATCATAGAGCACCGAGAGATAGAAAATTTCATAACATTGGGAAAGCTAATGGTTTAGCAAGCAACAAAGTAATAGATTGTGGCTTTGTGTTTGCTAGTAGATAGCATTGTATGATAAACAATTAGGTACAACCGGTATATTCCTGGCTTGAAAATAGTACAAAAATAAAAAATGAGACGTTTTAATACAAAACAGCTGGCCAAAAGTTAGTTGGTGGAAGGAGAAAGGGGTGTCAAAGTTCAGTCAAATGTTTCTTGTGTCTTCATTCAAAAGATATATTGGTAATTACAATAGTTACTATATGTTGTAAAATTCTTTCTTTCATTTGAAACTTTGGAAATGAATAGAAAGTTTGACATATTATAATATAAAGAAGTATGCAAAGTTTGACGATTCTACTCCAGTAAACCCACAATTAATGATGCTTTATCCCCTCTGCAACAAGTTGTGCTAGGGGATAAAAGTGCAAATAAATGTAAAAAAGGAAAAAAGAAAAGGAATCAAGTAGGTAATATAATGGTTCAGGAAATCATTATAATATAACACACCCCACATTTATGATTATTTACATGATTTACAGTTCTATTAATGTCAGTCTTTTTAGCTCTGAGTATGACTGATAAAAGATATTGTCAAACTTCAGCTTGCTGGAGGACCACCATAACTTGGATACAGCAAATTTCACGGGACCCCATAAAATCTTTGTTATTTGTTGTACATTGTTCATTTACAGTGAATTCACTTATATAAAACTTGTAACGAGAGTAAATAAATAATCTAAAATTGTGTAAATCTGTATAAATGTATGCAGGAGCAAATATATCATAACAATTGTGGTAGTTCACAGATCTTGTATAAAATGAATAAATCCCAGAATACAATTTTAGTACCGTCACAAATCTCAAAACTAATTGCCATAAAAATATTATTAAAAAACTGTCATATGAATAACAAAAAAGTTGGCCACAAGTGTACAAAAACTACTCTTTTCTAATTAAAAAAACCACTCAATTTGTTTCTTGTATCCCAGTTTTGCTGTACTTGTCTCCTGTCGCAGGGAGATCGAGGCACATTCTTGCCTGTAGAGCCCCCTCTACTTCTATTTCTCATATGATATAAAAATATATGTAGGTTGATCTTAGATTATTTCTTGAATATCACTATGCTTTTTGTCTTTATTTATTGCTTTCAAATTAAGAGCAACTAAAAATTAATATTCCATTAATTAAAAACATTTATCTCCTTGACATGCTAAAATACATACAGAGTAACTACAATTTCTGGAAAACACTGATTTTTTTTACACCAATAAACATTTGTAAATGTGGTTTTCCCATAAGAAGTCCCGAGACTAAATCTTAAGAAACTCAATTTATTAATTAATTTGTCTAGACCATTGTATTTGGACTATGTTTTTTATGTGTGTGTTTTTTTTAGGGGGGGGGGGGGCACAAACTAATTTCTTGCATCAAAGAAGTGACAAGATTATGGGTCATTCATCCATGGATCAACATTCAGTACTCCAATGTCGATTAATACATGTTAATGTAAAGAAACATGACTTATGAAGTTAATAGACTATGTGTCCTTTCTTTCATCTGATATGCACTGTGAACGACAAGCCCACACCAATGTATATGAGATGGTTGACGGTTTGTTATTGTCATTTTTTCATGTACATGTAGTTCAATTTCTGAGAACAAAAAATAGAACATGTTAAGTTGTTTACTAATTTAACTTTCATTGATTCATTAGTTCTCGAATGAAACAAAAAAATTAATTAATGATATGTGATTATGTCTGATTATGGTGTTGCTAAAACGCGGAATGGAAAATGGAAAGCGGAATGGAATGGAATACGATAAATATTAAAAGGCTATTTACTTGATAGATGTGTTAAACAAGATAAAACGATATACTTTATGTAATTTTCAGTACATGTATTTTAAAAAATATTATCCATATTCAAGTTACAATGTAATTTATTTAGAAAATGTATGATTTTCTCAAAATTAACAGTACTTGCTTTGACCAAAGTTTATCAAACTAAACAACATCATGTTTAATTTTTTTAAAATGAGTCTAAAATCACAAGCAAGTTTCGAAGTCATGATATCAAATAACACAACCAAACACATCAGCCAACCACCCTACACTATTATTCTAGCAATATTACAAAAGGAAAATGATTAAAATGTTATTATAATAGCCTAATTAATCACAATGTGTGTACATTTCATTTTTCCGTTTCATACTTTATTAAGCAAATTGGCTGCAATGATTTAGTTGATAGACATTCGTAAGAATGGTATCAAATAATAAAGCAACCTTATTATAATATCATTTATAAAATATGAATAAATAATACAAAGTAAATAGTTTGTGTCCAATCTATACCATACTTAGCAATATAAACTTCATAGTATTTTTTCCGCTTTCCGTTCGTTCCATTTTCCGTTCCATGTTTTAGCAACACCCGTCTGATTATGTAATTTTATCGGTAAATTACATCATGTGATGGAGAGATTATGCAATACATATTAATCTCTGTTATGGGTTTTTCTGAAAAATCATCAACAGTCATCCAAGTTAAAACTAAAAATATTTAACTCATTAAAATGACAGGAGTGCATGTTTTAATGGGAGAGGTCGACAGAAATAATGCCTAGTCATGCTTACTGTGCAGGTCTTCAAAACCAATCATCCTTAAAACAGGGCTTCTTATTTAAAAATCACTTGTAATTACAAGGTCAATAGTTCAAAGAATACATTAACTGGAATACAGGTTGATGTGAAACCTGCAGGCTATAAAAAAAAATCTAGAAAAGCTGGCAAAACCCTCTCATCCCTGTCTTTCTTTAGTGTTGTACTGGGAAGTTTTGTGTCAGGAGTGAACTGACTGTCGTCACGTACACTGAGCAGCAGGGAAGGGCACAATTTACATCACAATATGGCCATCCAGAACACAATAAGGGATGTTAAGTCAAGTAGATACGGAACTGCAGTTTTTATCAGTTGTACTTTTCAAGTTAACAAAATGTGTCATTGAATAAAATTTTAATTTTTAATGTTTTAAATGCTTTTTTGGTATAAATGCATAGAAAATTAATTCCATAATTTTACCTGAATGCATGATGTAACTTTTATGTAAATGACTGCTAAACTGCACGAACATTAATTCAAAATGGTAATTCCCCTCAAATTAATATTTAATTCCACAAATTGACCAATTCTTTTCTCTTTGAGCAACAAATAATTTCACATTCATTTGATATTTGATCAAGAATTGCCTTTTCAGTAGTAAAGTAATAAAACAATTCAAATTACTATAATGTGAATAAATGAATTAATCAGTCATTAGTTTAAGTTCAACAGTGAGTAATTATCTGCATAAGGAATATATTTCACAAATATCTTTCCCCTTATCATTACCACTGCAGCCCTGAACACAAAAAATGGGGTGTAAGTGAAAGCATTCCTTGATTATTTTATGATTCAGAGATGTCCACAGACACCACAGAAAGATAAAAATTGGTCATTTTAGTACATATATAACTCTGATTTGAAAACTGTTGACATAACCCCCCACTAAATGCATGTCTTTGGCAGGTATGTGTACAGACATTCATCAGATCTTGCTGAAATTTTTTATTCATCAATCAATCACATTATACTACCTACATCATTGTTGGCAGGGTTCTCACTGCCCATTGCATGTGTTGAACATACAGTTCAACTTGTTTACAGACATAAAAAGACACAATATAGCTGGTACATGTATTTATAATTTTGTTAAAATGTGGCTATCCTGTTTTCAGTACCTCTGACACTAAAATCTTAAACTACATCATTCAAGTAAGGTTTTTGTTTTTTTGGTGATAAAAACTGTTCACATTTTTACTGATATCTATAATTCAAAAGTGGCATAGACAGATAAGTCAAATTAATGTTTCAAGCTAAGGTAGTATATCGAAGTATCCTACCCAGTATCTAGATATGATAAATGGAATGCTTACACTCAAATGAAGATGCATGTAGCAACTGATGAACAAATCTAAATACCGTAACATGTACATCAACATGCCCCTTTCATTATCAAAGCAAGGTCTGACGCCACAGACTTCATAATGGTTTACAGAATAATACGGCCAGAACACATGGGTACACATTTATTAGTCCAAAAGATACTATGTTGTTAAATAAAATGTTGTTTGTTTTGATTAACTTTTTCAATTCTTCACATTGTGTGAAATCAGCTAAACCTTAGACAATAAGTTTAATAGTAAAAGTACTTGAATTCACATGAGAAAGAGATGAGGTGCTTCTCTTGTATCATAGGTAATGTAATAATTAAACTCCTTAGCATTAACAACTTCAAATAAGGACAACATTCAGTATGATTTTTGATGACAAAGCCATTATATATGTAAAAGAGTGTTTCATACAAGTAGTGGTTAAATATTATCCATAATGTCCTTATTCATATTGTTCAAGTAAAAAAAGGAAAAATAAAGTAGTGCATCCTCTACATCCAATTGCAAGCTCTCACACACTACAAGACAAGTGCATGAACAGAAGGAATTAGACTTACCCTTTTCTAAGTATTGCTTCATCTGTAAATAATTCAAAATGAGTTCCAGTAATGAGTTCTTGTCCATTTTACTCAAGACTGATGGTTCATAGGGAAGCAGGTCTATCAGGTTGGCCATTTCTACTGCCTCTTTATCTCGCCGGCCTTGGGCCGCTATCCTCGACTTCTCGGCTCTGCATCAAGATAAAAATATGATCATACTACCTGTATATTAAATGTATTATACATGTTATATTTCCATTATTCTAACCATAATATTAACTGCTATCAATTCTTTTATTGTGAGATATAGGCTAAGTCATAAGTCTAGACTGGACATCAGTTTTATCATGATTTGCAGACCTATCCATGTACCATTAAGCCCAGATTTATTAATCCTAGTCGATTACTGTGATCATGTTTTATTATAATGATATATCTAATACTGATCTATTTCCATCTACTGTAAAGTTAAATAATTTATACTGCTATTAGACAAGACATTCAAAAAGGGGGTGTAGTGGAATGGCTCTATTTTTATAAGCTTCATATGCCCTTCAAAATACAGTGTAGTACCATAAAATTCATCATAGATTAGTAATTCTACTTTAACTTTCTTCTATTGGTACAAATAGAAAGGGCAACAAATTAATCACTTCCTAGTGCAACACATCCAGAGTATGAGTATACACTATGTTTCCTTATAAAAATAATTTTCTATCAAAAAACAGTAAACAATATACTAAGTACTGATGGAGAAGACACAGTACCCTTACTGTTATGTACTAATTCACATGAGTGTGACAATTAATAGCACAGTCTGCTATTGTACTTGTTGGTCTACACACCTTGTTAGTCTCCGGCCCTTGACACCAGTTTCCATCTTCTCTAAGTGCTCCACATTTTCAATCAGCTGATTGTTGTCCTGTACAGACAACATCTTTATTCTGAAAAATAAATATTTCCTATTAAGTTTTTGAAAAAATAATTAACAACAAGCAAACAGTGGAAATTGTAACTTTTTCCTGCTTCACTTCCACAAAAAAATTATGTACTGTACATTTATGGCTAATCAGATATGTAAGTCTTAAATTGATTTCCGACTTGCATCCACAGACATTGGGCTGACATAGTGCTGCTATTCATTAAGCAGTATAATTCTTGCCTAAAGGACCAGCTGCTGACTAATTAATTCAAAATAGTCTTCAAACCCTCTTGTATATATTTCATTCTCTCTCTCTCTCTCTCTCTCTCTCTCTCTCTCTCTCTCTCTCTCTCTCTCTCTCTCTCTCTCTCTCTCTCTCTCTCAAGTTTACATGGTATTAAGTAAAAATAATTTATAAGCTATGTTGACAGTTCATCTAGTTCAACAAAAATAAATCCATGTGCACCTGGTGTAATGAACAATTTTAAAAAGTTAGATTATATCTTACAGAAAATAAATGGTAATTTCTAAATAAATCCACTTTTTAGAAAATTAGATCATAGATTTCAGAAAAACATTGAAGATCATCTACCTATAAATACTATTATAGGTATAATTCCTTCACGCATGTTTACTAATATGTCATAAAAGATATATTAAATTTTCATTCTAAAACTTCATTTTGAAACTTTCAATACATGTAAAGGTTAAATGTTCTATTCTTGCTAAAATATAATAAGTAGCAGCCTAGAAATCACTGTAAATATATTGTAACCATGAAGTCAAATCTTTTATATTATTATGCCATATATAATAAAGTTACCTTCTAAATTTCATTTTGGTAAACCTGTTCAATCTACAATCATTCACAATATCATGTCTCTCAATAATGCTTGAAGAACCAACTAACAATGATGAACACAGAATAATAATTATCTTATGAAGGGAACCCGTCTCGCTTGAGTGAACACCAATTAACAACAAGGTAGTTATAATGCCAGTCCAGGTGAATTCCGATTAAGAAACCAAATTGTTGCGACAGCAGAATTCTGAGACATGTAATCAATAATATAAACACCAAATCTATTCATATTTCGTCTTTAGAAATTAAATAGGTCATATTTTGACCGACATTGCTCCAACCTAAGATTTGACAGGTGCTCAGCACCTATAAAATCACTTACTTTTTGTACATTGACATGTTGATCCTTTATTCACGCGCTTCAGCCAAATTTCGATTTCCAGAAATTTAGAAATAACATTTTTAAGCAATAATCACAAAACAAAAGTATCCAAATATTTTGATAAACTTTTCTCAATCCTCCATTGCTAACATCACAATGACGGCGATTATCCCCAAATCCTTAGTCATGAAAACGTTTGTTTTTGGTACACCTGTACTTAATGGTGTATTTTTTTTCGCGCCATTTTTCTCAAACAAAATAACCCTCCTGCATATTTGATTTATATTATTTGGTAATATTATATGTTGTATAAACTACAGAACTAAATCATGAATATACTTTCATGTTTAAAACACTGTATGAACTTGGCAAGTAACATATCATAGTTTGCCGTTCTTTCATGATAATTTATACAGTTTACAACATCTTCTTTTTTAGTCTGACGAACAATCTAAAAAAAAAAATAAATATAGCATGGACTGATTCATAATCAGAAACTGTGGCATCATGCAGATTAGCCGTTGTTGATTGTCCTTTTAGCACGCGTTTTGTGGACTCGATTTTGTCTCAGCTTGACCGATCCAGAGCTTGATTTTGCGCCCAGTTACAAAAATTCTTGACATGTCCGTCATAAAAAACAGTATTTGAAATTAATCATTGGTGTAAAAATTACAGAATATAAATTGAACACTTTGGACAAAGTTTTAAATCTCAATAAAATAGAATTTTGATAAAATCGACCCGATGTAAAATAATAAATTTGTTCTTACTTCCAAATATACTATCCCCAACATATCTGTCCATGACGTGGTATAAAGTAGCCATCATTAAAATTAGCGAGATTGATTTAACATAAGCGGCTTTGGCTTAATGTTTCTCAATCTTTTTATGCATTGTATCTAAGAGAAACGCGTATGTTAGGGCCGAATGCTAAATAAAATATTGTTTAAACTTAATAATATACACAAATACTAGATAGACAGATTTATGAAATAATATTCCTGTAATATTAAAAAAGTTCATTACAAAGTTTCAAAGCGCATGCATTTTTGTCACCGAAACAGCAGTTTCTAATAGTTTAGATTTTTTTAAAATTTGATTTTAAGCTAAAAGCTCTTTCACGAATAAAATAAAATGGAAAAGGTAAATTTTAAGTGCTACCCCAGAAATCTTTCTTCTTTTCACATGACAATTTTAAGTTATTCTACATGTATAACCTTTCAGGTTTATAGTTCTTAAAAATCGAACGGTGAATGAATTCATAAAACTTTACAGTTCATTATCCCTGACAAAAGTCTGGTGTCAATTAGTCCGAAATATCTGACGTTTTCCTGGCTTTTTTTAACGCTTTTATATTTTATTTTCTGGGTTTTCCTGGCAAGTAAAATATCACGCTACCCAAATATCAAAATCTTTAAAAAAAAAAAAAAAAAAGAAAAAAAAAGCCAAGATAACGTCAGATATTTCGGACTAGGTGTCAATATTCAAGACATCAATAATTAATGACGTTCCAAACTTTGTTTCATAGATGGCAAAGTTCAACGTTGTACAAGTTACTATTTTTTTCAACCCCATCACGGTACAAGTTAATCAATCAATGAAGAAAAAAAATGGCTGCGCCGGTGACAGATTCCGTTCGAGAAAAAGCTTTGGCAGACTACAGAAAGAAGCTTCTAGAGCACAAAGAACTAGAGGCTCGATTGAAAGAAAGTATGTTTAAATATCTGAATCGTTTGGTAAATAAAACCAATTAAAGTTGAAGTAGAAACAATGAATCCAA
Source organism: Magallana nippona (assembly GCA_033439105.1). Lineage (NCBI taxonomy): Eukaryota > Metazoa > Mollusca > Bivalvia > Ostreida > Ostreidae > Magallana > Magallana nippona. The sequence goes on along the minus strand of CM065923.1, from coordinate 47,128,457 downwards.
TATGCTTTGTCTGTGCTATTTGTGCTTTGTCATGTCTCTGTTGCTATATATTGTGTATTTACTAAACACATTCTTACATGTGTTTATGATACAGCTATTTCTATAGAAAGTGCATTATGATAGCATTGAAAATGTCCGTCTCCATTTACAAGTGGGGCAAAGCCCGCTTTTGGGAGGTTTTACCCCAAAAGTGAATACACTATCTGTTGAAATACATAAATTATATGAAAAGTGAATACACTATCTGTTGAAATACATAAATTATATATAATTTCGAAAACAATCAAAACATGCGGGTGTACAATTAGTTTGCATACTTATTTTATAACTGTATGTGAGGAGACAAGCATGTAGCGGTATATCCTTTATAAAGTAAAGCAACTGTGCATGCTGTATTCAATTTTAACTTTGCAAAGATTGCTCTCTGAAATATAGGTTCCTCATCGAAAACCAATGTTATTATATATCCTCTCCAAAATAAATATATGCGGACCCCAAACCGTGGCTGCAGACAATACCCGTGGAAAGAAGCATGACTGATGATGCGCAGTTGGACCTAGAAACTGATCAGTTTCATAACTTATTCGAATTTCTCAAACACGGACTGTCTAATTCCTTCCCAGAATTCCAATTTACGCAAGCACATTTGCAGTTTCATCCTAACTTAATTAGTCAGCTGACTAAAAACAAGGTCTATTTCTTTAATCAAGAGTTCACCCCTATACTGTGGTTCAACTTCTTCTCATAAACAAGTACCAGTGGGTCAAACATCTATCTGATACCCCTATTTTGGGAGTCAATTTTACAGATGTATATCTAATTCTCTGCAATTGATATCCAGAATAGTTTTTGTTTATTTTGCAAATTAGAGCCCTGCTCTGTGAGCTCCATACAGCGATAAGTCTGTCCATCCCTAAGTCTGTCCATCATCACTTGTCTGGAGCAAATCTTTTCTTTCCTTGGCCTTTTTCTTGCTCAGACTTTAACCATATAGTGCCTGTAGGTAAAGAGTGGGCAGTGACCTTGAAGGTCAAAGCAAAGTCCTCAAAAATACTTTTCATCCTAATGTCCTTAATAAAGCGAGGCCCTTTGAGATTGTCACCATCTCAACAATGTGTTGATTTCATTGTATTCGATTTGTTGCTTTTTCCTCAGAAAAGAATAAACCAAAATGAGCAAAATTTGACTCTTGCTTGGTAAAGTTTAGATAAAAAGATACCGCATAGGTTATTGAGAATCAAATAGGAGTAAAACCATCAAAAAAACTCGTTTAGTATGAACACGGATATAGTGAATTCTCGGATATAGCGAAGTTTTTTTAAAATTCCCCGGTAAAATTCTTAACAAATCTTTGCAAAATTTTACAGTTACAACGAATTCAGATATTACGAATTTATGGATATAGCGAACTGATTTTGAGTCCCTAAGAGGTGAATAATAACGAAATTTTACACTTTAATAACAAATTTCTTTACAGTTTAAAAAGTTTGCACTACCATTTAACAAAAGAGTTTGAATGAATTTATTTTCATATATTTTTGTCAATTCACAATCCCAATGTTGAAGGTATCATAAGAATGTATTTTCATTTTAAGCCTCAATTAGCAAAAATTATAATCTTGAAAATAGTGAATTCGTTATAGTTATTATTACGAATTCGTTATACGGATATAACAAATAACGGATATAACAAAGTAAATCCATTGGTCCCTAAGACTTCGCTATAACCAAGATTTACTGTATTGGGCTTTTTTTGTCTACCTGGAAAAGCAATAACTTATTAGTTAAACTAATTAAAGGGAAATCCAGAAATTTGAAACAAGTTGTGAGAGTATGCTTGTGATTTGTGTAGTTTATGCACCTTAATTAATGTTATATCTTTCATTGTAGTGCGAGAAAATGCCAAAGAGTTGAATAAACAGTATGACAAATCTGAGAATGACCTGAAGGCTCTTCAAAGTGTTGGCCAGATAGTGGGTGAGGTTCTAAAGCAGTTAACAGAGGAGAAATTCATTGTTAAAGCCACAAATGGGCCGAGGTATGTCGTGGGCTGTAGAAGGCAGTTGGACAAGAGCAAGCTTAAGCCAGGAACACGAGTGGCCCTGGACATGACCACACTCACAGTAATGAGGTATTTACCTCGAGAGGTAGATCCGCTGGTATATAACATGTCAGTGGAGGATCCTGGGGAAGTCAGTTACAACCAGATTGGTGGACTTGGGGAGCAGATTAGAGAACTTAGAGAGGTGGGTCAAATGGAAATGAATTTAAAGATTGATATATATATATATATATTTTAAAGACATCTTTTTGATCAGAATCTATTGAGTAAATTAGTTTATGTATTGCTTTTCAAAACAGTGTATTGTGAATATATGTGAACCTCACAAGATGATGTGATAAGATGATGCAATAATTGTTAAAGACTTTTTTGAGTGTAACATAATCTTATATATATAGTTTGTTTTTACAGGTAATAGAGCTTCCTTTAATGAACCCAGAGCTGTTTCAAAGGGTGGGGATTACTCCCCCTAAGGGCTGTTTACTGTACGGACCCCCAGGGACAGGGAAGACGCTGCTAGCCAGAGCTGTGGCCAGTCAGCTTGACGCCAACTTCCTTAAGGTAAAATAAAGTAGCGACTGCATGTATAAACACAGAAAAATGGCTACATGTGTTGACTTATTACAGGAAGGTAATGAGTGATTATGCAGTGAAACGTGCTAAGTAATTTTCATTAAAGATGTTATTCCCATTGATGTTTTAAAAGGAAAATTTTTAATTGTGCAGGTTGTGTCAAGTGCAATTGTTGACAAATATATTGGAGAAAGTGCCAGATTGATCAGAGAAATGTTTGCATTTGCAAGAGACCATGAACCATGCATCATATTTATGGACGAGATTGATGCTATAGGTGAGTATCACATAAATTTATCATGTTTCTGATTCTAGAAAGGTGATAAACAGGACAAGTGAATACATGTACACGTATGTTACAGGTGGAAGAAGATTCTCTGAGGGAACTTCAGCAGACAGAGAAATACAGAGAACATTGATGGAGGTCAGTGTTACTTCTTCACTGAGAAAAAAAGGCATGAATAACTTGTGCTCTAAACTCTTTTTTTTTTTTTGTGATTTAATTAGTTGCTGAACCAGATGGATGGCTTTGATGCTTTGGGTCAGGTGAAGATGATCATGGCAACAAACAGACCAGACACTCTAGATCCAGCTCTGCTCAGACCTGGGCGTTTGGACAGAAAAATAGGTAGATATTCTCTCCCATTGGACCCAAGTACATATCATCAAGTTTTATTCATGCTGACCAAAGATGGAGATCATATTAAAATTATTATAAATTTTAACATTTAAGAAAAAGAGAACCTTTCTTCAAGGCAATTGTTTCAAAAGTAATAAACATGTACTTTTGTTTTTGTAGAAATCTCTTTACCTAATGAACAGTCAAGGCTTGAAATTTTGAAAATTCATGCACAGCCAATTGCAAAGCATGGAGAAATAGGTATGACATTACAATATTGAATTTAAACTGTCAGTATTGTAAATATAAAAGGGATTTTAAAATACGTAAATTTAATGAAAATTGTTTTAAAGGATATGGTCAGGATTTTGGTAAAAATTTATTTTTACATTTTAAATGTTTACAATGCTTCAGTAAGGTACTTCTAATAGTCAACCAAAATTTGAGTGTCAGCCTTAGAGGTATAAGCAAGATACACAGCTTACAATTCTTTGTTATGTAAACAAGGCTCATGCCATGTTTTTTTTTTTGGTCATTGAAAGTGCCCAACTAAAGCATTGCAAACAATAAAAATAGAAAAATAAAGTTTGACCAAAATCATGACTATGCCCCTTTAAAAGACAAAAGCTTCTTTATCAAAATTAAACTAAATGAAAAGATTTAAAATGAATTGTTAGAGGTTAGTAAGATTTTTAATGGAATTGAAGGGATCTGAATTTACCAATGGCAATAAAGGACAACCTCACAAAATTTTGACAATATCTGTTGTAGATTGGGAGGCTGTTGTTAAGTTGTCCGATGACTTCAATGGAGCAGATCTCAGGAATGTGTGTACTGAAGCAGGTAGGGTCCCTTTTGTTAGACTTCCTCTATACAAAACTAAACTGTTCTGCAGGCTTTGTTTTATTTTCCTGTATATTTTATATTCAAATTTCTATTTAACATTTTAGGAATGTTTGCCATCAGAGCTGAGCGAGATTATGTGATAGAAGAAGACTTTATGAAAGCAGTGAGGAAAGTTGCAGACAATAAGAAACTGGAAACAAAGCTGGATTATAAGCCTGTGTAAATTGACAATAGAAATATGGACCTCTAGCCTTCAATTGGCATTTGTGTTTATATGTTAGATAATAAAAAATTAATATTAAAATGTAAAATTAACAAAAAGATTTGTGTGTTAATGTGGTAGAGTCAGACATATGGCATACCTACAAGCACTGGGTAGTTGGATAAACATTTAGCTAAATCAGTTGAGTGTTTGATTTGTATGCCAGATGACCCAGGATCAAACCCCAGTAGAGGCAATATTGGTCTGTGATACACTAAAAAATGATAAAAATGTATACATGTAAGCAAAAGAAGTGTTGTCACTTCATGAGCTGAACACTGCTCACAATGAACTTTTGGATCTTGACCACCACCACCCTCCAAAAAAAATGCATAAAACTGGCAAGGATTGATTTTTATAGGCCTCACAGGGCTGAAGATGCATGTATGATCCAGACAAAACTCTAAAAATTTATATCCAAAGAATATTAGAAAAAGGCCACTGACCCATTTTTAAAGCAGAACCAAAAGAATCAACAGTTATATATCCGTATTGTTGTTGGCAGCACAGAGTGGAAGATAACTTGACACTAAAAAGCTCACAGATGGAGGATGAAGTCCAAGCCATATCATGACCATTTAAACTAAATAGCAGTGTCACTCTTAGTTCGTGAAGATGATGGATATACATTGTAGTAACATCCCTTATCGGTCAAGCCAGTCTCCCATATGCTCACATATTTATAATTCAGTTTCAAATCATTATTTTCAATCTACCAATGGGAAAGCAAACCTCTTAAATGTTGGAAGGTATGTCTGGGAAGTATTTGCTGGAATATTCATGAGAGCAAGAAAATTTCAATGAGTTGACCCATGGTAAGTGACAGTATGCTTAAATGGTTGTCACATGGTTCGATGATGGAGTACTATTGTCTGTCCCAAGTTATTGTTTCCGTCACATTTAGACAATTTTAATAACACGAGGCCCACAGGCCTTCATGGTCACCTGAGTGCCAAAGCCCTTAGATTGACATGTCAGAGTTTCATAATGTTTGCATTTTAAGCTTCATTTTGAAGTCTAAACCCTAATCTGACACTCCTCTGACTGTTATTGTTTTATTACTGGTATTTGATGCTTGAAAAACATTCATTCAAGACAATGTGTGTGTGTGTGTGGGGGGGGGGGGGGGTTCAAGAGTTGGAAGAATCTCAGATTCTCTATACCTTAGCTCCAGGGGGCAAAAGTTGTAAACTTTTGGTAATAAGAGACCTGCAGGCCTTTAATAGTCAATCTTTTCTAATATTCACAGTTTCATTTATAATGCACACAAATTGCATACAGATTATTTCTACAAGTATACAATGAACAGGATATTAAAGTAGATTTCCTAAAATAGAACATGTACCGTATTTAATTCAATATGTCTCAACAATGTCTCCGCCCATCTGCATAAAGCATGAGGGGGTCTCATGGCTGGGTGTTAACATGGAAGTTAAATGCCATAGAGCAAATGTGTGTAATGTGTTCTTAAACTGCTTGGGGACTGTAGCATTTCAGTGCTCAGACCCCCTCTACCTCTATAAAAAGGAGGAGAGGCTACAAGCTGGTGGTGTTAAAGAGTTAAACCAGGTAGCAAGCCAGAGGCAGGGTGTTAAAGCTGTGCAGTTTGTATGCCTAGCCACCATGCGTGTCTGGCATGGGGCTTCATATGGCACTCGAGGCCACTAGCTTGCCCATTTTGTTAAGGTATCCTAGTTGTCTCCCTTCATTCCTGCAAAATTTGTGGCCAATTCTATCCAACATTTACACAGCTATGTCAAGGCTGTCCGAAGCTAAATTTATATCGGAAAATGATACTGTTTTAATTATTGAAAAAAATACTTTAACCGGGCGATTTTCTTTAAATCTTTGTTACATTAATTAACAGTGATATCCAACAATATATTTGATGCATTTTTGTGACGTCATATTTGTTCTTAAGCACAGTACAGTGTATGGTCTATATAAATCGCATCGGCGAAAGTGATAAATGACATTAAATCAAATATATCTTTTAAGAAAAATCCTTCGATAGTAATGTATTTTGCAGTTCTTGCTGGGGGTTCATATAAATATTTCGTTTATTTGAAATATTGTCAAAACATTTCGCCCCTATCATCGAAATTGGGCACATTTTTACTTTTTAAGCTCGATTTACACAAAATTGGGTAAATTGGTAGGTTTCCCCCAGCATGATTCACATTGGCACTTATTTACTCTCCCAGTTTCACGCAAAAATACAAAGATTGTCTTGATCTTTCACTTGCACCAAGCTGTTTTTTCATGCATAAAAATATCTCCATTCATTAGTTTACACGTAGCAGGGTGAGTCTCCAAACCATTAGTTTATAAATAGTCATTTACCCAATACGAAGCTTTCAAACTGCCAATTTTTTTTATACTAAGTAATGATAATATTGAATTTAGTATTACTAGTATTTAAAACACCGTCTATGTAAAGGAATCAAGCAGTTTTATAATGTTTAGTAAAAGTCACTTATTTCGTTAAGATACATTCCCTGAGAGCTATCGAAAGGAGCGCAGATTGTGACATCAAAGTTAATTATGACATCATACCGTATGAAGCTCAGACAAGTGATTTTCTACACATCAATTCAGGCAGCCTTAACATAGCAGCGTATGTACTGTATGTTTATATGGTTTTTCAGTAATAAATATGTAAACATATGTTTTGTGTTATTATAATAACTATATATATACTGCAATATTCAATTAATAACAATGCATGACTTTATCCCATGACTGTGATAGTACAGAAGAAAATATGAAATCAATACTTTTTCATTATGTGGCCATATGATAATGGCCCCACTCTAGGGCCTGAACCCGACCCAGGGACATGAATTTTACAATTTAGGTAGAGGACTTCGTGGACATCATAACCATGCATTTAGTTTTTCACAAACATGTATGGGAGTAGAGAAGACGATTTTCTAAGATTTGATACATTTTTACTATATGGCCATATAGGCCCCACCTAGAGTCTGAACCCCTGAATCTCATAATTTTGGTAGAGGGCTTCATGGACATCATAACCATGCATTTATTTTTTTCCCCACATGTGTGGGAGTAGAGAAGATTTATGAAAGTTTGGCCTATTTTTGCATATTTGGCCCTACCTATGGGGCCCCAGGGGTGGTAGAGCCATGAATTTCACAATTTAGATTCCTCTTACCAAAGAGATGCTTCACACCAAAAATGGTAACAATTGGCCTTGTAGTTTTAAAAAAAAAAGTTTAAAATGTAAAATTGTTAACACACAAAGGACGACGCATGGTGCATGACAAACGATGATGGACCAATTGCAGTAGGTAACCTGAGTGACTCAGGTGACCTAAAATTACACAAACCTGTGAAAGAAGTACAATTGAAAACGATGAAAGGGAAAATATCCAAAATATCTTCATTGATAAATTATAATTTTTCACTCAGGAAAAAATCACAGGAACAAAAACAGATTTCTTACGGAGATTTATTACGGGAAATGTTGACGCCTCTTCTCCATTCAGAAATCATAATCACTCGGAATACCTCAAACAGTTTTTCAACATTATTATCAGGGTACTATTCACTGCAAAAACCCTGTAGATTCCTTTTTTCTAAGCCGTGTATTTAAACCTGATAAGCTAGAGGGGGCATTTCAAAGAAGAAATCTTGGAAATTTTTATATACTTTTGAATGAACATCGTTTGAACCCTGAGGTATTAATGATTATCGATTAATTAAGTAAAATGTGAATCAAGGATATCTTGGGACAGAGTATAACAAGAAAAGCCATATCTTTAAGCATATGAATTTATTTTTGGTAAAATAGTATAACAATAAATATGATTATATATTTGCAGACCAAAGTATGTCACCAATATGATAAACAAATGCAATTAATGAAAACAGCCCCTGAGAGAGGAATATTAGTAATATCATTGATATTTCAAAACAGCCCATCTCATAAAATAGTAAAATAATGAAACACAATCTGTAAAATAGAAAACAGCAGACTCGTTCATAATGGAAAAATCTTGCACACTAGTTTGTCTGAGGTAATAGCTGTGGTCACGTAGGTAACATTACGATGCTGTCGTCTTGTGAGGGCTCGGGATCCTCTATGAACTTTCGTTTTAACATTCCTACTCAAAAAGAAAAAAGAATATGGTGAAACTATTCAAATTTTTCACAGCAGTAATCATTGTTTTCAGTGAGCAAATGTTGGCATATTCCATGATGTGTGTATCAAAGGAAATATATCAGCAGAGCAGTTCATATTGTTATCATCACTGGAAAATGTTCTCATTTGGTTTTGCATTTACGGAGTCATATATGCAACTGGTTGTTGAATGAAAAATAACGAGAGAATACACTAGGTATGCAACAAATGCAGTCATTGTGGGAGATACACTTACCACTCTCTAATGGGGTATAACTGTGTTCAAAACATAATTTGGCCCTGTACATGGGCTCATACTCCTAAAAATAAAATCAAGCAAAAAATTCAGTTTTGATTTTGTATAAAATGTATGTATATGTATGACAATGTAAATAAACTAGACATTGTTGAGATGGTGACCATCTCAAAGAGTCCCACTTATATAATGAAAAATAGGGTGAAAAGCATTTCAGAGGATTTTGCTTTGCCCTTGACCTATGACTTAGAAATTTTCCAGTTGGCATTGAACTTTAATTCAAGCTCACTGCCTCTTACCAACAGGCATTTTTTGGTTAAATCTGAGCAAAATTAAGCCAATGGAAATAATTTATGGTCTAAAACTGGATTATAAGAGATCTGCTTTGAAACTTGGTTCAGGGTTACTGCAAACCCTTTATCCAAAAGCTCTGTTTATATGAAAAGGCTGTGTCAATCAGACGTATGCGCCAGATAGGGATAAGGGGAGAAAAAAATAAAAAAAAAAATTGAGGGGGGATGGTGGTCTGATATGACCTTGACCTTGAAATGTCATTCAAGGTCAATGCACATCATTTGAGCGAAAGCACTGTGTGAGTAAAGTATGAGCTAGATTGGACCAAAGGGAGAGAATATATGATCAGGACAGGGATTTTTTGGATAACTCTGCTATGACTTTAACCTTAGACCTAGAAACTAGATTCAAGGTCACTGCACACACTTTACCCAAAAGCACTGTTTGAAGTATGAGCCAGATTAGGCCAAGGGAAAAGAAGATATGCTCTGGACAAATGATCTCAGACAGTTGGATGGACAGACTATTCACTATGGGTTGACCGCAAACCAAGGCCTTAATAACTGAATTGATGATTAAACTAAGCTAATAAAACCAACTAGATCTACACTAATTGGACATTTTTCAAATGGGGTAAATGTTGGAATTTCCCTTATTAGAATAACTAATTATTAAAACATGAAGTTTTCACTTCCTTTCTGTGAATAATACATATAAACAAAGGCTGTATCCCCACGTGCACCATCTAGGCAAGTTTGGAGAAGTTTGGGCCAGTAATAACTTAGTCATGGGACCTGCCTAAAAAACTTTAAGCAATATTTTATTCAACAAGATTGAATGGTATTATGCAGCAAGCACAGCTTACTTGTATTTTAGCCTTCTTCCTACATCAAGGTCAAAATGAACATATTGAATATATATACAACTCAGAATAAGAAAACAAATTAAAGAGAGAAAAAATATTTCTGATACCAGTCTGAAAAGAAAAAGTAATATTCAAACATTGATATTTTAGGTCCATAAGTGAGCTAAATTTGGTGACATGAAAAGCTTAAAGAAACATCTGGCATGTAAAATTGTTAAATGACTTACATGTAGTTGTTGAACAAATCCTTCATTAGGATGAATACAAAATCTCTTCTGTTGAACATACACAAATGCATCTCTAGAAAAAAAAATCTCATCATTCACTTAAATGATTAATTAGACAGACATGATTTTATTTATAGGGTTCTTTTGAATTTTACCAGTAGCTGTTATTCAGGAAAATGTTCATGTCCTTGTAAACACATTTACAGTGTATGTATCTACTTCACCCAAATTACAAAGACTGAAGTTTCTGGTGCATGTACATGTATTCTTGATTAGCTTGCATTTTTTTACCTGTAAGAAAGACCATATTTTTCCATGATGTAAGCTATCACAAGAGATGCACTGAAATATATGAGATCATCATTGAAACAAAATAGACAAATTCTGTTTACCAGTTGATACATGTATTTATTTTCAATTAATCATTTAGAGATATCTGAGTAATATTCAGGTATTTAGTCACAATTTACCTGCGAGACATTCCAGCATTTCCATGAACCAATACTTTTCCATTTCTTGCAAAACTGTCTTCTATAAATGCCTTTACCTGTGGAAAATTGTTGTTGTAATAATACATATGATGCATGTAATAGAGTAAGTATATAAGATAAATAGGTATACTAGAAACATTTAAGATTAAATTTTATTAAAATAAGTTCAACTGAATTGTCTTTATATGGTCACAGAGAACAGATCAAATATGATGGCCTCCTAATATCTGTATATGCTTCTATATAGCCTTTGGTTCTTAATCACACTCCTCTAAGATACTCATCGTAGACTCTAATTCTGGCCATTTCTTCGAAAAAATTCTCATCGGTTGCTGGCAGTTCTTGGTACATGTACCAATATAAAATGTAGGCTTACCTATCCCAGTAACAACCCCCTTTGTCATGTTGCCAGGTAATAAAAGATAATTCAAAAGAACTTTCTAACTTAAAACATGTACATTATTACACACATTATGAGGGGGGGGGGGGGAGGGATTTTATTCCAAAGAGTTTATGATCATGGAGTAAGTGAGCCCATGATGCATCCTAAGAGTACATTATTTCAGGGATTGAAATCATACAGAAAACAATGGAGAAATAAGCATCGGTCTTACCTGTGGAAAATATTGAATAATATTCTCAGTGTATATATCAGCAACATTCAAGACCAAGTACCTGTAAAAAATGTGAAACCAAATAAAACAAAATTAAATACCATATTTTTTACAATTCAACAAACTAGTGTTTATGATGATAAAATTACTGGGTACTTTCAACTTTTGTAATTGTGTTAATTTGAAATATGTTAATGTTGTAAATACTTTATTTCTCGATAGTAAAGAGAACGTTTCTCTAAATTATCCTCTGCTAAAGTGCTCAAAAATCCTACCTGATCTTTTCTGGAAAATTGGGTTTGATGAAATTTGCTTCAGCATTATGTCTAACACAGATGATATCAGTTATTCCTGTTGACTCTAAATAGCCTAACTAAAATCAAAAACACTTTTCTACTAGACAAACACACATGTACCAGGTCGATAAAAAATGAAAAAAAAGTGTGCACTACTTTCATTTTTGTTCATTTTTCATTTATGGGTAATTTTCTTAGTACCGCAGTAGTCTTAATAATGTGAAATAATAAAACACCCATGAATACACAAACTAGTACATGCTTGGATGTTTTCACAAAATGCAATACCTTATTTTTGTTGGCTGTTGCATAGGGACCAAGATACAGGTTAGGCACTATCTCCTGCATTTCTCTCCTCATTGCATACTCCCAATCCTTTATAATAATTAATATTAAGATATTAATCACTGTCAGTATACACTCACATATTTTATTGTTTTGCAGTCAATCAAAAATCACAGTGCACATGTATTATCATGATAAGACATTTCATTTAAACAAGAGGTAAATTCTCTTATTCACTTCATGTCCCAGGTTCTTTAATTCTCTCTCATTTTACAATTAATGTAAACGTAAAATTGCAAACTTTAAATTTGAGTAGAATTGAAATTGATCTTTAAAAAATATATGATCTCATCATTCACATGCCACATCTTCATCATTAGAAACCAACAGCCAGTCTTGCATTTCCTTTCTAAGAGCGTATGCGATACTGGCCGTGGGTTTCCGATGATGGTCACATTTTTTACCCCTTGGAAATTGACAAGAGTAGATTTATAATGGAATCAGTTACTTTTCTACAGCCTATTCAGGTTCAAATTTTTAACCTTTTTCATATGCAAATATTTACAGTTTTCCCCATTTGAACCTGTACTTTTAATGGCAATAAACACCAATTTCTTCTTCTTTTTTTTTTAAGAATTGTGTATGAGAACACTGGTGTTTGTTCTAACAATATAATGTTCAATATATGGTATTAAAACAAATCAGTTTTAGGATGATTAAAATTTCATAAACTGAATCAACTATTATGCTCTAACTTCATAGAACATATTTCAATCAAGTCATGTGTCATCCGAATTTCCTCCATGAAAATGACTTCTCTTTGGAAAACGTAGAAAAGTTTGTTTTCTATCTAGGCTATAACTTACGACAATTTCCTGAGGTGGAACACTTGGAAATTCAATTTCCATTTTGCTGACATGATAGGCAGATCTGTCCGCAATTAAGAAACTTTCATTTTTGTGTTATTGTTTGAGGTAATAGGGGTGACGTCATTAACGGTAAACGCTTCAAATGTACATGGAATGCTTCAACTTTTGAAATTCACATTTTCACACTTTATATGTATGAATAATTTTGTTGCATTTGATTGACAGTTAGTAATATTTATCTCTTCTTTAATTTCTGACAACCTGCTGCCTTTTTAGTTTACTTTTTAATCGAATATAATTTGTACGTCCTAACAGCTTATCTTCACTACTTTCGTTTTAAGGCTATCAATGGAAGGTAACTAAGCCAAGATGTTTCTTACACTTTTTTGTGCTAGAACAGAGACATTTGAATCTTTTTACCTTATATTAATGATTTAAGCTTACATTTACCGTTGTTTAAGACTTTTCTGTATTAATTAGAGGCAGAATAATTATTTGACCACACTACAGAGTACAGACCTTCGATTCTTTTTCAGGATGTTTGTATTTGGCATGCCAATCAGTTTTAATATCTTACCACACTTCGTTGTTCTTTCACTTGTCTTCGTAACAAGTTTTGGAGAAGAATTGCTTCAGACTGTGAAAGACGAAGTTCTTGGTGGTAATTTTACAGTTTACCAAATTCGGAGCAGAGGTCGTCTTCGACTTGAACTTGTGTCAGTCTCAGGAGACGCTGACCTGTATGTGTCAGACAGCGAGCCACGTCCTTCAGATGAAAACTATGATGTTAAATCCTTTACGTGTGGTGTTGACACGGTAGAATTGTCTTCCAGTATGAAGCGTCCTATAGCTGTTAGTGTATATGGTCATCCTTTTTTCAGTGAATCGAAGTACAGCTTGTCCGTATTTAAACTTCCGAAAGAGGAGGAAATAGACTATGCAACATTAGATGCTTTATACAATGATTATGTAGATGATAAACCAGAGACAACACAACACTCTTCGCAAGTGTCCGAGGATGAATACAACTATCAGGACAGTGATACAGATGAGGAGTCAAACATGTGGACCATCGCCATCACAATACTGAAATTATTATTCGATGTTTTGTTGTAATACTATACACTTATTCTGCAGGTTCTAATGAAGTATTTAGATTTACCCATTAAATATCATTGATACTAATTTGAACAGGATTTTCCTTAAAATTATTAATTATTTGGGATTTATTTCATATTGTAGATTGGTTTTACATTTTATATGCCAGAAACCAGAACATAAACTTACAATATAGACTTTATAAGATATTGGTATCAACATTCCTAATTGAATGCAAATTTTCCCTGTGTTTTCCTTCAATTAGGCCTAAAAAAAAATGTTTGTTTAGGGTAACCCGACCTAACCTACAACAATGGCCCGATCCTACCATTTTTAGATGTCTTTTTCATCTGACTATGATTTTCATATTATTTCCATTAAAAACCCATTTTTAAATATGTCCTCATGCAGAAAAAAAATTATAAAATTAAAAAAAATCCCTACCTACCTAACCTAATTTTTTCATCAGTGTTACCCTAAACACACAATTTTTTTTCTTAGGCCTTATAACATATGCAAGCACATGATGTACAAAAATCTGAGCTGAATAAAATACATTATTTCCTTATCAATGTTTTCCTTTGATTCTTCACCATATAACTTTCAGTCAACATCAAGAAACACTTAAATTATGAGGAACAGTTTAGGAAATTTATTTTCAATGTTCCGAAATCAGTTTCAATTTTTCTTGCAAAATAAGAAATTCATATATGACTCATATCTTCATACCAGTCATTTAAAACGAGGATGAACACGAAGTAAGGAATAGTGAAGTCGAGGCCTTAGAAGACCAAGATAAAATTATTATGAACACATTTAACACTCTCATAATCATCTTCGCTAGCCAAGTGTTTTCGGTCCACTCTGCTCCCCACAGGAGAGGTGCGGATCAGAAACCCTTGACTTGAGAAGATGTCTCATAATAAGATACATGTAATACATAATAGAGTGATGATTTATTAGCAGTTTCATTGAAAATGCACTAAATAAAAAAAGACTAAAAAATCAAGTTAAAGAAAAAATACATTGTATCTCCAACAGTTTGAAACTGAGCCAAATGCAAAAGGGGGTAGGGGGATGGAAAACAGGTACCGGTACTATGTGCCAAAAACGGGGCTTTAAAACAAAATGTTGTATTCAATAAAACATGGAAGTGTTTAGAAAATGTTATGTTTATTAATTATAAACAGAAACATCCTCAAATATCTATAAAGAACACAAATAGTTTTTTCTTTATTTAAGGAGAGAATACATTTTAAGATGTGATTTCTCAATATTAACAACATAAATTATGTAGAGAAAACACAACTACAATCTAAATGATTGAACAATGTTATAAAACACTGGCTTATATACAAAAATACAAAATGTTTTGACAGATGGATCACGATGGACAAATCATTGACTGATATACATGTATCATGATGGACAACTTCTTATTTAACGAGACTTAAAACACCATAAATACTGAACTCTCCCACAATTGGGATTTCTGAATTTCTGTTAAATATCAATTGTAGAAAAATAAACTGTCTTTTATATAAAACCTTACATAAATATTTTGCAATCATGAAAATCTCAGATCATGATGAATGAACTTCACATTTCTTTGAAATAAAGCTGGTTTCTAAGTACTTAATTTAAGCACATGATCATGACATGTCTGATTTCACAATCTCAAATATGATAGCACAATCTCACTGAACTGATACACTCCACCATCATTGTTTTTTAAATCCTTTCAGAATAGGGTAAATATTGTCAAAAGCTTCATAAATCTCTCCTCTCACTTTGGCTCCTGTAATAAATAAAAATCATTACATTTAGATAAAATATCCAAATATCAAATTCAAGTATAGACCACAGATACTTAAATAGAAAACATGTTAAAGTTCTAACCTACTTGTAGACATCATGAATCCAAAGATAATGTCAAATTTGAAAATATCAGTTATGAAAGTACATGTACAAGTTATAATTTTTAATAATGCTCATAGTAAATTATGAATGAAAAGATTTTTTCTAGCAACATAAAAAGAACATAGCACTTTCAATTTAAGTCATTTAGTTAAATAGATAGTGAATCAAAGTATTAAGATTTAATTAGCATGTTTATTGTTTGTCACAAACACATGCAAATTAGACCATTGATATTTTCTAGTATGAGTGAATTAAGTATAAATCAACAATCATCATATCATTTCTGAGCAAAGTGGCAACTGATCAGTACAAATTATTATAATAAGTCCGAATATATAGTTTTGATGGCATCAAAGAATTTACCCGTAAATATTATGTACCGGTATATTAGTTTAGATGTAATATATTCATGACAATTTTACATTATTTTGAAATGCAACAAAATAGAAGGAAAGACGAACGAAGTAAATATGCATAAATTCAGCAAAATTCAAGGATTTTGATAGATACTGTTGAGATTTTGCATCACCAAAAGTTTTGATAGACATTAATTACAAACAATAACATAAATCAAGGACACTTCCCCAAACTATTACAGTAAGCTATTTGAATTCTTGCACCACAACATAAGTATTGACAGATGTTAAGATGATGTGATTCTTTTACCCTTCCTATGTTTGGTGGGAGGACCTTTTACTGGTACATGCACTACAGAATTTTACAAACAAGAGGCCCAGGGGCCACATTGCTCACCTGAGCAACAAAACCAAACTGACATAACTCTGATCCAAACAGCTTTAATAAATCAAATATGAAAATTTTGCAGATTTTTTGTTTAATTTTTAGCGCAATTTTTATCATTGAGTCCCTGATAAAGAATGAAGATTTTAATGATTTTCTTCAATATATTCCAATTAAAAAATGGCAGCATTGTGGCCCCATCATACCTCCAGGAATAATGATTTAAACAAGCTTGATACTACTACCTGAGAATGTTTCCACATAGGTTTCAACTTATCTGGCAAAATATTTCATAGGAAGATTTTTAAAGATTTTCCCCTTTATATTCCTAGGTAAAAATTTGCCCCCCCCCCTTTCCAATATAAGCCCCCTCCTTCTCTAGGGGATCATGACTTGAACAAGGTTAAAGCTACACTATGTGGGGATGCTTCCACATAGCTTTAACTTTTCTGACAAAATTGTTTTTACAAGATTTTTAAAAATTTAACCTTACATGTTCTTATGTAAATTTGACCCCCTCCACCATTGTGGCCCCACCATATTCCCTTGGATCATGATTTGAACAAACCTGAATTTACACTAACTAGTTTCAACTATATTGGCCAAATGAAAATTAGGAAGATTTTTAAAATGTCGATAAATTTTCATTTTTTCCTAATTATTTCCCCTTTTAGTTGTTTGTGGCCCTTCATTTGAACAAATTTGAATCCCTTTGGCCCAAGGGTGCTTTGTGCTTTAGTTGAAAATGGCCCATTGGTTCTGGAGAAGAAGATGCAAATGTGAAAAGTTTACGACAGTGACAACAACAGACAAGGGAAAATTTTGGTTCAGAAAAGCTTACTCGAGTCTTCGGCTCAGGTGAGCTAATAAAACATATATACTGTAATGAATTAATGGCAGGAACTAACCTGTAAGTACCACTTTTCCTGAGACAAAAATAAGCAAAACGATACGAGGCTTCACCATTCTGTAAATCAGGCCTGGGAACAATTCAGGCTCATAGCTGTTAGGTACAAAACACAATTTTTTAATATTCTTTAAGAAACCATCATGAAATACTTGTACATTGTATTATTGAAATTCTCAGAATATATTAAAGAATATATCTCCAATTATTCTACCACAGTCAAAACATTTGTAAAATTACCTGGAGAACTGGCCATGGGTCAAGACCAAGCCCTCTAACCTGATCGGAAACTTAACATCACAGCTTCCTACCATGTTCTGAATCTTAAAATCCAGGAATTTTGCCTGAAGAGATATTTCTTATCTTAGGATTGTATGAATATGAAATGTGTTCATATGGAAATTATATCAAATGCTTATTCTTTTCTCTCCATACCTATACATTAAATACAAACAGATTATACCTGATAAATCAATAGAATGGTATTTAAGAAAATCCAAGTAAATGATAATTTTTACTAACATTTTTATCATTAATTAATATTTATTCAATTTATTAAATTTTTATTAATTTTTATATATACAATCTATGCTTACTTTAAAATCCTAACCATAAAATGAGGTATCTTTTTTTAACAATAGAAAACTTACTGCGAACCCTAATTTCTGGACAATCCTTGCATACTTCCTTGCTGCTAACTTTGCCTGATCTTCACTTTATAATATTAAAATCAAATCATGACTAACATACAAAACCAGTATGAGCAAAATAAATCGTAAGTAATTTATCAAATACCAATGGCATTCTGCTGTCAAACAATCCATCAATTTATAACTAGAACATTTATTTGATAATCAAAATCATCCAAATATCTCTGAGACACACCTCTTGGCTCCAGTGCAGACCATTTTTCCTGAACTAAATATAAGAGCTGTTGTCCTTGGTTCACGTATCCTCATGATGACCGCAGCGAATCGCTTGGGGTTATACTCGGCATTTCTGGCATGAAGGGCGATCTTTTTTAGATCCAACTTACACCCTAGATTTACGGTACAAACAATATTTCTGAAAAAAAATAAAACTCATTGCAGTACAATATGTATATAAACAACAATCATTTGCATTAGTTAAAGCTGATTATTTTTATTTTATCATAGTTTATGGTTGCTGGAAAACATTTCAAAACAATGCTTATTTAAATATAAATATATATATATATATATATATATATATATATATATATATATATATATATATATATATATATATGTGCAATACAATAAAAAAATGTTTATAAAGTAAACTTTACTTAGAAGAATGCATGAATATTTGAAAATGTAAAATGAGATTTTATATATATGGAATATATAGATTGATGATATCAAATATTTAAAATCAATGTACAATTCTAGATCAATCACTTCGAGGTTATATTTATGTATAAATGATGCATATAAATTAAGAGTGAATCAATCCAAGCAATAGAGGATGAAACCTAATAGATTTTATTTTTTTACATTCTTGACTGTCCCATATTTTTTTTCCATGATATATTTTCACCCCCAAATATTTAATATAATAATGTGTACTACTATTTAATAGGTTTAAAAGATTTTCAAAGTATGATTGCCAAAGAATTTTATTTCCTATCCTACTCCTAATAACAAGACAATGTATGTTTCCTCATAGCGAAGTGGAGAATTCACATCCTATTTAGTAAAAGACAAAATAAATTGTGGCCAGTTGCTTTCTAATAATGTTTTCAGTAATCTCAGTTAAAATGCAGAGCCTGTTTAACATGTGTTTCAAGTAATATTTCTTTGATTTTCTTTCTTTTGATCAAATTCATTTTACGAATTGAAAAGTGACAAAACTTGTAAAATAGAGTGTGTTCACACATACTGCAACTGTGGCCTGAGTGGAACCATTCCAGCACCACCTTCTGAGGCTGGTGTAGCTGGTGTCATGGGTCCTCCTGGAGTTATTGGGGGTCCGCCAGGGGTGACCGGAACACCAGGAGTCATAGGCGCCAATGGGGTTTGTGGGGGGTATAAACTTGCATTGGATGGTGGCATTACAGGATTTGGAGTGGCTCCCAAAGAAAAACTGCTAAGAGCTGCTGGTGACATCATGGGACTCTAAAATTTAACAATTTATAAGAAAATTAGACATTATATATACAACCTCAACCTGGTTTGAGAATGCTAAAAGAACCTTGTGATTTTTTGCACTATAAACTTTAAAGTAGTCATGAACATTAATGAAGGTTTACCTGCTGTATCTAAAAGCGTTACTTACTTGTTGATGTTGGGGGGTAAGACCGCTCCCAAATGATGCAAAGTTTTGTCCCGATCCGTCCATTTTTGTTGATTATAATTATATTGCGACGATGAAAATATCAAATTTAATTCCCAATAGCTTGGTGAGTTTCATGACAAAACGTCAGAATAAAATCTACATTTCTTTTCCTTTTCTTCATGTGAAAAGGTTGATTGTTCATCTATTAAATACAACTAAGGTGTCAATTCACATTTCCATCAGTAAATCGCGGCACCACAAACGTAGGAAGTAAATCTTCGAGTGTATTATACAGAATATTCAGCGCGTCTATTAATAATCCGGATTGACTATAAAGCAACATGCACTTTGCCGAGCTGTCTGAATATGCTTCATTTCCGCTTGAATTATTTTACAGCAATATTTATGTGAAGTTAAAATGATTTTTTACTTTTTGCGTGATAAAAACAAATTATTCATCGCAGCATATAAAACAATGTCAAAAATGCTTTCGCAAATAAATCATCAAAAGATAAACCTGACACTTTTATTCAGAGTTCTGAATCAATGTGTGCAATTTTAAATGAAAAAAAAAAAAAAAAAAACAGGTAATAAATTTACTGAATTTTATTTGCAAATATGACGAAAATTTTAAAAGTATTTATTTACTTTTTTTTTAGGGGGGGGGGGGTTATATCGCCTACACATAAATCACATGTACGTACGAGGGGGTAAGGGGGTCGTCCCAGTTTTTTTCGAACTGAATAGATATTTTCCTGAAATTTATATGTAGAAAATTTGAATTTAATATTTTAAAGGAACTACTCCCTCCCCAACTTTTATTTTATATATGTATATTTTATATATATATATATATATATATATATATATATATATATATATATATATATATATATATATATATATATATATATATATATATATATAATTTTTTGGGGGGGAGGGGGGTTAATTATGGGGAAAATTAACAAAGCATTCTTAGTTGAAGTTATAGGTGCACCCTCCATCGGAATAGAGCATTATGATGAGATTAGCAGTTTTTTTTTTTTTTTTTTTGATAAGTCCCCCCCCCCACCCCACCCACACTAAATCACAATTTTTTTCCTCAGATATATTGACAATAACGCCAATTAAGCACGTTGCTTTGACCCCCCCCCCCCCTTCCCGCGTTTAAGTATATTTCTGCGATTGCGATTGAATAAATAAAGGTAGCATCTTAGGTCAAAGATCCTCGCATGTTTTCGATATCGCCACCGCGGTATGTTGGTTATTAATTTATTTCAGTTTTTAGTTTTTCACCAAAATTTTCAATTATCTACGATAAACGTCTTAAAGAAAAGTAAACAACAAAGATTCAAAGTCTTATGCTATTTGAGAGGAAGTTAATAAAATGTACCAATTTAAAAAAAAAAAAGAATGAAGGATTTTTTTTTTAATGGGGATCAATTAACATGCATGTTCTACATTGCGTTTAGCAGTTGTAGATTACTATAGAACCAATTAATTAAACTTTTAAATAAGAGAACAATTTTTTGTTCTAATTTTGAGCCAACAACAGTCAAATAAGAGAAAATTACAATCAGAAAACATACGACAATTGATACATTGTAGAATGTTTATGCAATCCTTGCGACAATTACGTACTAGAACTATTTCAGGTTAAAACATAATTATATTATCTAAATAATCCCATAATATTAAGAGTTTTCTTGTCTTCAGTATTGAGCAACCATTTTGCTTATTATTCAATACATGTATAAGTTAAGTATATTATATGATGTCGGTACACACACATGTATATGGCTCAGAGAGGTGATACTGTGTTTTGATGATTTTTTTTTTATGGTCGATGGTAGTGGACGGGGGTATATACGACTTGTCTGGACATACCATGCACGTGTATGTTTGAATAAGCACATTCATGGCATAGTTCAAGAGAAGGAAATGACCGATTGTGTCGACACGGAAAGGAAGTATTAGCCTATAGCAAGAGAAAAACATCCGTTTCGTCATTCACAAAGATCTCAAGAAAGTTTTCAATGTATCGAATATTATATAGCAGTAACAAGGAAAATTTAATATAATATTCAAAATATTTCTGATGCAAAAAAAGAATTATATAATTGATTTTCCATAAAGATATGATTCTCGTGTACCATCGGATTTTTGGCAATAAAAACTACGATAGCTTCGAAGGGCAATAACAGTATTCATATGTACAAGCCTGATCTCAAAGTTAAAGATTGAGAAATTGGTCATCAAAATAATCATATTTACGACAGTTTACATATGCTATTTTACAATGTTAAAAATCGTTCATGCCAGTAGATAGACTAATGTCTTAAAATCTGCGAACGAAAGGAAAACACATTTGGGCTCTTTTTTTCACGTTTGGCACAAAAGAGGGCATGGAGACATTAAAAATTACGATATTAATCTATTTCTTTTGAAAAATTTCGGGGAAAATTCTAATATTTTGAAATAAAGTTGAAAAATGTAAGTTTAAAATCTATGGAAGCATGTCCGGAGTACCGTCAAAATAATGTCCTAAATATACGTGGGGAACAAAATAAGTTCCATTCTCCGATGGCGTATGAATATGATAATTTCTCATTTTTGATCAAAATAATGATCTTTTACAAATTGAGTACATTATTTTAGAAACAAAGTAATAAATGATAATATATTTCTATTTTACAAAGATATAAAGGAAGAAATCAATTGTAAAATTTAACGGATATGGTTCTATTTCTTCTGAGCCGGAAGAATTAGTAAGGTGGCTCAGTCGAACCAACAGAGTTTTGGACACAAAGTAGGGAACGGATCTTTTTCTTTTAGGTGGTCAGCTTAAACTTATTTATGATGGTTATGGCCGAGAAAAACCTTGTTGATATCAGGAATGGTAGACGATCAAGATGCTCTTCGCCAAATGAATCAGACGATAGCAGTGATGATTCCGATCATGGTGAGTTGTCGTCCTTGTCGTGCTGGCATTGTTACCTATCGCATGTTAGGGGAAATAAATGATTTGAAAAGAATACATTTTTAAATCATTTCATAAACCGCATGTTTTATTACATGTTTGCTTTCTTTTATTCTATTTATTTATGCTTATTTTTCTCGAGTTGGTATATTATTCAATGAGTTTATTCTAATGCGACTAATAGATATAAAGGGAAGATAACTCAAGCATGAAATATCAATATTCTAATAAATATCCTACATTTTAAAAATAAAATTGCATGCTATTAAAACCAAGAAAAAAACTGTAATGAATTATAAAAAGCTGTGAAAGAATTGAAAATATAAAGAAAAGAATAAAGTGGGGGTTTTTCTTATAAAATATGATTTCCAAAAAGTATTTATTGAATGGAATAATATATTACAATAGTTTAGTTTAGTTTAAGAAATATTTTATTCAAAATATATAAGTATATAAGTGAATATGGATTGAACAGCAGGCAAAAATAGCCTATATTAGTTCTCAATAGATGTGAACTGAGATCAAGGTATAAATATTTATAATACTAATAGTGTATACTTTTTCAAGTTTTACATGGACATTTTACTAACTTATAAATAACAATTACTTATATATTACAATAGCTTCAATTATTTGAATTTATCTTAAACAGTATTTTATTTTCATAAAGGAATATGATTGAACTGTAGTGTAGACACAGCCTATTTTTGTCATTCTCCCCGAGCACAAGGTTTTAAAAAACAAATGGTGATTATTCAGGATATTGCAACAGTCCATTTGGGATATAGCCTATTACCCAAAAGGGGATAAAAAGTTACAGTGCAAAAAGGATGAAAATTGATTACTTTTTAATTCAAATCTTCATAAATGTACATTAAATGCAATATTTTTGATAAGGCCTAAGAAAAAAAATTGTGTTTAGGGTAACACTGATGAAAAAATTAGGTTAGGTAATGAGGGATTTTTTTTTTTACATCTTATCATATATTTTTCTGCATGAGAGCACAAATATAAAATCCTATGAATGTTTGTGTCATATCTAAAAACAGGTTTTTAATGGAAATAATATGAAAATCACAATTTGATAGAAACAGACATCTAAAAATGGTAGGATCGGGGCATTTTTGTAGGTTAGGTAGAGTTACCCTAAACACACAATATTTTTTTTTTTAGGCCTAAACAATTAGGGAGATTGCTCTCCAAGAAGACAAAAATTAGTTGATTGAAAATAAAAAAAAATAATCATTTTGAGGTTCATATTAATGAAATAGTTTTTTTTAAAAACATTTTATTGAAATTTCATTTCAATGCTGTAAATAAAGAGGAAGTTAGCATACTTGTCTACTGGTATTTTTAAAAGTTTAGACTTTGGGAGGAAAAAAAATAAACAATTACAATTATATGATGCTGTTCTGAAAATAGTTAGGACCCAAAATTCATATAATATCAGTTCTTAATTTGAAATTATTATGAAATTGAATAAATTCATTAATTTAGATTAGATAGTGAAATAATTAGATTGTGAAAACCTTCTATGTGACTGAATGTATTGTTATATAATTTTGTGATTAATTGTGAAAAAAGGGGAAACTTTAGTTCATTGGTGTGGGGTTATCTTTTTTAGACACATTTTATGCATACACAGCAATTTTTTTTTTTTAAAAGACACAATATGGGTTATCAGTGATTGAGACTCAGTTGCAGAGTATAAATTAATATATGTTCTATTCCAAATTGTGGGAAGAAATTGAAAATTAAACTTTGTAAGGATTTATGTTATATTAGGAATGGAATGGGGTGGGAGGGGTTAAAGTGTTTCGATTCATTACTCTGTGTATTTTATTTTATATAGTTTTGTAGCAAATTAATTTAGTTATTTATCCCAATCTTCATGTAGGTTTCTACCTTATTTAAAGTGTTAGTGTACCAAATTTCAATTTCTGTTTGTAGAAGGAGGTGGAATGCGCGTTGGCAGTGACTATCAGGCCAAAGTTCCAGAATACAAACCAGGTCTGTGTTTACAAAAAAAAAATCAATATCTTGTGATTATGCATGAATAGTAATGAGGTTTGTAACATTTGGAATATTATATTATGATATAGAAATAAAGCCAGATCCCAGAAATGATGCTATCCTCGTGTGGGCCCCAGCTATTGATCTCTCAGATGGAAAAGGTCAGAATCACCTCAATAAGAACAAAGTCGTTAAAATGATCCTTCAAAATCAAAGGAGAGATGCTTATTTGCCTCTATTTTGTTTTCAGTTGATGAGTATGTTAATATTGCTAAAGAAAAACATGGATATAACACAGAACAGGTACCTCATTGTTGTTTTGTAGTTATATTAAAATAAAATTTTCAATGTAACGAAGAGTGGAAAGGATTATCTTTGCTATTTTCATTTTTAAGGCTCTGGGAATGTTATTTTGGCATAAACATAACATTGAGAAGGCTTTAGCAGATTTACCCAATTTTACCCCTTTCCCCGATGAGTGGACAGTTGAGGATAAAGTACTGTTTGAGCAGGCCTTTAGTTTTCATGGGAAGAGTTTTCACAGAATTAGGCAGATGGTGAGTGACGTTAGAATGGAAAAATACTATATTCAGATGAATAACCACCAGTCTGATTAAAATCAGCTGGTCTAGTACACTACTGCTCTCAAACATCTGAAACAGCACTGCCAGAATAAAGTTGAGCATTCATTGAAGGTAGCCGCTTTGTTGAGAAAAGTCATCACTCTCAGGAAAATGTAAAGTTATACAATATGTGCATAGTAATTGGTTTTCATTTCTGCAGACATTTAAAAACTACCTGAAAAGGCTTGGAGTGCATATAACAACACCGTCATCTTGTTGCTATTGTTACTTTTCCCAACAATGTTTATGAAACACTAATTTTGATTGGTCAAGAAAGGCTATGACCTTATTTTTTAATATTGAGATTCTCAGTTTGTTCAGGCATGACCTCCAATGAAGTTGTTTCAGATGTTGAAGAGCGGTAGCATATCAAAACAGTTTATTTTAATCAGATTGAATAACCACAAAGAATTTTAGATTGAGTTATATTTTTCCCTTTGTACTAGTGCAGTTTACCAGTATCTCTTGTTGTTGGAAATACCATGATCATAGTCACTGTCCTTTCCTTACAGTTACCTGATAAATCCATTGCGAGTCTAGTCAAGTACTATTACTCCTGGAAGAAGAGCAGGTCACGTACCAGTCTGATGGACAAGCAGGCCAAGAAGCTGAGCAAGACGGGGGACAGGTACTTTCAGATGTTAATACATGTAAAGATGAGAGAAAAGTGCACTATTCTGATGTAAGCGTTATAAATATGAAATTTTACTGAACCTTTGTGAATGTGTTTAAATAGTGATGAAGAGTCTGATTCTAATGGAAAACGCTCAGGTGATGAAGAGGAAACTTCTAAAGAGAATGGGGTAAATTTATTTATATGGCTATCACACCATTTCAATTTCAAACTTGTTTGGTTGAAACAAATTGAAAAACAATTTTATAGAAGGAGGAAAAAGACATCTGTGGGAATTGTGGCATCAGGACAACCCAGCTCCATATCACCCCAAAAGGATCCCTTTGTAATTCCTGCTATCAGTATTGGAGGTATTTATTTAAAATCCTTGTTGTCAGTTTTGCAGGTATTCAGTAATTAATGTGTGCATTAGTGTGAAAGTGTGCACATACAAAAATATACTCATTCTTCTCTTAAATAGGGGCCCCCTCTGTGGGTGAGCCATATGATCAGTCTGTCCATCCGAGATCACTTGTTTGGAACTTATCTTCTCTCCCCTTGGCCCAATCTGGCTCATACTTCACCCACAAGGTGCCTTTGGGTATAGGGTGTTCAGTGACCTTGAACAAAGTTTCTAGGTCAAAGGTTAAGGTCATAGCAGAATTATCTGAAAAATCCTGTTCAGGTTATGTATTCTCTCCATTTGGTCCAATTTGGCTCATACTTCACCCACATAGTGCCTACGGTTAAAAGGTTTACAATGACCTTAAATGATGTTTCTAGGTAAAGTGTCACGGTCATATCAGACCAGGCAAAAAATCTTATCTTCAGAACCAAGTTTCAAGGTCAAATGTGGAGGTCATAGCAAATATCTTTAAAATCAAGTTTTAGACCATAAATTATTTCCTGCTCAGATTAAACCACGAATATGCCAGTTGGTAAGGGATAATTAGATTGATTCAAAGTTCTGTGCCAACTGGAAAATATTTAAGTCAGGTCAAAGTCAAAGCAAAGTCATCTGAAATGCTTTTCATCCAATTTTCCATTAAAGCAAGGCCCTTTGAGATGGTCACCATAACAATGATGTCTAGTTTAGAAAGTAATTTAAACTGCTGTTTGTTCCTAAAGGTGTTTTATAATCCAAAGCATTTGCTCATCTAATGATGACTATGATTCATGAAATCAGTTGTTATGATGCAACACATTCAGAAATCAGAATCAAAGAAAACAAATCTAATATCTGTTTGAATTTGTTTGAGTTACAATGTTACAAACTATGAGGTTTGAGTTTTGTTGAGTGGTACTGGTACATACTATGAAGTATAAATCAATTTTGCTAAGTTGTACTGTTACATACAATGAAACCCTGAATAGACTTGTTGGAGAAGGTACTCTCCGTTGACCGATTAGTGATCATGTTTACAGGAGGACCGGTGTGATGAGAACAGCTGGCCCCAAGAGACACGACCACGGACAGCACCGTCACAACCCAATGAAGCACAAGAGGAAGCCACCCAGAGGAATGCACCTTAACTATGAGGACTTACAGGTCATTGTGAATGGGCCACTGAGTCAGGCTGATGCCCTTCTCAAATCTCTGGATCAGGAGCTGGTGTCCCTCAAAAGACAGGTAGTTATCTATTCCTGTTAAGAATACTGGAAATGTTGTACATGTATATTTAGTGTGTGCCACATTTGGCAGAAATTTGCTTTTCAACAAGTAAGCGTAGATTTATTAAGGGCATTTCTGAGTGTACCTATTTGTATACATATATGCTTGGAATTTAGTGATGTACTTGATTTTGTGGAACCTGCTTTCCGCAAAAATGCTAATTATAATACACAGCCAAATGTAATATGTGTACAGAAGATTTAGGATTTCACTCATATATATTTAAATTACAAACTCTTGTTGTAAAAATCACAACTAAATATGACAATTATGACAAAACACTCACAGAGGGGTTTTTCTTTGTTTACATTACAGGTTCAGAATAATAAACAGATGCTCAGTCTGCAGAAACACAAGATGGTAGCCGGGATTGATGACGTGAAACCTCCGGAGGTAAGCTGTTGGGTCAGGAATGGGAACAGAAAGAATAGGGAGACATGTCATGATGCTGAGTTGTTGTTACAGTTTGATTATTTTTTATGTGGATCCATAAATAATCCTAGGGAAGATAAATAAAATTCAAATTGATGAGATGTTATATTTTTGTTTATTTTGTAAGAAGCAGGTTATGATCATTACCAAATATTTCAAGTGTGATTTCTTCTTTCTGTTTAGACAAACCCAAGAATCAATGCCAGATGGACAAATGAAGAACTGCTTCTGGCTGTTCAAGGTCAGACCTCATTACATCATTATTTATGTTAATTTAAGCAGTTCTAACATTGAGTTTGTTATAAAAAGACTGAAATCTTACAGTATATGCATTTGATGTTATTGTAAATGTCCACTTTATTTACAGGTGTGCGTAAATATGGCAAAGATTTTCAAGCCATATCAGAAGTGATCGGAAACAAAACTGAGGCTCATGTCCGCAGTTTTTTTGTTAACTTTAGGAAAAGATATAATTTGGATGAAGTTTTAGCAGAGTATGAAGCTGAGCATGGAAAATCAGACTCATCAGACAAGCTCGAAAATGATGAAAAAGAGGATGAAAAGGTGTGAAATTCTTTAACAACAAGATTTATCAATTGCAGTACATTTCTGATGGGGTCAAATTATTTGTTCTAATATTGTTGAATAATTTTGAACACTTTAAGATGGAGGTCGAGATCAAGGAAGAAATCAATGGAGCAGAGGATTCAACTAATACCAACACCCCCGCCTCATCTTCTGCCCCGCCCCCTCTGCTAAAACAGCCCCAGGCCCCGGGGCTGAAGGTCCCGCAGATAGCTCAGCAGTCAAGGTATAGGGACATTCCAGATGTTTGGTTCTCTCTGTACTAATTCTCTAGCTTTGGTTATTTTTATATTTTGTTTTGGCTTCTTTTTGTGCTTTCAGTTTGCTTTCATTTACTTTCTCTTTTCAATTAGCCCACCACCAATGGAAAGTTGATGTTGGCCATTAATAGCCTTCTAGGTAGGGAAATAGTAGATCAATCGCTACATTTAGATCATGACCCTATCATTCTTAGTAATCTACTTTCTGGCCTTTGCTCATTTTGAACATTTACATCATGACTAATAGCAAAGTAGATTGGGTAATAATATCACTCCTATCTTTGATAACATGGCTTTAATCATTCAGTTTGGATAAATACCAGTAGCTTATATTATCATAATTCAATCACTGCATTCAGATTTCGGAGCTAAGTCATACCATTCAGATTATAGCTCATGTATTATAGCCTGCTCAGTAGATAAACAGTATTGGAAACAATCAGTGTCATTTCTCTCATAACATATTTTTTAGTCTTTTGATTTTTATAATTTATCCTAACATATTAGATTTATTAATAATTCTTCTATCATATCATTCAGATCATAAAACCAAGCACAATAAATAGCTTTTACATTGGGGAGGGGGGGGGGGGGGGAGGGGTTATTAAATCTATCATGTGATTTGGAATTAGAAATGAGCTAACATCATTTATATGTATTCACTTGTATCTCTTTCTCTCTGATTGGTTGATTTGATTATCATTACTAACAGCTCTGCAAATGCTGATTTTACTAACTTTGCATGGTTCACATCATAAACAATATTCTTAACAAATGTTTTGTTTTTAAATTGAGTAAAGACACTGTACTGTAAATTCCCTCCACAATGAAAACAACATTTTTAATAATAAAGATCTAATCTATATGTATATCATTCAAATTAAATTTCCCTAGAAAAATTTTATGTAATCTGGTATTTACATTGATTTTGGTTATCTGTAAATGTATTGATGTATCATTTAATAGTGATGCTTTGTTTACAGGTTGAATCCCCCACAGAGGACAATTTTACAACAGCCTCCCCCCTTGATTCGCCCAGCCTCTAGTGTCCCTGCTCCTAAGTCAGTCACTTCGTCCTCTTGAAATCAGAACCACCAAAGCCTTGATTTGACAACACCAACTGATGACTACACACCATCACAGTTTGTCACTCATGAGATACAGATAGAACAAGTTTTTGTAATCTTTATACATATGTGTACTTTATTATGTCATTTCATTATGTTGACATCAGGGAACTTTCCATTATAATTTAAACAAAACTCAACACGTGGGTTTTGTTTGTAATCTCTTCAAGATGTCAAGCTTAAAAGAGAGTGTGTTTAAAGGAATGAGGGTATTATGGACTTTTTCTTAGATTTCTAGAGTGTAGAAAAACCAGTATTCATTTCATATTTCATCCATACATTCTCATGGCTACAGAATTTGAAAGTGCGGCATTGGACATCCCCATTTTCAAATTCTATATCCAATTAATTTATTTTCTTTATTTAATTCATCTGAATTATATGTGAATTTGTTGTTTCATTTTTTTGTCACTACATGTATATACATAACTTTATATCATTTCTATATTGACCATTTTTATTGTGAATTATATTTATGTAACCATTTAACTGTCTTTTGCTTTTCAAGTATGAAAAAATGGGAATTTGTCTCTCATTAAAAAAAAAAAAAACAATTTACCGGTAATGTGCTGTTCACATTTTATCATATATTGACCTAAAAATTAGACCAGGTTTGTTGCTTTTGTTGAGGTACTTGCTTGAGAATACTGATTGCTATCGGTGTATGCTATGATCAGATGGTGTGGCTTATGCTCAAATGCTTGTGTGTGGTAGATCTTTTTTTAAATCACCATTTTAGTTTTCAAACATTAAAAGTCATCACTACTCATTGTGGAAGTCGCATATTTATACACATTCATGTTTCACTATATTGTACATCGCCTATCATTCAGCTCGGAGTGCTGTGAAAATACAAATGCTCATTGCTAACAAGTGTTGGACTTTTTCTTATGATTTGAAATAAAATGTCTGCAGATTGCCTGTCCTGATTCAATGTTCTTTATAGTTGGCTGGAGTTAACAGCTGAAGAGTTGTATCTGTAATTTAATAAATAAAATGGGAGTTAGTTATCTACAGATAATAAATGTGTGAACAACTTGAATTTGCTCAAACTGTGAAAGTGAAACAACCACATTGGATCCCAACATCATGCCTAAATTAGGCATATAAATTTGCTTTTCTCTTGTACTGATTGGCTCAAAAGGATGGTTCAATTTGTTGGAAACCACAATGAAAAATGGGTACCGCCCATGTTACATTTTATTAGTATCTGTGGATGCTTTCTCTATACCTGGTTCAGCAATCCGTGGAAGCCCTGTAAGTTGGAACACACATTGTTGCCGACCACTAGCGGGCCTCGTCTTGTTTGTACAAGCTCTGAAAACAGATCAAAACAGAAGGTTTAATACAGTCGAACCTTTGATAATTATATAACCAACCACGTGTGTGTGAATCATAGTGGTTATTTACCAGCTTCTGGGAAAATTATTTCTGTGAGCTGATTGTTAACTTCACCACCAAAACGTCTTCCGGTAAAATGGAAGTTTAGATCTAGAAAGTCGTCCACCTTCGAATAAAAGGGTATTATAAAAACAGAGTTAAAATGGACACGAAGTTGTCTATGGCAGCTAGATACATTGATGATTCTTTGGTCTTTAATCTTACTAGAATTCTGAATGCTATGTTTTTTCAAGTCCTTAAAATACTGAATATTACTTGAATTTACACAATATAAATGTAGTTTATTTCAGAATAATGCAAGTGATGTTCATACCCTTGTGGTTATGTTAAGGAATGACATGGCTCCTCTGTTTTGAAGAGACAGTCCAAATATCACGTGAACAGTATTGTTTTCTATAGTTTTGAAACCAATCACAATGGACGGACGTAGAGAGGAGGAGCAATCACCATCACTCAGCAAAGTCCTGATCGGCCCGGGGCCGCCGTCCGGCTTCACTCGGACGGAAATTCTGAATCCAGAGTCCAGTTCCATTTGGTAAAACTGCCACAGAACTACACTCGAGTCACTACTAAACACTGCATTCCCTGTCCCGTCATAATTCACATTAGAGGCTGTGGATTCCCTCTCTCCCGAGTAATCCTGTCCTTCCTCGTCGTGCGACACATAATCAAGGTCCACAACTTTATCACATCCTATAACATAAAACAGTATAAGTACATGTAGTTAGCGATACAGTTTTGCTTCAAGACAACCTTGTTAAGAACACGGACATGCACCACTCTTACTTGGTCCTGTGGCGATGTTTGGGTCCACCATGCAGTCACACGATTCCATTGAGAAGACCTCGCCGTCAGAACAACGCTGTGGTACCCAGGAATCGTAGAAACGCATCAAGTACCAGCCGTCTCTGTGCTGCATAGGTTTGTGCGGACAATCTGACAAAAATAAACCCGATCCATCAAATTCACGATTCAATAATTCATGCAAAATAAATCCACTGAGATATGACTACAGTGTTACCTTGACACAATGTGTACTGATTACATCTACGTTGGTCAAACTTCGTCCCCGAACACTCGCTTCCGCCATTACGAGGCACGGGGTTATCACACTGACGTGTTCGAGATGAAATTCCCTGACCACAAGTCTTAGAGCAGGTGCTCCACTCCGACCAAGACGACCAGGACCCGTCCTCTGAAAATAGGACAATTAACGTCGAATTAATACAGAGAAATTCACAAACTTTAGAACACGTACTACTTTGCAACAAATTCATTCTATTCAGAAACAGTTGACTAAAGTTCCAAATTGGTTCTCCCTGCAATTTCAAAATTATGCAATAGAATCAATGTCTAAATAGTTGATGAATAGACCTCTCATCTCAAATAATCACACTTGTTAATAGTATAAGGATTAACGTTACCAGGGCATTGTGCTACGTCTGTGGGGAGACAGTCGCTGACGTTCACAGACAACCCAGTACATGCCTGGCCCCCATTGGAGGGTGACGGGTTCGAACACTCCCTCCGGCTATGACGTGTCCTTGTCTGGCATTCACAGAGGCTCCATTCTCCCCACGCCGCCCAAGATCCATCCACTGGAGAAAAACAATACAAAGATCAGTTTGACGATGCTGTATATCACTACATGTTGCAGTCGTCCAACTGTTTGACGAATTAAGTAAGCTCACCTGGTGAGGGACACTCCGCCTTGGAGCAGGGTTGGAACTGGGTCTCCACCTCGCGGTCACTGCACTGGTCACGGCACCACCGGGTCCTCACCCTCCTACCCGACCCACAGGAAGTGGAGCAGTCACTCCAGGAAGACCAGCTTCCCGCTCCCCATTCATCTACAACAGTGCATGGTCACCATTCATCTATAATATCCATTTAATAAGCAAATTTTTTCTTAAGTTCAAGGCTTTTTGTTTGGTTGTTAATGAACTAGAACAGATATTCCGTTATATGTACAGCATACCTTGGCAGCCATGTGTATTACAGATCTCCGTCTGACTTGGCATCCCGTCACAAAGATGACCTCCGAGGGAAGGCTGAGGTGAGCTACAGGAACGTGCACGTGAGCGGTAACCACCGTTACAAGAGGCTGTGCACGTGCTCCAGTTCATCCAGGAAGACCAGCCACCATCAACTGGATCTGTAGACGTAATGTGTAAAATACAATTAACAGGTTACCAAGAAAGC
The DNA here is from genome assembly GCA_033439105.1 of Magallana nippona. Taxonomy (NCBI): domain Eukaryota; kingdom Metazoa; phylum Mollusca; class Bivalvia; order Ostreida; family Ostreidae; genus Magallana; species Magallana nippona. Next base: position 47,094,879 of record CM065923.1, on the reverse strand, counting down.
CATTGGGTTTGAACTGACAAAACGTTATCATAGCCAACAAATTGCGAACAATGAAACTTTGTGTATTAAATTTTGTCATTAACATAAAGAACACCAGAGCAACCACTAAGTAGATTAGCAAAGGACAGATAGAAATTCACGTCATTCTCTTTTCATCTAAGCATAAAAAAGACCCCCAAGATTTGCCGTTGATTTGTACATGGAGTGTTGGTTAATGTTGGTGTTTGTTCGAATGAAAGACAAGAAACAATAAATGTCATCACACAAATAAGAGAGCAATTGTAATGCTCGAAAACTGTATCACTCGGACTTGCAACTACCAATCTTTATCTTCTGATCAATGTTCCATTAACCAACTATTTTAAAAATTGCCCTAAACAAAGATATGTTTCATGTGGTTGGAACCGTTACGTTGGCAATTTAAGAGAGATCCATGTCTGATTATTTTTGTTGTAGGAGATACTGGATCAGTCACATGATTACAATTACTATAACACTGAGAAAACAAAATGTTTGCATGTCTTTTCGTCGACAGTTGGGGACGAAATATTCCAACTACTTTGTACATGTATATATGTAGAGCAGTAGATGTAGTTTGCCCACCTTCCATCTTCACAATTACAGAGACTGACCACAAACAAACAGATTTAAAGACGGGTTGGAAATGATCATTTTATGCAGATATTGCGCATAATCCAGAAAGTAATTTGCAAAAAAAGTATTACGCCTCCAGCAAATGGGATGCTTGACGAAAGGGTTGCAAAATAAAGCATTAAAAAAACTAGATGCTGTCATTAGACAGTAATACCCGCACCAAGTGTTTGCCTCTAAATAACATTCTCTTGTACCGGTTTTAGTCAAAAAGAAGGCCACATGCAATTTCCGGTACTTATTAAAAATTATGATTTTCATAAATGATGAGATCACATCCCATAATAAATATATTACTTTTATGTACAATTTGGGTTTGAACTGTTTGCATATGAATTTTAAATTAATAAAAATCTAAACATTTCATGTCAAAGAAAGTATGGTCTATATAATTATTACAAACAAAATTAAATCATGCCCCCCCCCCTCCCCCGGCTGTTGCCTGCTTTATTTATGATTTTGTGTGCCAACATCTTCGTGTGCGTGGATTTAGAGAAAGGGTGGGGGTGAGAAGTCCAGACCCCCCCCCCCCCCAAAAAAATCATTTATGTAGTAAAATTACCAAAACTAAACCCCGGGAAACTTAAAGTAAAAATAAGATAAGCCCCAGCAGGATTCAAACTCTCTACTTACAGACACATTGTTAACGCTCTAACCCATTGCACTATGCTGTTAGGTAACATTATTTTGGGGGAAAATATTATATTTTATACTTTATTTTTTTCGTTCAATAAGGAGTACATCACAATATGTAGGTGTCCCATACCACCTTAAAGCTGAAAATTGTGCTTGGCTGAAAACCATGACCATGTCAAGGCAAATCTTTTTGTGGTATTAGTAGGTCATGGCATCTGGGGGTCACCCTAACCCCACCCTACCCTCCCAAAATCAAAAATGATCAAATAACTTGAAAAAAATGCTTGTGATCCCCACCCCTAAAGCATATATATTCTTCCTCCTTATGCATCTTATGGTACGTTATTTCAATCACAAGAGATAAGAGGAGGTCCAGGAATTAGGTTTTTTATGGGACGGAACATCATTTTGCAGATAGCATTGACCCTCAGAATCAAATTTATATTTCTAAAACCTTATTGCATATCTATAGCTCAGCCCCTATTATATCCCTATAAATGATGTGGCTATTCATTAAATCATGAGAGGAGTTCTGGGAAGTAGGTTTTTTCAGGAGTGATAAACGTCAATTTTCAGCTACTATTTGACTCCCTGGATGAAATTTAAATTTTTTAAACCTTATTGCATGACTATATGACAGCCCCTATCATACCCCAAGATATGATGTGGCTATTCATTAAATCATGAGAGGAGTTCTGGGAAGTAGGTTTTTTCAGGAGTGATAAACGTCAATTTTCAGCTACTATTTGACTCCCTGGATGAAATTTAAATTTTTAAACCTTATTGCATGACTATATGACAGCCCCTATCATACCCCAAGATATGATGTGGCTATTCATTAAATCATGAGAGGAGTTCTGGGAAGTAGGTTTTTTTTATGAGTGATAAACGTCAATTTTCAGCTAATATTAAACGTCATTTTTTTATGCCCACAGACCCCCGTGATGAAAACAAAAATTCTGAAACATGATTACACGTCAACGTGACACCCCGAAGCATATCCTATAAGATCATTAGGCTACTGCAAAAAGAAATTGACGTTTTTTGAAGCCAGACTTTTTGTAAAAAAACGTCATTTTTCAGCCATTTAATGACCCCCAGGACAAAACCGAAATTTCCGAAACCTTATTGCGCATCTATAGGACACCCCAAAACATATTCCAAAAGATGATTTGTCTACTGTTGAAAATGTAAAAGGAGTTCGAGGAAGAAGGTTTTTTGTCAAAAAACGTCATTTTTTACCAATTATTTGGCCCCCAGGACTACCAGAGAATTTTTGAAACCTGTTTACAAAACAACATGACACCCCAAATCATACTCCAAGAGTTCAGTTTGCTGGTTTATAAGATGTAAGAGCAGTTTGAGAAAGTAAAACGTGACAGACGGACGGACGGATGGACGGACGGACGGACGGACAGACGGAACAGGGTAACAACAATATACCCGAACTTTCTTTAGAAAGTGCGGGTATAATGAAGGAAATACGAGTATGCAACTTGCCAATGCAGATTCTCTCCAAGGCTCTAGTAACTAAAGCATATAACATCCCTATGTCACTAATAGTGACCACGAAATCAGATGCCATCTGCTTCAACTCGTGTTCTAGCTCATTCCCACCAAACCCGATGGCCAGGAGATCCACGTTCATGATGCGGGCCTGCCACACTTCAGCGAACGTGCTGGAGGAGTCCCCGATGTGTGACCCGGTGACCAGCAGGGCCCGCTTGGTAGCGCCGGGCCGTGAGTAGTACTGATACAGTCTGTTCATCTCCTCCAGCCCCGTATGTAAATTAGCCCCTCCGAAATTAGGTCGCAGGTACGTTACGGCGTGCTGTGCGAATTCTCTGTCCACCGTGAACGTCATGACGTCATCTATTGAAGAACTGTACAGCACCACCGCCACCCTGAAGAACTCGGCGCCGAGCGTTATTCCGCCCAGCAGACTGGTCAGGAACATCTGGATGGCGGGGTGCCATGTCGTCCTTTTGTCCTGGTATGAGGTGATGTTGGAAGATTCCACGACAATCACAAGGTCGATGTATTTGGAACAACTCTGTGCTGGAATTAATAGAGGAGGAGGATTCCATCGAATTATAGCCAAATATTAGAAACCATGAAATTATTTTAGCTATTGGTGGTTAAACTTTCTTCGATAAAAGGAAACTTACCTTGCGACAATGGGATACAGAGGAACACACACAAGAACCATTTCATCTAGAACATACAAGATTAGGAATGTAGGAAATGTGTAGAAAATGTATGTAAAACATCACACTTGGTGGAAAAATAATAGAGGAGAAACAATTGTTCAATGGTTTGGTTTTAATTTATATAATTATAAAATAAGCACGTCCCCTTTCACAAAATGTTTGAATTACAAACGTTCCTCAGCAAGATTTGAATTCTGGACTGTGTATTTTATAGTCTCATGGTGTTTCATTATATATTCTTCACAAAGTCAAGGTTTGGTGATTACAGAACTCCACAATAGTTCCTTGATCGCAAAACATTGACACTTCGTACATGAGTTCTTGTAACATGGATGAGGAAGGTGGGAGGCTCCAGTCCTCTTTCTAAATTTTTACATAGACCTCCATTTGATTATATTTTCCACAGCATCTGAACAATGGTCTATAATTAACTTTGAAAAACTCTTTGATACTGTCGTAAAAATTTCTCAAATATTGTTTTTAAGTATGAAGAACCGACGGCACCTTTCGGAAAATAAGCGGACTGAGGATCGGACGATCGTAAATACCAGACAGTAAAACTCTGATTTGAATATCACAGCATACTATATAGTATGTATTTTATTCCGTGATATTTTGCTTTAGTAACTGAGAAACGCTGGGAATTAAGTAAAATAATAATCATATCGTATTTTATTAAATCTTACCTCTACTGATTAATTTTCACATTTTTAAAACCAGGAAACCAAACACATTACGCACTGAGCAATTCGTGTGTAGCTCTGTCATTGTGCTATACCGTTGTGTGGATTAGATGAACCACTGTGTAGAGATATAGATGTCTGGGGGGCAGCAGAAGACACTCCCTGTACCTGACCAGACATTGTGTAGGGCCAGGGGACGATCAGATAGTGCTATCAGATGTAGAGAGAGCCACGGAGCGTGTACAAAAATACCTGGATGTTTACCTGACGGAGGTGTGGGGGTGGGGATACACACGTGTACCGTGTATATAGATTGCAGGTTCATTGTTATTTGTGCCCCCATCAGCTAGGGCCATACAGTATATATATGTCCCTGCTCCCACACACCCTTTTTGTGACTATTATAAAATCATTAAATTACGTAATTCAACCAGAAAGGCAAATGGGAAATGATAAATGTTTGGAAAATGGGATGTAATATATGTTTGATATATGTATGAACAATTAGAACTGGGGGGGGGGGGGGGGGGCAATTATGCGTTAAATCAACTTTTACTTAAAAATAAGTTAAATTTTGAGTAATTGCTCCCTATTTTTAGTCCATTACGTAATTTAAATTTTTTTCTCCGCTTGTTCAAATGATATTATGACTCACTTCTTATCGTTAATATTTCCCCCTCAAGCAAGAATAAGAAGATTCTCTTAACCACTTTTTAATTTTTTTTGGGGGGGGGGGGGGCATGGGAGGTGGGTGGGTAGAGGGAGGTTGGGGGAAGGAGTGCTTTTGTCCTTAATACAGATCTGTGCACCAATTAAACCAGTCCCATGGTGCAGTATTTAAACCCTGTAGTCCCAAGTCAAATCATTGCAACGGATCAAGAGGATGAGATCAAAGAGATCACGTGTTTATTGTGTAGATAGGTGAACCTGGATGTAAATGAATATAAAACACCAGCCTTGTGGGAAAACATCACAGCAAGCTGTTCTGATTGGTTTTCATTTTTATTTTCATATTGTATTGACATAGCACAATAAGTTTCTACACTAGTAGCACCTCAGCATGTACATTTTTCAATCATATTGTTGAGTTATCTGCACCTTTACACACATTAATACACGTGTACATGACATTTTAATCACATCTGGTATAAAAAGAGGCAACTCTACTTCATAATGTTCAGTATAACAAAATTTGTACATACATGTATTTCACTTTTTATTGCAGACACGGAACATTATAGACCTGTGAGATTCTTAGATTATGCAGGAAGATAAAATTCTAAATATTTCAAAGTGTTTATCACTGTGATCACAATCATCAAGACATTATCATCGTTGTCATCAAACAAAAATCTCGACAGGCAAGTGAACCATTTTTACAACACATTTTGTAAAACAACATATTATTAATATTACATTTGACAAAAAAATATCAACAATAATACATGTAATTGTAATTCTTATATTTCAATTTCAAGAAGAATACACGGTTTTATATCACAGGCTAATTATCCCCCCCCCCTCCCCAATTCGCTGCAAAAGAGACCAAAAGTTACCTGAACACAAACATCATTACATGTTATTAATTGCCCTTGAGGACTACTAAAGGGTTGAGTCTTCATTTTTAAACAGAATACAAATAAGTTTTGAATACAGACATCAAGCTTAGCATGACACAACACTTTGATCAGTATATGACTAGATATCTTTGGTTTTTCACTGGACAATCACTGGCCGCACTTAGGGCTTTATATTTCTCCTGCCAACTCCTGGTTTTATCCTGAGGCTCAATAAAATTTACTATCTCATGAACACAACTTCAGTTTTCTCCAGAATTAATTCTGTGAAATAAACAAATGCAAGGAAGTAATATTTTCATTATTCCCTTGTCTGATTTGATCCATCATTCAATAGCTCATATATAGGCTTCTGAATTTATCCATCTTTCAATACTTCATTTGTAGCCCCCTGTTTTAATCCATTTATCAATAGTTTACCTTTGCTCTCGGCTAAAAAAGTGTTCAACAGTTCACATGTAAGAGACTGAAATTTTTGTACACAGGAATCAATCAAGAGAGTCGTGGACAGAGCCAGACGTGGAGTTTGCATTTCCTGATGCTCTCCCCTGATACCTGTCCACTACACATACACTGATATTGCACTCTGTGACTATCCGTTACTGTTAAATTCAGTGTGTGATAAAGTCCTCCCGACATTGAACATGTCACAAACATCACAACATATTTCTGAAAGAAATGAAAAGAAATACATTAACTGAAAAATATAAATGACTGAAAAGCAGGTCATAAATATCACAACATATACACACAACAGAAATGAAAAAAAAAACAACAAATGGAAATCGTAAACCTAAAATAACATGCTACAAACATCACTTCTGGTACATGTTTCTGAAGCTTAGCTTATTCATTTTCTTTATAGTGAAAGATAAATTCTGTCCTTTTAGTCTGGAAAATTCTTGCAAATCTCTTGTGCTGAGCAAATACTTACTACTTCATGGTGAATAAATGTGACATCCAATATGCTTTTGTTTGCCATGTCTTACATGAATTTTCAATTGTGATATTGTGAAAATCTAATATAACAACACGCCCATTTTTTCAAACAAAGGAAACTTAACTTGTTTTGATAAGTATATGAAATGAATATCAGAAATTAAATACTAGTAGAATCCTATTTGACAAAACAGAAATAGCAGTAAGTTAAATCAGATTTCAGACAAAGCAGAACTGAAGTACCTCAAAGTCCTCCATCGGAGGAAATGGATTGAGAGTGGATGTTCTCGTTGTGTCACTTGGAGAGCTGGCTGTATCAGTCTTCATAAAACAGGCGCTCAGATTACCCACTCCCTGGGGACCCTGTCAAAATATTAATATCAGCCAGTAAAGTCTCTATAAAGTGTTCATAATATTTATGTGGTAATCAGCTTTAAAAATATCAAAAAACATTTTTTTTCTGCCTGCTCAGGCTCCAGGAGTTATTTCCCTTAATTGATCCAACATTATTTCAACATGACATACCTGAGGTCCCTCCATTTTGCTGATATTCAGAAGCTGTTCCTGTACTATGGAATTCTGGGATGCCATGATGGAAGTGAGGTTTTGATAACTGAAACTAACTTCATCTTGGACTTGTTGTAATGTAACTTTTGTATTCGATAAATTTGAGTTCAGAGAAGATATATTCTCCTTCGTTTGTCGTTGAAAATAAATAAGCTGAAAATAAGACATGGAAATTGTTAGAAAATTTAGACTGTTTATAAGAACATGTATAATTTTTTTTTTATTCTGTGGTTATCAAAAAGATTCTTTATTAATACTTTATTCCTGTCGAATTCAATTAACTCAAAAATGATGATAAAAGAAAAAAAACAAGTAGAAAATAAGATTTGTTTTTGCGTTAGGGGATTTTGTACACTTTAGCAGAATGAGTGTACGGCCGGTACTTTATGTTGAGTAATGACGTGATGCATGCTGAAGGAGCTGATTGGGTAAGGATGTATTGTACAGGAATAATTATGTACCTGTACATAGATAAATACATGGGCATGCTTATATACATGTTCCATCGTTTACCTGAAGAACACTCCATACACCAGACTGAAATCAATTCCAGGAATAATGCTACGCTTTCTCAGCAGGTTGGTTTTTTTGTTTATTTTCAGAATTTTTTTTATATATTTCCAGAGATTTCTTTATATATATTTCCTTCTTACATATGAATGATTAAGTTAAAAATAAATTATAGGTGTGCATATATGTTCTGTTTTGATTTTATATGTCATTTTTGAATAATTACCTTGTCATCAAGATCATTGATGTATTCAAATGACTTATTCCCCGCTACAAGAGATTCCAAAATCCTCATCTGAAAGCAAATATATTTTAAATTTACTTAAAAAACAAAGACAATTCAAATAAAAAATGTAAAGTTGTTATTTTTTGTTTGAGTTAATAGGTGTTTCTTCCGATTTGCAGAGTAGCTCAAGTGCTCCTCTTTAAACATGTTATGTGTCATGCTTAGACATGCGACTCTGATTCTCCACAACCAGATACAATGCACTTGTAACCTGTGATACTCATACTTAATATCCTTGCTATTGCAGTAATTTATTTAGTTCAAAATACACTGTTCATCTTCAGTTGTGAGGATAAAACAATTGACATATTTGAATTACGGTAACACTACAAAACCAGTTTAACCAATATTGTGCTCATTTTTTTGTTGGCTAATAAAAAATAATCATTATTGAACTGGTATGGCACAAAGTTGGTTGGAAGCTGTTCATTTCTAACACAAACCTTAATATTCATGGTTGTATAATTGGACTTGAGACTTTGGAGCTCTTTCTGTAAGGAGGCTACTTTAGTGGGTCCTGTAAAGAGAAAGGGTTGTTCTTAATGCCCTATAAAGCATTCCTGTTACTGTTGTATTAGTAATGACAGATCACTGGTAATCTTTGTACAACTTGACCTAGAGTGAAAGTTTATCAATAGTTTAGTAACCTAGTGCCCTAGATTTATGTGATTCATCCCACCTAATTTACATCAAAACATAATATGTATTTTATGTGTTGCATCATTATTAGTAAATATTTTCATTTTTGCAGTTGCTCAGAGATAACAGTAGAATTAGTATGGAGGGTAATCATGTTAAAAGAGCTACAGACTTGTAATCTTGTAATTCTAAATATATTTTATACCATCATCGAGCTTTTCATTTGTTCATTAGGATCGAGCAGCAATAGGCACAATAATTCTTATTTAGATTTACAAGCTTACATATCTGCATGGATTTGTTTACATGGTAACCCACCATATAATGGTCAGAGGATTATCTCTGTATGCTATCGAAAGAAATACTTTTTATCATTATTTATCATTATTTTTTCCACAAAGAGTTACATGTACTGGTATTTCAAGGTTCTAATTGCTTTGTAATGGTAAGCATTGTCTCCTGCTTTTTAAGGTATAATTTTAAACCACCATTTTCAGCTTGATTCTATCATGCTATTGATGGTCAAAAAGTTTCATGAGATAACGAAGACTTACCGTCACTGAAGGCTATGACTACGTACACACTGATGAAGAGTGAGGCAATGGAGATGAAGATGAGGAGGAGGATGGCCAGCTTCATTAGGCGTAGCTGGGTCAGCACAGTCTGGTCCTGCTTGGCCTTCACTGTGGTGTTCACCTTGTTGTAGATCGTGGGTGAGGTGTTGATCATGGTGTCATACAAAGGGTTGAACCTCTTCCTGCTCACAGATACAGTGATTAGTTACTTTATTTCTTCTCACCATTTTTTTTTTGATTTACACAAATGAATGCTTGCATTCTGATATCACTGTGCACCACAAATTAAGTTAAAATCAATGTGAAATTTTCTTTACCAACTTCATCACTGCAAATTAGAAAAGCAAATGTCAAAGGTTCTTCCAAAAGGAGAAACACACTAATTGCATTGCATTTATTTTCTTTTTATGAAGAATACCAGCTGAGTCTGAGAAAGTTATATTTTTATGAACACTGGTTTATGTAGAACCTTCCAGGACTTCATTCATTTACACATACTCCTGTCTGTTGGACCATACCTTTCCTCTGACGACTGAGCGGCACCCTCTCCCTCCTCGTGTTCAGAGTGAATCCCTGAAGTGACTGTGGTACCATTAGAAGAGTGAGTGTCCACGGAGTCTGGGGACATGCCATTGGGGCGTAGTCTAAAACAAGGAAAAGAACACTGGAATGAACTAACAAAGAACAAATAACAGATCACTGGGATAAACTTAAACAAAACAAATACTATAGCACTGGAATAAACTAACACAAAACAAATATAACAGAACACTAAGATAAACTAACAACACCATGTCTGGAACACTAGGATAACCTTTAATATACATTGAATAGATAGAAGTCTATGAACAGAGACATAAAACACTGGAATAACTGATACTGATTCAACTAACATCTGACTTCAAGAACACATTTATAATTTTTGGGGGTTTTGAGAGTGAGCACTCTCTCTCTCTCTCTCTCTCTCTCTCTCTCTCTCTCTCTCTCTCTCTCTCTCTCTCTCTCTCCCCAAACCCAGAAAATTTAAAAATGTGTTCTTGCATATAGATATGTTTTTTTATGGTAACGGTGATTGATATTCCTTGATTTATGTCAGTAACAGAGGCAATCAATTCTTTGTGAAAACTATCAGCTATTTTTCTTTATCTGGGTATATACACACTGCTATAGTTCCTTACTGACAGTATTTAACACTGTGTACAGCTACTAGTAATCCATGAGTGTTGTGACTTCCAGCTGAATCAGTAACTTATAATACCATTGTCCCTCGACATCATTATTCTGGATTATGACATTCTTATCTTAGTGCTTAACTGAATTTATCCCTGGTTTATAATTCTATGATATCCCATACTTACAATCCATTATCTGTATCAAAGTTTATTTAACCAGGGACTTACCTGGGTATATTTCTAGAAATTACTAATTCCCTATGTAATGGTAAAACAGCATTATATATGAATAACTACATATAATGTATATTATAGTGTCTTTATATATGAATGTAACATTTTCTGGTGTACTGCTGTGTGGTGTGGCTGTCAGCCTCTGATCGATAAACCATAACAATAAAGGTTAGTACAATCCTTGCTGACTGGGGAGCTATAATAGATTTACCAGTTTGTAAGAGGCTGAGCTTGGCTCTGGGGTTAATACACTAAAATGATGTTGTTTGTAAGACTTGGAACTAGCTTCAGCTGTTTCCTGTATATATTGATGTTTCATGGGGCAAGTCACAAAACATGCAGCAATAAAATATTCAAATGCCATTTCCTTTTTGCAGTAAAATATCACTGTTGGCAGTTGTAATCAGATAGGAAAAAACACCCAGAAAATTCTGCATTTTTTCTTTACATGTGATTTCTATCATCAGAAAGGATGTTAACTTTTAACTGCCAAATTATGTTGTTACTCAACTTTCTAAAATGCATGTATAAAACCTTAATTCTGTCTGCTAAGATAACCAAATTAACGCACTTAAAAATTTCATATCAAGCATTGATGTCATAGATCACAAAAGATGTTAGAACTCTCTTATAAATCTGCACAAAACACTGCATGCTGACATCATCAATAAGTGATAGTGTAGGCAGGTATTGATTAGAGCCGTGGGAATATTGACTTGCACTCACTGTAGGTGAGGGAGTTCCTCGTACTGGTGCGGACAGTCAGCGTAGTCGTAGGTTTTGGCCGTACTGATTGGCCTATATTCGCCGGAAGACTGCATGGGAAACTCAGGGCTCACTTGGTCAACATCCAGGGAGCCTGAAATACAATGCAATTAAATTATTTTCATTCATAATTATGGCAGGGAATAAACATATAAATAACAAAATTATAACCCAAGAATATAATCAATACCAACATACAATGATTTCATAGATATATAATATAATATATACATATTGAATCTCACATTTTTGTGACATATAGGTATCAACTGTTTTTATATTATACGTCCATGTTGCTATTATACAATGTCAGGGAAAGTTTATAAGCACTGGTTTTCCTATTCCCTGGAGTGATTTTAAAGCAGGATGTCTGCAATTCACCAGAAGCATGCAGCTGTATTTGATAAAATTGTTGACCCATTTATACAGAATCTGGTCATAAATCTACAATATCATTCCTCAGAAAACAGGCAGAAACATTTTCACATACAATAGAGGAATCTAATAGAGAAACCCCTGCATGATGTAGATAGCAGAACAGACATTGTGCTGATTATCTGATGCTGTGTCGATCCATTCATATTAAAGCTCTCTGATAATTAACAGTACTTACTGTTGACAATTGAACTGAGGACAAACTAAACTAATACATACCACATTTAGAGTAAGGCATGGAGCTCCTACAAGTAAACCTATAGTCATTGTAGTATTCCATTGTAAACACAATGTTAGCACATGTCCACCAGAGCTGGGTCTGATAGAGAGAACCTGCGCACTCCTGCAAATTAACGAGCTATGATTGACAGATAGGGAGACTGATTAACCAAGTCACCGAGTGGAAGGCCCCAGAAGCTCTCACTGCTCAAGTAGTCAACTAAATCTCTCTACTTGGCCAGGCCATAGTCATTGTTGACAACAAATCTAGGTCACAGTCCAATTAACCTGTCTTCTGGGGCACCTGCTGATAACCCTGCATGGAACAATTAATATAACCCCCACAGGTCATAAAGTGCATAAAGACAGAGATAACAGTAGTGGGGATTAATCAAAGAAATCCTCCCACACAATAAAAAATAACCTGCCCAATGAAATGATGACATGAGATACTTAGTGAATTACACGCCATAAAATTGCCAGAGAATTCAATGACATGATCACATCAGATGTTTCACATCTTGAAAACTATGAAGTGAATGAAAGACTTACAGTTGTCAAAAAAACCAGACAATTAACAACCAATCCTGAGAGTTGACAATTGATGGACTGACAGACAAAATAGAACACTATCAGTGGCACGTAAAGCTGCGGTTCGCGTGACCTCAGAGATATTTACCCGAGTCTGTACCCAGCAGAGGGATTTCCACCAATGGCCGATTCATGGCTACCTCTACTTCATCTGGAAGAATTTCCAAATAATCATGACCACTCTCAGCCATTCATACTTAAATACCAAAGATGTCTTATTGATTTTTGTACAATACACAACATGTGGAGTCTCCTGTGATCAGAAAACAAGTGAGATTTGGGAAATGTCCAGCGCTTTATCGCCTCTCTCTGGTGAGCCGACCTTTTTACAATACACTACAGATGGTTTTTCTATTCAGTACCTTACAGTTGTACAAGGTTCACATATATACACACCTAATCAAACCAGTCGTGGGGGGATCTTTTGTGATCACACTCCTTACCTCTCTCACCTGTTGACATTCAAATGTGGACATTTAATGCGGGTACAAATCCTTCAACAGCTACCATAACGAATTAGGACTAAGAATCTTATTAGTGCTGTATGCAAACTTAGAGGACGCTTCAATGACTTCACGAACAATATCACCATGAGTTCTATAAATGATAACAGAGCATGTCACTTGCACTCAGGTAAAGACAGAAAGGTAATTGTAAATCATATATCATCCAACCACACCATACAAAGAAAACAAAACCAACAACCAGGAACACTGAAAACTTTACAATTTCTCCCAATATTAAAATCAGTCATCAATAAAATCTACATTCAACACTTTCATTTATACTTTTTATACCCTATTTGAATATATTGTATACGTATAAAAAATAAATAAAATTAAATCAATTAGTCATGCAAATACCGTTACATTGTGATTTCATGGAATTAATGTGGATCGACTTTTGTTTAAACAGTTGTATCACCACTGATAAAACATTCTGGATAAATGAGCATCACTGAACTGTGTTATCAAGGGAGATAACTCTTAATTAATTCAACAGCAAAGAAAGTATTCCATTAAATGCTACATTCTAGATTGGCAAAATTTCTTTGATTACAGTTAAATCCCAATTATTTTCAAAATTATAAAGATGTGATACCTTTTCATGATTGTGTTAGATTTCCCCCTTAAAATAACATACCTGTATTAGGTAATAATTATGTCATTTACACTGCATCTATTTAAACTTCAAGTGAATTGAATCATAGCGAAATCATGATTTACTGCTATAATAATTAAGGGTAACCAAAAATTCAAAATCATCAAACTTTTTTTTCCATTTAGGCAAATAAATTATAAAAAGAAAAATCATCAAAATCAACACAGTCATGTACATGCTGATAAGTCAGCAGTATGTGTGACTGCATACTACAGGTGTACCTGTTATGACCTATAATTAGCATACAGCTATATTTACCTTTGAGGTGAGTTTTGGGGGTGGGTCCCATCTTTTGGCTGAGGTGGACCAGCGCCTTGGCCTCCAGTGGCTGCAGGTAATTTTCAGGTAGTGCCACCCTCAGCTTCTCCCCCTCCCTCATCTTCTCCCCCTCCGTCATCTTCTCCCCCTCCCAACTGTCCTGTTTGCCCTCTGTCCCCTCACTGTCCTCCCTCTCCTGCAATCTCCGAGATATCCTCCCGAGATGTATGCTTTGGTACTGGTTTCTTCGATAATCTTCATCCATGATGGGGTCAATGCTATACAGTAACTGTCATGGTGTCAACTAATTGTAGGCTAAAGTTGTCCTGTAGGTCTGTATGATTCTAGAAACATAGAGGCTTTTTAAAAACATAATATCAAAAAACTCTAAAAAGACCAATATACTGTATACGAGTACAATGTTATTTTTTCTCAATCATGGTTGTAAATGAATTTGCCTCATCTCATTATAAAAGTTAGCATAAAGATAATAAATGTAGAAAAGAAAAACCCAAGTTAGTCTTAATCTCATGACTTACAGATCATTATATGATGCTGGAACCCTAGGAGCTAACCAAAATTTATAAACTCTATTGAAGAATATAATATATACCGGGTAGTATGAAGTTAGAACTTTTCATTTTGTTTTGAAAGAGAATGCGTGAACATGAATTTCAGACACTAATGGTCAGTCTCAAATGATTACCAAATGTGGGACAATTCAATGAATTCATTGATTTTTTCTCGTTCTTGTGAATAATTTACCTGGTATACCCTATTCTGATTGAATCATAACCTTACACTTTCATAAAGAAAATCTCATCAATTGAAAAAACTACTTGTGCATGCATCGATAAACAACAGCATGTTTTCATTACATGGCTTTCTCCTTCATACTTCCAAAAAGTGAAATTAGTGACCCTTTCTCAATGATAGATTAGGAATAATTATAAATATTCATGAAAAGGAAAAAATTTCACTTTTATAACTTAAATGGAAAACAAAATTCTCATCCAATGCCTCAAACATATTGGCTAAAGGTCTGTCAAACAGAACTGATATCAATAGACAGTTGTATAAAATTTCAAATATCAAACAAATTAAGCTTGGTAATTATTACATCCCTGAATGGAATAGCACTGTATACCAATAACAGAAGTTAAGACTCACTAGTTGAAATATCCAAGTGTGCCTCTTTTACCGGTCTTGAAAATTAATAATTACTGTTAAAAAATTACTTCACAACACACACAATTGTTTGTTTTCTTCAGTTAAAGGCTCGGTTCTTATAATATACATTTCAATACGCAAGTTGTGATTACCTCCATTAACTAGTAGAACATAATGAGGGCCTAGCTAATATATACCAGGGAGCCAGACAATTACACTGGATGCATTGAACTTTTAAATACTTTTTTTCCTGATTCAATAACCACACAGTCATTCCATCAACAAGGTCAAACTCCTGGACAGTATCATAGGATCCCTGCATCAAGATCAAAAAATTGAAACCCCCCTCCCCCTCCCTCAACTCAAGAACACTACCCCCCTCTAAAAATGAAAACCTTCATCAGAGAAATAGGACAATTACACCAATAGATAAACTACAACAGGTTCTATAATCAACCCAAACAACCATGAATTAAGTTACCCCCCCCCCCCCCCCCCCCCCCCCCCTGACTAAAACATCTCTGACAGTCTGATTAAGTACAGCCACCCTTCTCCCAGATCCCTACCATCCATCTCAGTGGATGGACTAGTTATTTATTAAATTAATTAATAAAAAAAAAAATAACAAACAAGATCATGCAACTTCAAAAATTGAAAATGAATTGTTTCCTCAAAACTCCAATCCCCTCCAACCAAATTTCTGAGAAACACACTAATTAAGGTTTACGAAAATAGGTAACCCCCCCCCCCCCCTTTCACATTAACAAATAAAAAAATTGGAAAAAATGTTTCCTCCAAACAGATACAACATTTCAACAAAAAAATGACATTTCTGTATATGGATACATGTATAACATATAGAAAGAGAAATTACATGTATTAAAAATTGGAAAATTATATAAAGCAATAAAATACATACAAAAAGCTGTCACACCAGTTTGAATAACAAACTAAAGTAATTAAAAGTAATTCAAGCATCCTGGTACACATCTGTAATTTACATACTTGACAATTGAGATTGCATCAATCATTTAAAGAGGTACACCTAACACAAAGCCCTGTACAAAACCTAATACACACTGAGTGGAATAAAAAGCCTTAAAGGATACTGATTATTGTCATTTATAAAACCACCAGCCCAGGTCTGTTGTTTGTTTAGATGTTTGATGTTGATCCTCTAACAGATTTTTACACCAAAGTATGAAAAAGTCTCTTACCCTTCAGAATATAAACAAGATATAACGAGTGTAGAGGCTTTGTGACAGAACATAATACTTAGTTTTGGGACGAACGAACTGTCAAAATATTGACCCTGTTTGAGTGGAAGCCAGGCACTATAAACAGGATTAAGAAAACAGACCAAAATCTTATAATACATGAAACCCACAAATCAAACAGCACCGGAATAAATAATAAAACATCTTTCACAAACCACTTACCAGCCATTTGTTATTTATCCAGATTGTTTAATACATCACTGAAGCATGGCAAATATTGGTGAAAGGTAATGAATGGGGCCCCTGCATTTACCACCAATTCTACACACACACCAGGCTATTGAACTCGATCATTCACAAACATGTGACAACAAAAACGATGCCAATATGCAAGAGGAATAGCACAGTTTTGGTTGACTGAATTCCAGAATCCGCGTAATAAATTGTTTTTAACTAAAATGCAATGACCAGACCCCATCTCATGGTGACTCACGTGTAGGTAAAAACCCACACAAAATTTGATGATCCACGACCAGAGGGGATGAGGCAGTGTAATTAATTGACACAATTTAATATTTACAAGCCACATTAACACGATGTTTTATGCACCTATCAATGTTGCTGTCAAATCATTGCAAGTGTAACTATCAGTATACTAACAATCCATATGGGCAATGACAAAAGTATGTCCCTTTTGCTGTTCCATTACAGAAACTTAATTTTTTTTAAAGTTCAAAGTATAAAATGCTATATACATGTACTGCCCTTCATTCATGGGAAAGCTAACCAGTGTTAATTATTTTGTGGACATTTAAACAAAAGCTGAATTGGTATATTTACTGTAAATAAAATCAAATATAGTCTTAAAACTTTCAAAATAATGAGCTGCCTGATCCAAAACCATGTAACATTTGAATAGAATAATCATACATTTTATGTTTCTTTAAAAATAAACCGAGAGTTTCCAATGTTTGATCTTTACCTTGGAATATACATGATGCTTGCTTTATTTTTATAGTAAAACTGATCCAACAGAATGAAAAAGAGTTCATTGGTGACAGCTGCATACCAATAGGTATCATTTTATTTCATTTAAAATCATTTGCTATCCAATACATAAAACAGTGATAAACTTTTTAAAAATTCTGTAACATTCCTATTTCACTCAACAACAAAAAAACCCAACTCATTTTCAAACATTTACACTAATTACATCATACAAGTCATGGTTTAAATATATACCAAACTAAGTAAAGAGCCTGACATGTAAACTATACATGATTTTCAATTTAAAATAAAGTAATTTTATCAGTGATAAATACTTGCTTATGTGCATACCAGGTCATTTGACTTAAAAACATAATTACAAGAAAGCTATTACCCAAGTAAGTTTGTTTACAACTATATATCATACCTACATTGAATTTATTTGATGAACACATTTCAATGTCCTGACCTTTTTCTGATGTTAGATGAACACATTTCTTTGAATTAAAAAAAATTCCAGTTTTGTTTGATATGCATATATCTAATGCCAAAAGAAGTTCAGAATCGACCTAAAAAGAGCTCCATTGGACCATTGGATGAAGATGTACTTAATGCACAAGAACATGTTTTTTTTTTTTTAAAAAAGACAGACAAATTTCACTGTGCTAATGCATATTGATGATTGGGAACTCCTTTAAAATCTTATTTTATTATTTCACTTCTTAAGTCTAGGTAGATAGTGAAGTTTTTTGGGGGAAAATTCTACTCAAAGGAAGTAATTAAAAGTGCAATTATTCCTGTAGAATATTATGTGACCAAATTCACTACAATTTTAAAGCTAAAGAATACTTTGGTGAGCAATAACACTGCAGAATCTTCATTGTCAGTAGATGTAGATGTCTACATGTAAGATTGTACCTATCTATAAATTCATCGTCAGAAATCTCTGGGTTTCTTACCATTACATGAACCTGCTTACATATATTCTATTCAAAGATGCTTTGGTGCAAATGAAGACAAAAAATAAAAACTTTTGTAAAATTCTTAGGTGACATAAAACAAGAAAGATAAAATTAGCATTCATTCATGATAGAAAACAAATTGATGATGAAGAGCTTTGAATCCACCCTGTTACATTTGTGTCTTCTTCAAATATACATTATCCCCCTATTTTACCCATTATAAAAGCTATCAAATGAACAAACTTACCTTTAATCTAAGAATCCAACATTATACCATTTTAAAATGTAATAGCTAATCAGTACTTGATAATGACTGTACTTGACAGAGAATTATGTTCTATTAAAGGTACATGTGTATGTAAATATACCATATTTCCACAAATGATACCTTTCAAATCTTAGCTAGTATACAAGGCTGGAATAAATTTAAACAATTATAAACTATGGAAATCCTATAACCTACATCCTACATGTAAGTAATATCAAAGTAACATTAAATATTTGGTTCTTGGTTATTCAATGTATTAAAATGTCAAATAGGAAGCAAATAATGTGTTAAAACATGACTTTGTATAGACATAAAGGTATATAAATAGGATGCCAGTCTCTATCTAAAAGCTACCTTCACATAAAATAATAATAAAAAAAAAATTGTTTAAAATTCTCCTCCTCTGAGGGATTGTTATACTGAGATCTGCTAGTGTGTAAACAGGAAAGATTTGATGTAAAATATCTTGTGAAGGTACCTACCTATCATAATGCACACCTTCTACATCAAAAACCCTATCATTTTCTTTAAAGAAAAGCATGTTTGCATATTCCAAACAGAAGTACAGACAATATTTTCAAACTTTTGATTAATGTAAGTTAATTATATTTTACTTATGGAAGGAGGATATCAATAAAGTTTAAAATACAATTATTTACACAAATCTGATGCTTCGCTGTCTAACAACACATCAATTCCTCCATATCTACTAATTAACACATAAGTGATAATTGAGAACAAAGAAAACCATCGTAGAACAGGGGCGTATATCAGGAACACCACAACACAAATCTGGAACACCGTCCAAAACAAGCAAGCGAACTTGAACAGATGTTGGACCTCCTGCTCGTTCCTGACGCAGGTTTGGATCGGTTTATGACTGAACACCTTGGGACCCGTGTAGTACTCCTGTAGCTGCCTTTCCTTCCTCTCCCAGCATTCCTGGCACCACTTCTCCACCCCCTCCCTGTCCGGCGGTAACTCCGAGGCACTGTGAGCCTGAACATGGAAGTGAACTTGTTGAGGAAACCTGCCCTCTAAAATGTCTCTCTCGTTCTGAGGAATGTTTTCTGGGTATCCAATGGAGACATCAAGGATTGAGTCTAGAGTGATAACTGGAGGATGAAAAATAGACTTCATTCAATCTACTGTATGTACTTTCACCGAAATATCATAGAGTAATCTTTAGCCACTCAAAATACTTCAGCAAAATTGAACAAATAGGCTCTGAAGAAGTCAGTGCTTAAATAAGAAGATACCCATACTTTCTCTCATTTTTTCAACAAGGAATGAAAAGCCTGCTGTCCTTGGATGTAGCACATATTCATAAGGCTCCAGACTGTTCTTTGCAGCGAACTTGTCACTGCGAGCTTTTGTATTGGCTGTTAAGTCAGTGCCCTCTGGGAAAAACAAAATCTGTAAAAAATAGTTCAAGAGGCATAACTCTGTCAAAAATCAACGAACCTGGACAAAATTTGAACTTAAGTGTTTTTTGGTCAAAAATTTGTGTATGGAATTTCACTTTATACATGTATATACATCCCTTCAAAAGTTAGAGAATGGAAACTGAAAATTTCTTATTTTTTTCTAAATTCAAGGGGAATCATTAAATCATTAAACAAAATCAAATAAAAATTCAAACTTGCCCTGCATATTTCTATGAAGTATCCATATATCAAATTTGAGTTGAATGTGTGAAACTGTTGCCGAGATAATGAAAAGAAAGTTATTGATGACAGAAAGATGGAGTGGGGTAACACCATATGCCCTCTGCCATTTTATGGCTGGGGCATAAAAATGTGTATTATTTATGAAAAGGTTGATAAACAAAAAATGTTTCTGAAAAACTGCACCTGGGTAATGAAGAAGTTCCATAAAAATAAATTTAATCATGACATCTATCAAACTATCAATGGCCTTGACCCTAAATATGGTCTCTACCCTAACATTTATATGTAAAAATATAGACTGACCAAAGCCAATGTGACCCCTACATTGTACTGATGGAGATTTTTGCTATAGATCTATATAATGCACTATAAGATCAATAGATAGCTTCATTAACAAAGGTTTTTCATTGCTGATGGGATCACTATCACTCTAGTGTTTTACATTGTTTGTGCTGGCAGTAAGAAACCCCATGAGTAATGGGCAACTAAAATAGTGACTGGCCAATACCGGTAGATAACAGTTTGTCTACACCAGAGAGTATGCATATTAATGTATGTATAATTATATTACACCAAATGAAGAATGCAATCTTATACCTGTGGTTTGTACCCCAGCTTTCTGAAGTAAGTGAGACATCTTAAGATTATCTTTTTGTCTGCCTCCCATTTTCTTTGTAAAAATAGGTAACCAGCACACTGCATAGCCCAGCCTTCAAAAAGAACATCAGATTAAGAAAATCTTACTTAGCAATCTGTCAACAAACTACTCTTTATGAGGAAATAGAATCAATATAATCTTTTAAAAATCTGAAAAACAAATTTTGGACAAGTACTTGCTTATGTAAGCTACATGTACAGGTACTTTATGTATGATTGGTGTCTAGTGAAAGCTCTAGCTAATAGATAAACAGTAAACAGTGATAAACATCAAAGTGTTCTCTTAAAAATCTTGAATTTTGACTCTATTGATGTTTAAATGTGAATGTGTTCATGTGTAATTAACTGCACTTAACTGGAGAAATTGGTGAGCTTCACCAACTTTCACAAAAATTATTATGCTAATATAACATACCAGGCCCGGGGACATTTTTCAGGATGTCTTTCATGCTGATTTTGAATCGACGGAGAGGTCCATGTCTGAGGATGTAGGAGAAGATGAAGAGCCAATCAAATCGAGTTCGGTGGTTCATCACGATGATGGTGCTGTCCTCGCATCCCACCGGCTCGCCTGTAATCACCACCTTCACCCCGCACAGCTTCTCCACCAAAAACTGAAATGACAAATTTTTGAAATGTGTCTATATATATTGTGAATTTTTAAGTTACAAAAAAGTATATGCTATGAAATCAATCATTTACATCTTGAAAATAGTGTGTTAAAACAAGACAATAACTTATCTTACTTTCAAAAATATATCTTGTACTTGACCAAACTACAGTAGCCAGTCCATAATACGAGACATTAACAGATGATCATTATCATTCCCATTGACAGATGCTATTTTCTCAGAGTATTTATTGGCCCACCGAGATAAATACCTCTGAACAATTCAAGTGTTTTAAAATGATATCTAATAACTATATAAAATACGTAAAATATACTAGTACCTCATCAGAATATGATTTGTGTCAAAAAACGTAGAAATTCCCATGAAGGTATATACAAATTTTGTATGGTTATTATCCTTTATAGGAGGATGAATCTTTTATGTTAGACTTGTGAATTAAAAGGATGAGTGGACTTTTTACCCAATTTATATATGACTAAGTGTATCAAGTATTTTCTCTTTTATAATTATTCTATTTCTCATGAAATCAGTTGTTTCTTAAATCTGAACACCGCTCGTAAATAGGCACCGTCACACAGATACCTGGTATATAATCTCTTCGATTTCATTACACCCGATTGCACACCTGAAACTCGTGGCCAACATCTGTTATTCCTTTCGTTTCGGGTCTTTGGATTTTATGCATTTATTTCTTCTTTTATGTGCATATTCTGTGTGTAAATAATGCATTGACCTGTTTATTTGATGTTAGTATTCTCCTGGCTTGAAAAAAAGTGCATAAAATTTGATAATTTCATTGCGACCGAGTAACACGGTGAGGCAAGATGTACATCCACACAGGTAAATCCTCTACAGCGAAATACTTTAAACTGTTAAGAGGTCTGCGCCTTATATAGGGGTTGTAGGGACAGCAGTGGTGAAAGAGAAATATGGTGGACATGCCTATTTACGAGCGGTGTTCAGCTTTAATTCCTGTATTTGGGATGATAGTGAGCTCATCTAAGTTTTATTGCCCAGCCCCCCTCCCCTCCAGCCGAAATTATCAAACCAGTTTATCCCCGCCTGAATACTTACATTCATACATTATTTTAAATAATCCAGTGTTTAAAACTAGATTATTTTCTAATTTGAAAAAAATAAGTTTCTTATAATCCATTTCACAGTTTATAAAGCAAAAAACTCCTTCATTCCAGTTTATGCTTGAAAAAAGAAAAACATTGGCAATATTTTACTTGTAACTGCCTAAAGTAATAGTGTATTTATACAACCAATTGTACTAAATGTTGAAAATTGACTTTTTAATGTGATTTGAGTTCAGGTAATTTTTACAGATTTCATCAGTTGATACAATGGAATAAAAAGAAGATAGAAACCTTAAAGAGACACGGTGACGCACAAACCCATGATTTAGCAAATATCGAATTTTTACACGATTTTCACATTTTTTATTTATCATATGAAAAGGTGAACTTTTAAAAAATTCCAGTATTCAAAAGTAAATAAATCAAATTAAAAAGAGAAAAATAGAATTAAGTGTTGGGCCAACACAAAAATATTGAGTTTCCCTTCTGCTTCATAGCCACGCAAGCGCAGGGGAATGTAAATAATGCAGATGGCATATATCATGAGCTAGTGGACTCTCATTGAAACCTGATGTCTTCAAGAACTATAAATTTATTGAGATGCAATCTCTATGAATGCATATTTCTTACCACAAACATCGAATAGCTTCACATTCAAATTCTTTTTCAGTGTGTCACTGTTACTAATTTTAGACAGCAATCGCAATCACATGACACTAAAATCAATGTCCAAAACAACTCGGTTTGTTTACAAGTGCATTTTCTGGATGAGTTTTATTGACTTGTAAACTGATGAATGATGACTTATGGAGTAACCTTCTGTATGATGAAATTTAGTATATTTCTTCTGATTTCCGTTGTCATAATAAAAAAGTATAACATGTATTTTGAGTCACTGTATCACTTTAACTAGTTTTTCATAGGAAATTAAATTTAAAATTGTGACACTTATATTCCGAACATTAATGATGACATTCAAATTCCATTATTGATGCACTTTTTGATGCTTTGTTAAGTACATTTATTTATGATCTGCATTATTCACCACTCTTCACAGAGGAATAGGCTAGTCAAGTGCTTTTGCTGATATAAATAAGTGTCCATTAAAGTAAAGGATGTTACTCTGTTTTTCATCAGCTTGATAAAAAAGATAAATAACATAAAACAGTGGCTCTTATGATGAAGGGAAAAACCAGGCATGTAGCAACATTTTTGAAAGTGGAGGGGGGGGGGGGGGGGGGAACTCCATATTAATTCAATTCAATTTTCTAAATCTAAATTACATTTGTATTTAAGAAAAATTTTTGCTACAAGAAAAAGTGGGGGCAGGCACCTCCTGCCCCCCCCCCCCCCCCCCCACCCAATTCAACAAAGATGTATATGGAGCATCAAAAGTCATTGTCACATATCTCAAATCATAAAATGTGGGCCTATACCAAAGCAGGCATTGCTAATAGTAAATAAAATAGCTGCTGCTGAATGACCACGAGTGGCAACAATTAAGGTTATTTCGCAATCGTAATGTCTCAAATACTCAAGCTAGGTAACAGTAAACAAATTTAAAATAATACAAAAATAAAATCTTCACTACAATGTGCAAATGAAATAATTAATTCAGCCCTATTCCCTTTCCTTGACTTTCCATCATTCTCTACCATCTGTGTTTTTTTTGAGTAAACGATTATTTATTTGTTCACAGGTTCTAAAATTTTACCTGACTGTTTCACTCAATAATGTGTGCACATCTCTGCATCAATATCCACAAGTTACAAAGGTAATTATTGATTAAATGAATTAACTTAATTCATTTCTTTATTTTACTTGGTCAAAAAACTCCAATGTAAATACATGTAATAATGAAATGTACGGTAAAGGACTATTATATAGGCCTATAGTGTAAGTTCATCTGATTAAGGATAGCAATGCAAATATTCTCACCACTGCATAAATTTGCCAAATCCATATCATCTGATCCATCATCTGTCGCCCTACTTTTGGTTGAAAGAAAATCAGCGGAATGAGGGGTATGAGTAAGAAGATGGCCCCAAAGGTGCTGCTGAACAGCATCAGAAAACTAAACAGGACTCCTTTGAAAACTGACATGTTGGCGGTGTGTGGAACAAGAGCTCACAAGAGTAAAATCGTCTCTTTTCCCTCCATCATATTAAACGATGCGAACAGGTAACTTTCCACAAAAGCAAGTAGGTGGATGAATTCATTTATCCTGTTGTTGATAAGCTAACAGATTGCAGAAGAAAACTGGTGCTCTAATTCAAAAAGTGAACCAGAAAAATCGACAATAAGTAAAAAAAAATATAGTTAACCGTAAGATAAAGTACCTTGTTGAATGCTAATAGAAAAATATATATAACTTAGTAGCTGCTCTTATTTTAGGAAGTCTACATTTTTCTCATTATTGTTACGGCATCTGTATTATGATATTTTCCGGATTCCTCACGGTTTGGGTTCAGTTAATAAACATGAGCTAGATTAAATCTTCTATACGTTTTACAAATACCAAAAGTTCAAGGAAGCTGGATACTTCATTTTGACATGGAATATTTTGATTCATTCATTTCGTAGGCAAGTGCGTGGAGCCGGACACGCTCACTTTTGAAAAGGTAAAGAACTATTGAACTCATTAAGAGGGGATTAATATGTTTTACGGCATAACCGTTTGGAGGGCGAAGCCAATATAAATGGGGCTAGATCAGTAGATGCCTTTCATCATCTCTAGCCTGTCATCTCATATATTGTTTGTTTTGTTTGGACTCTAATTTTGTTGTTGGCCCAAGAGCATTGGCCAGCCCACGGTCCTTGTTAAATTTGTTCAATCCCTGAAATACTAGACTAAAGTCTGTCTCAGGTTACTGTTTCCATCACATTTTGACGATTTTTATAGAAATATACACCACTAAATGAAATACAATTGAAATCATTCATTAAAACATCATATCAGAGATTTTCACAGGAACGAAAAACAGATTTCTTGTGGAGATTTATCTTTTTTCCCATTCGGAAGTCTCTTGGATCACCTCACACAATATTTCAAATGCTACCATCCAGACCTTATTTTATATCATTTGCAATTAATCCAAAGAATCTCCATAGATTTTTATTTAACAGCCACTTTCTTTAGCCGAACAAGTTAGAGAGAGAGAGAGAGAGAGAGAGAGAGAGAGAGAGAGAGAGAGAGAGAGAGAGAGAGAGAGAGAGAGAGAGAGAGAGAGAGAGGGGGGATTCAAATACAAAAACATGTAAACAAATTTTCATTCTGGTATGTAAATAAATATTGTTTTCAAGAACCCTGAGATATTTCATCTTTGCTAGCCAAGGGTTTCTGATTCGCACCACTCCTGCAGATCACAAACCCTTGGCAAGCGAAGTTAGGTGTATTTATGAATGCAAAAAAATCACAGACCTCTGGATAATTTCTCAGCATGAAGTATCTTAACTTTTACTCCCTTATTTTAAATGTTTGCATTTTTAAAAATAAAATGATGAATTAAAGAGTTATGTTTATAATTTTTTTTATAGGAAAATCAATTTATCTCAAGAACATTTCACTTGTATGGCAATGTATGGACAGAAATAAATTGAGATTAGTTTTGGTCCCTAAATTCACTAAAAATTGTTATCAATACACTATTGAACATTCAATGATTGATTAAATTGTGTATTAAAACTGGAGAATTGAGATACCCTAGCTAATTCACATCATAAGGTGCAAATTATGTCCTTCATGTATTTTGTACAATCATATACAGAGGGTTCCACTTAATCTGATAGCGGTTAATCTGATAATTCGGTTAATCCGATATAATATCAAAACACCAAACCATTTCTTATATATCCCTTTATATTTTTTCCTGATAATCTGATAGGAAAAAATGTCATTTTCGGTTAATCTGATAGGATTGTGACAGTGTAATATTGATTCCCCACCATTTTACACCTGTATACACCTATGTTTTTTTGGTTGACACCCCTCTTGTGTACACAGTAATTCTTTCCATGGCATTAGTTACACTTCAACGCACACAAGGGGCTCCTTTCTTCGCAAGATGAAAGCTACCGACATCGGTAATTGTTTCGGATGACTGCACACAGGACTGTCCTTACCTGTGTACAATTTTAATTGTTTGTTTACTTACCAATCGCATGTGTTAATTTCATGCTGGGCTTGCACCATTAAGAAGTATTTAAACGTAATTTCTGAATCAAAAATGACAGGCTTTGGAACATGTGACACCGAGGAAATTCTGACTACTTTCAATTATACATCATGGTAGAAAACTTATAAATAAAATCAAATATTTTTTTATCATGCATAATTAATTATTTAAGAGCATTTTATAACAGAAAAAGAATTAAAATAAATAGTTCAATTGAAAAGAGGTACTGTTCAGACAGCCATTTCCTCTTATTACTTCCTGTCAAAATGGCGGCCACTTTAAAACAAGAAACATTTTCTTTTGGGCATTTACAAACAAAATAAAGACTTTCATGCTATTTCATTGCTATTGCAAGGTAAATTATTTCATTTCAAACTGTTGACATACAAATTATATCCTTTCATTGATGAATTATGTCTTGAAACAATTTATATTTAATTCTATACCAAAATCAAAGACCACAAAACCGCTAAATCGGTTATTCTGATTTTCGGTTAATCTGATAATTTTTCCCTGACAAATTGTCTATCAGATTAAGCGGAACCCTCTGTATAGTTTAACCTGAGTTTATCTGACAAATGTCTTACATTTAGTGTGTAATACATATTTATGATTGTGAATGCAGATCAGTTCTTCCTATTATGCATACATTTTAAGTATCTATAATGCATTATTGTGAATAGTCTCCCTATTTGTTTTTATTTTCATGGCAGATTGTTGGTAAATTGAACATGATTTATTGTATATATATATACATTTTTTTTGGGGGGGGGGGTGTGAATTAGAATGGGGAAATATTTTACAATGTGTCTGTCAAAGACTATAATGTCCAAAAAATTAAGATTATCTTTTGTTTTTATTGAATTAGTTATTAGTCGTAACATGACTTTTTTTTTTTTTGAGATATAATTTGAATTCTGGGTCTGAAATGACCAGGGTATGAGTAGGTCAGACTATGATTTGAGATGAAACCTAAAAAAACGAAATTTCAAATTGAAAGTAAGGGAAAACGTCTTTGCTGTTTTCATAAAGAAATTAAAAGGCAAATTCAATTAAAATACATTGTTTTATTTGAATAACAATGAAATAAAACTGCTTCACTGTTGAAACACGTTTGTTTTGTCCAATCAGATGTCTTGAAATTCATTTGATCGGATCTAATGTTGTAGGAAACGAAAATTTGTTTTCTTAATTAGGAATTAATTTTTCAAGAACACACTAGGTAAGTTTGAATGCATTTATCACTCATTAAACAATATTGATAAATTATCACCAAACGTGAAGGTAGTACGAGATTCAAATTCAACATGGATGCCGGTGATGTCACTGCGCGTGAAGTGATTCTTTTTTCCTCCATCTTGGAAAAGTTTTTCAACTTCATAGGTATAGAGTGTAATTTCCATATTTGGGCATATATACACGTGTTGTCTATAGGGAGAGCTTCACTCTCACGGGCCCTTCGGGCCCGTGAGAGGGCTTCGCCCTCTATTAAGAGGTCAACCATTTGACCATGTACACGTTTGTGTTTAGCTAATTAGCTTACTGTTAGTGTGGAAGTAGAAAACATCTCTCTGAGTTAATCAACGATTCCTTCACCCATGCTGGGTGATGACTTTATGCATCGATTCATAAAGTTAACAATCATTTTCTATCATATTAAAGGATAGTATATTGTTTCAGGTGTAACAGGTGGGAGAAATAATGACGGACCAGACAGGGACTGAAACCCGGGTCCCCTTGAATCTTTTGTCAGGTGCTCTACCAACTGAGCTTTATTGAGCCTGCAAACAAACCGGTCTGACCATCATATTCCTCCCCCCTTATATGATTTTCGCCCTCGAAGATCCACATTCCCAGGCTCTTTCACCTGGCAGGCGTTAACCTGTCAGTTCAAGGGGTCGGAATGAATCAAATGTAATGGAATGAGAGAAATAATGATGAACCAGTCTGGGATTCAAATCCGGGCTCCCTGAATCTCTAGTCAGGTGCTTTACCAACTTAGCTATATGGTCCGGGTAAACAAACCGATCTGACCGTCACATTCCTCCTCCTTAGATGATCTTCATCCTTGAAGATCACCACATTCTCAGGCTCTTTATCCTGGCAGGAGTTAACCTGTCAGTTCTAGGGGTTGGCACAGCACAAAATGTATAGGATAAGAGAAATAATGATGGGCCAGACTAGGATTTGAACCTTGGCCCTCTGAATCTCTAGTCAGGTGCTCTACCGACTGAGCTATATGGTGTTGGTAAACAAAACAGTCTGATTGTTACATTCCTTTCCTCTTAAATGATCTTCCTTTCCCCTGGCAGGAGTTAACCTATTAGTTCCAAGAGTTGGCATGGCACCAAATTTAATGAGATTGGGGAAATAATGATGGACCAGACTGGGATTTGAACCCAGGCTCTCTGAATCTGTAATCAGGTGCTCTACCAATTGAGCAATCGAGCCTGTAAACAAAAGTGGTCTAGTCCGTCGATATTTCTAACATCTCATTACGTATGCACCTCCCTGATTCAATACACAGCCAAAAAAAGTCTATGGGGATTTTGAATTGCAAAAAAATAATAATAATAATAATTTTGAAAAATTGTGTGAGGTATTAAGAATGACTTCTGAATGGTAAAAGATGTAAAGTTTTCCCATTATAAATCTCTGTAAGAAATCGGTTTTGTTCCTCTTGATTTTTCCAAGTAAAAAATGATAATGTGTCAATCTTGGATTTTTTCCCTTTAATCGATTTGAATTGTACTTCTTTTACTGGTATGTGTATTTTTATTAAAAATCACCCAAATGTGACAGAAGCAATAACTTGGAACAGATGTTAGATTATATGAGGAAACAAAAACCATTTTAAAGAGGTTGGGACCAATCTCCAAAAATGGAATTTAATATCCCAAGCAGATTATCATGTACCAAGTAAGCTATATATGAATATTAAAAAAAAACCCATATACAATATGGCAGTATACTGTAGATTCCTTATTTTATGCAAGTACTTAATTCCTCAATTCAACCGTTTTGCATCAAATTGGGAGAACGTTAAGTCGTGAACGCCAAAATTTTATCATATAGTTTCATTTAGTTTACATCTGTCCAAAAAATAAAAGCGAGATTTTAAAATCCGCGAGATGTGCTTCTTGCGATTTTACGCGGATATTAATTTCTTGCGTTTAATTAGTAATGTACAGTATATTGCACAGGAATTTCCAAAATGCGCATTCGAACTAAGTATCTTGTTAGACAGCTCGTTAGGACGCAAGTACCTGTATATAAAATGCTTTAAATTAGGGATCTGAAAATTACACCCACGCATCTGCTTAAGTTTCCATTTCTATTACTATCAAATTTTGCTTGATACATTTATTTGATAGACATAAATTATATACCTTTGTTTCCAAGCTGCATTAGTAAGAATGAAAAAAAAAAATTTAATGGCCCTTCTTTTGCTTCAGGATTTTATACACTGTTAAAAAAAGTATTCAAGGATTTTGCATTGTATATGACATTGAGTACCTGGATGATATTATAATGATATGATTTATCATATGATCAAGAAAATCAACAAAAAGGGATGTAAATGACTCAATTTAAATGAGAACCTGGGACAGACTATAGTCGATCTCAAATTCTCAATCAGATCTTTTCCCCAAGAAGCTGGTCTAGAAAACTGGAATCTTGCAAACTTCCTGAATTATGAACTTTAGTCGGATCTCTCTCTTTAGAGTTTCATCAGAATGGCTGAAAGTTTTCCATACAGTGATGAAGATTTGAAAGGTGTCTCATCAACACAGATAGATGGATACCATACCAGTAAGGTAAAAATGTTTCCTGCAAAATCAACAGTCTAGTTTCATTCAAGTTTTGAGAAATCAAAAATGAGATAAAGAAAAGTTTACATACACTTTATGGTCTTTTGCATATGGTACAGATAGGCTAAAAAAAAACCATATTTGAAAACAAATTTAATTTGTTTATAGATTCATTTTGAAGTTTTTTAAGCATATATCAATATAATATTGTGATGGAATCAGACTAATATGTAGTTCACTATGATTTAAAAACATAAACCACCAAGTGGGAAAATAAGTAATACAGCTGCGTATGGTTTTTTTTTGTGGTTTATTTGTACAGTAATTGATATAGTGCACAGAACATGATGAAAACTAAAAGAAAATCATGTGTAACTCTTAATGGTTTAGTAAATCAAAGAAAGAAAGAGTTTACAATAAAATGGTTTATTTCATCTTATAGTTTGACCTTCTTTTACGACAAAAATGGGACCAAGCAATGAGAGATGGGCATTTCCGCTATCAGCTGGATAAAGTGGAGACAAAAATAATTCCAGGGGAGAAAAAATATGTTGCACAGGTAACAATGATCCATTCAATTCATTGAAATGCTACTTTGTTTAAGTCTCATGTTAAGCTATTAAAACGATCTCTGATCCTCAGTCATGCTCGATAACTCTAAATTATCTGGATCATTTTCATACCTTTTATATAGACAAATTTAGGTAGTCTTCTAGTGTTAGTATTACAATCAGTCATGCAACAAAATGCTTGGCTTAGTGGATCCACGGAGATCTACTACATATACATGAAGGTAAAGGGGTTCGAGCCACCGATGCACTGGTACAACCTTTTTTTTTTTATATCAACTTGTATACTTATTCCATTATATTCATTGTAGGCAAATTTGCAGTAACTTTGTAAAATGCATGGAAACCATATAAAAATTTGATTTGATTTGATTTCATTTATTAAGTTTGAAGGACAAATAACATTTTTATGGTGAAAAAAAATACTTTGAGGCTAAGGATCGGATTATTAAGATTATTATACATATAAAGCTATGAGTTTAACTTGTAATTAATTAAAAATTCCCCAATTATAATTGTTTGCATTTTCTACAATATTATAAAGAATTTCAATTAACAATCTCCGATCCTCAGCAATGTTCGATAACTCTAAATTATCCGGATTTCTTTTATTCGTACCATAGATCTGACTTTTATACAGACAATTTGAATTAGTATTCTAGTGTTAGTATTACCATCAGTCACACAACTACATGCTTGGCTTAGTGGTTCCACGGAGATATACTAATACATGTAATACTCGTGCACATATTGGTAAAGAGTTCGAGCCACTGATGCACCAGTACTTTTTTTCAAACTCAACTTGTGTATTTATTCCATTATATCTGGGTTTTTTTTGCAAATTTGCAATAACTTTGTAAAATGCATGGATACCATCTAAAATTTTCATTTAATTTCATTTATAAAGTTTGAAAGAAAAATAACATTTTTATGATGAAAAAAATAATTCGAAGCTGAGGATCGAAGAACCTTAATTTGTTTGTTATATGTCCAGCCTCCCCATCCCCCTCTCCATATAAACTCACAGGCATTTTTTAAATTTTACTAAAATGCTTTGTGAAATGTCAATTCATGTCCTCAACATGAATAAGCTTTAAATCATTTTTAGAAAGTAACAAAATGGAATGTAAATAATATACTATAATGTACCTTCATTGTAGTTGAATGTAAAAAGGGCAACCGAAAGAAGAAAGCCTCAAGAAATTACAATTGTCAAACAGCAGTTTGATTCCAAACAGTTTAACTTCACCAAAATTAAGTCAGAGGAGATATTGTTTGAACTTGAGAAAGTTGCATCTAATTCCCTATGCAATGGAGAGAACCTAAAGGTAGAGTTCTAGCTGTTTTGCAAATTATAGTATAGAGATGCATGTTGGTTGTATACTTTGGATTAATTTTATTCATGGTGACCCAATATTTGAGGATGTATGGATACTGCTTACTCAAGAATTTTTATGAACACAAACTTGGTACATACATGTATATTCAAAATTTAAAGTTTAACATCTTTTAAAAATTTCTTATAATTCCTTCAGAGACGGACCTTGGTGATAGTCAATGTCAGTCCATTGGAGTACGGCCATATTCTGATAGTTCCTGATATTGATGCCTTCTTCCCTCAAATACTCACTCAGTTTGCTATCAAAACAGCCTTGGAGTGTATGCTACTGAGCAGTCACAGGTATGATTCATTATGCAAGGGTCAGAAATGTTTAAAACTTTCTATAATTGTACAAGGAGACATTGAGATATTTGTTTGTATGAATATTACACTACTGGTACATACAAATACATGTGTATTTGATAAATTAATTCATTCGTTGAATGTATTTCTTCTGGTTTCAGAGGGTTTAAGGTTGGGTTTAACAGCCTGTGTGCTTTTGCATCTGTCAATCATTTGCACCTCCATGCCTACTACCTGGAACATGATCTGTTTGTGGACACTTGTGTAAGTGGGCTGCCAGAAACACAATGTATTTACTTTGTGTATTCCAATCAAGAATTTAAAGTAGTATAACAAATGATTTTGCAAGTGTCACTTCAAGTCATGGGTAAACCAGCATTGAAATGAACTATCTTGTATTCCATTGAATGTTCATGTTTCAGCCAGTGACACATCTAAAAGGATCTCTGTACGAGCTGACCGCCATGCCCTGCCCTGGATTTGCTTTCCAGCTCCAGAATGGAAACACAGAAGACCTATCCAGGTATATCATTGACCATTAAAAAAGGGTCCCCTCTATTGGACTGCCCAAACCCTTTGCCTTTGATAAAAAATTTTCATATTAGCTTTTTTATTTTAAATTTTTGTATCATTTTCCCTCAGAGATATACACAAAGTGGCAGACTACCTATCGGAGCATGAGGTAGCCCACAACATGTTTCTGACGTACGGTAAAAGCTTTGACTCGCAGTCGACGGAACCCACAATACGGGTTTTCCTGTGGCCTCGCAAAAAGTTTATAGGTGAGTGGAACATAAACTATAACATCAAGAATCGATAGATTCTTATGTTGCTCCTTCAGTCAAACTGATTGTCATTACTAGTCCTTATTGGATACATAATGATCTTATACACTTGGATTTGCTTTTTTGCAAGTCATGTCCCATATGCTAATGATAGAAAGAAAACATTTTTTATGTTGAATTAAAGGTGCAAAACTGTAAATCTTTGCTAGGTAGGAAAATATAATTATATAATGAATGCCAATAATTTTATTTCTATCTAGGTATTAAAGAAGAGGCTGCTTTTAATGTAGCGGTTGTTGAATTAGGAGGACACTTGCCAATCAAGAGTAAGCTCCCTTTGGAAGAGTTTTTAAAAAACTTATTATAAAGAAATATAATAAATGTACAATGATCATTGACATGTTTAGGAATCAGTAGCCTTCATTAGATTTCTGACTGTTGTAGTTGAGGATCTATACGAAAGTCTTACTGAGAAATCAATAGAGGAAACCATTAGGTCAGCTTGTCTGGAGGACCAGGAGTACTTGTCAATCAAACAGGATGTGATCAGACTGTTCAGTTGATGTTAACTGTCTAATTAGGTCATTTCTGTTTTTATTTAGGATCAAGCTTTACATATCATATCCATATGTTTGATATTAATGGCATAATAATTTATTGTGTTTAATATTTTTAAAAAGACATGTTATAAATAATACAATTCTTTGTTGTCCTTGACCTAATTACCAGGTACAGTTGAACTTAAGTATCTCGAACACTGATATCTCGAATACAATACATATGTCGAAGGATTTGCAAGTCTCAACCACTCATTTTTAAAATATTTTACCCTCGATATCTCGAATACTTGGATATCTCAAAGTTTTTAATCAGTCCCATCTAGTTCGAGATAACAAAGTTTGACTATTTATTTTTTTAGTCCAAGGTCAACATCATTATTATTTTAACATGACCAATTTACATAACTGTTACTGTATGCAAGTTATTTACTGATACGAAGGTTGAGTGTGAACACTCTCATTTAAATCTGGAATACAATATATTACAATTTTTACCAAGTTGACCGCTCAAATATAAGGAGGTCACAGGTTACTATAAATTTTGAGTTTTAGCTGAAATAGAATTAACAACATGTCTTTACAGAGATCTCAATCATCATTTTATTACCATCTTTTTGGGAACAATTCATCTTAAAGTGTGCATTTTAGAAATCCAAATTTTCATTTTGCTGAACAAAAAAACAAATAATTTATTGGTACTATTCTGTGCATAAATGTTATTTATTTTATATAAATTTCATTTTTTCCATTTTATAACAGTTTTGCTGAAGTATTTATATATGTATTATAAAGAAACATCTTAAATCCCTGCAGTGTTTTCTTTTTATTTATGAAATTAATTTTAATATATGATTTACAGTTTACAATCCTCTGAGCTCATTTCATTCATCAGTTTCTTCCCTTTGATTGGATTTTTCATTACTGCACCTTGTTCGGTCTTCTTGATGACTTTTTAATATATAGGTACATAAACTAGGTATAGAAAATTACTTCGTTGCAAAACAATGTAAAAACCATAATTGGGGGATTAACTTTAAAAAGGACATGGACATAGTTTTAGATAAATAATTTAAAAATTTTACTTTTCCATTTTTGATGCTTAAAAAGTTCCAAATTACTTGTATTATTATTTCAAATGGTCAGCCATAATTTAAGAGTCAATCATCAAATTATATGCAGAACTCTCAATTCTTTGTTATATACTGGTAAACTCGGGGCTTGTTTTTGTTTAAATAATAAGTGATGGATAATAATGATAATATAAATAGCTTGAGGATTCGATGAAATGTCTCTGCATTAAAAGAAAAGATCAACATACTGTAGGTGGGATGATGGAACATCCATCATCAGTTGTTGAGAATTGTGATATAAATGCAGTAGTTTAAGACTCAGCAATGACTGGTTATGACTTCACCATATTTACAAAACAATTAGCAAATTCATTAAAACTGACATTGAGAAAAATAATATCATTAAAACTGAAATGTTTTATTCACATATATAAACATAATGTAATAACAAAGTAACTAAAATTTGAAAATGTATGTAGATTTGGACTCGGGCACTGTTATAATATTGCCACAAACTGTTATAAGATTTAGCCACAATGTTGCATATTTGGCCAGTTCTCCTGTAGATTTGACCTCGGTCACTGTTAGAGTGATCCACTCATCACTGACTGCTTTTGGAAGGCTTGAATATTGTCCAGGATGTAGGTCCTGTAATAAGAAAATAACATCCACTCTGTCCTTAAAATTCAACATCACATTAAAATCAAAGTCTTGATGATCACAGCTATGTACCGTACTCAATTAATCTCCCTTCATTGTGCTTTTAATTAATCACAAATCAATATAAGGCAAAATGCTAAGACTATTGTAATGACTATTAGTTTCACCCAGAATAACAGGCCTCACTTGATTCTGGTGGCCATCTCTGATCCACTCCACCGTGGGCTATAGGGGTATCCATCGTGTACCTCCGAGTACGGCTTCTCCTTCGATTCGTGATAAATAGACTGAAAGGTCAGCACAGGAGCCTCTTGGGGAAAGGAAGGGGCAAGTTCAACTACAATCAGAAGTCTCTTATCCTAATACAAATCATAGCATTACTGTTAGATTGAAACAGAATCAGAGCTTAAGGTTAAGGTTTACTTGATTTTTTATCTGCTTTACAATTTTAAACTTACTGTACAAAATAAAGAAAAAATCATTCCACTCGAATAGAAATGAAATTTCAAAGAATCCATCAGCATCAAATTCCAGCACCGACCTGTTAAATGAATGTTTAAAAATAAAATAAAAATCTTCAAAAATGAATCCAAGATCTCAACAGAATGTAAAACATATATTGTGATAAAGTGGTATAACTGTTACCTGCCAAACTGACTCAAGAAGGCAGCTATTAATTCTTTCCTCCTCTCATATATTTGCACCGTCTTCTCAACCTTCAAAAAGGAAAGTCTCTATAGTATGCATTTATTTTCTTTAACAAAAAGCATATGTATTACCTCTTCAAAATCAATGAAGACAATTTAACTTGAGAAGAATATGATCCATTAGAAAGAGAGCAGATCTCTTGACAGTTGGAGTGTAGATCGACACTGACACTAGATACTGGACACTTAATTCCGACTAAGACCATGTCTACCTTGTTCTGTAGAAGCTTATAGACATTAGGCACATAGTCTAATAGACATCCTCCACTGGGAAAGGCTGGGATCCTTAGGTTACCACTCCCTCCAAAAGCACTAAAAGAGACATAGATAGGCATATAAGGAGAGCTGTCTTGATCTATTTATATACATGTACATTGACCTGTAATATTACCATTATGTTAATCTGTTCATATAGATTGTTCTGACACTAAGAGTTGTATCAACGCTGAGATATAATTACAATTTAACAGATTCTGTTTTTACACTATTCTAATGTTCCATACCATGAAATAGACATTACTGAGGGAGCACTAGTTTTAACACGAGGACTATAGATGTAAATTAAAACAATGATAGTAAAACATGGCCTGATACTCACTGTTCCACCCGAGGGGACAGGTATAACTGGGGCGTCACCCTGGAACTGTCCGGGGAGGGAAATAATATCAACAGAACAGCCGAATTCTCACCAGGGTTATCCTAAAAAAAAAACCCCAAAATCATTACCATAACAATTATTAGCATCACATATTTCACTTCAATAGCAATGATAACATTATGTGTACTTTATAATCAAAAAACATGTACTTACCTTTGTGAGATATGGAGGTATATCCGCAAAATCCACTGGTAGTTTGATCAGAAAATTTATTGGCCCTATTTTCTTCTACAAAAATTAAAATTCCATTAGAAAACAAATCAATGCGTAACAGCAGTTTTAAAATAAAGAAAAGTCTGTGGATCTGTGTGGTTCAAGTAAATTGAGTTTCACAACTTTTCAACAGATTACCTCTGTCCTCTCTGAGTAAACTTCAATGAGATCTCGAGATAGCTCGGTCTGATCAAGAAGTGAAGAATACTCAAACTGCAGTCTGGAGTGAGCCTCTAGTAATCTCTCATGGTAGGTTTTGTAATGCTCCAGGAGCTCTGTGATGACCTTTGTCAAACAATGAGGGTCACTGATATCCCAGTTCACCAAGCTCTACAATACAAATCTTGTGTGAAAACACAAGCTCCTATACAGAAATGTTTATATTCAAATTCCCAATTCTTTCATAAAAAAAATAAAATGAAGTGAATTCTTATCAATTTCTATATAATTTAAACAGATTACCAATACTGAACCAAAAAATTGGATACTCAAAATCCTGTTTTTTTCTAATGTTTGTTTCTATTTATTTATTTAACTGCATATAAGTGTTGATAATCCTAATACATATAGATGGATTTTGAATTCTTTTGCCTGCACCTTGATGTCTGCTACATTTGGACAAAAGTCTGAGTCTTCAAATATGAAGTCTGGTGGCTCTTCTGGGCAGGAATTATCCAAAATTACCTCCCCTACAAACAGAAGTTGATTATGAACAGCAAAAGAAATTAACTAAATTTCTTAATCACAACTTGTTTACAAAAACTCTCAGATTATACCTTAACCTCATATAGTGCTAGATGCAGATCTGTTGCTGTACTGGAAAATTTTGTTGACATGCCATAGAACTACTGTTCCTTCCATACAAATAACTTGCAATTTATGGTGCACAAAAACTTGTGCTAGTCTTGGACTAATTATCTTGATTTTCTGTGGAAATTCTTAATACCAAAATATTCCTTGGACATTTTTCTACTACTATCATCACTTTACTTGCCTCAGATTTCTCTAAAACAAGCTCACTGACCTCAGAAAATTCACATGCAGATTGAGAGTCACCATTTAAACATGTAAACCAACCACACTTCTTCTCTTTATGGGGATGATGAGGGTTTTAAAAGATGTTCAGAGGCATGTTAAGCAACAAGATCTGTTACAGTAGTAAAATGTACGAGGGTTGATCCAAAAGTAATGTCACAGATGCGATAAAATCGTGAAAAATCCGCATAAAGTGACAAAAGTTCGTGCTTTGAGATATCTACCTATTTCAATTCAGATCTGAAAATTTTAATGTATTATGATAAATATTTCTGAAGATAATAAATTTTGTAGAGCTCAAGGTAAGGATAGTCGCCGCACGCTAGTGACATCATTTCTAGATCTTTGGCGTTCTGGTAGAATTTCGTAATTTAGTACCCCAAAAAATTGGCTACAATGCTCTATGTTACATTTTTTTTATCATTCTTTTCATAAAGTAACTAATTACTCTTTTTGTAATCGATGGAGTAGTATATGGATTATTTAATGTGCGATCAATTTGTCGAGGTCTCTTCAAGAAGCCATGAACGTAGCTTTATAATATAGCTCATGGCGTAAGAATCTAGCTTTAACTTTCCTTCAGAGCGTATATGTCTTCTGTCTATCTAATTTATTTATTAACATGACATATGCTTTAATTAGATATTGGAACCACGTTAAGGGTACCATGTTCACTCGCTCTCAATTTTAGGTTGATATATCAATACTAGTACATTTTATGTGATTTCTATCCATCGTATTACTATTCGAATGTCCAGCCTTTTTATTCCTTGGTCTAGAGACAAAAGGCATTGCGTAGATATCTGGAATGGACGGTAACGTTCCCTAATTTTTTTAAAAAGTTAGAAAAAGTCTTTGATATATCTGTTTCAAAATATTGTTTTGTTTGGGGCTTTTTCAAATTTTGAAGCATGTAAATTTATTCATAAATATAAACCTTAAAAAAGACGTAAATTCATGACGCGGCGATGTCACATAATTATATATATCATGCTATAAACATCAATATCTTGTTAATAAGTGTTCAATGAAATTTAATCAAAATTTTAATTCGAATTAAAATTTTGATAAGGAAAATTTTGATGTTTCATTTTATATAATACAGCACCAGTGAGAAGCGTGGTGCATAGTGTGACATTACTTTTGGATCAACCCTTGTATGATAATTTTTTGGTTTTCAATTTTTGTACATGTTTAGAGATATTAGGTTATTAAATCCAAAACTAACACCATTTTTTGTGCTGTAAATTGCAAGTTTTTGTATGGGAGGAACTGTAGCTCTACAGTCTATCAACCCAGATTTTCCCATTGAGCTACATATCTGCAGGTAATAAACTGCATAAAAAATGCATGATTTAATATGTTTTACAGTGCAACCGTTGGGGTGAGTGCAGCTTAAATTTGAATTCAATACACACTGGTACACGTTTCGTACAAGTTGTCTATGGAGCTTGCTGCACTCGCTATTAAGAAACTTTTTAAAGTTTTTCAGGTATACAGTAAATCCCAATCTCTAACAATAACACTTGTAGTCTTCCTACTTTATATATAGTGGTACGTATTCTATAGGAATGTACAGTACTGTATGTTCGTATCTGACTTACAAGTTAAGGTTTGACCTGCATAAGGGATGTAGATTTTAAATCTGTCTCCACTTGGACTTTTCCGCAGTGTGCTACTTCTGAAACCAAACAAACTTTGTCTTTATGATATATGTTTATTCACCAATATGAATCAAGAATGTATGACATTATAGTTTATCATTTGGTACAAAACAAAAAACAAATCTTATCATCTTGTAAATATCGATGACATTAGACCTAAAGTTACCCACCCAGATTTAACGTCATTGACTCGAGTAATCCCATTGCAAACACCAAATTTCCCTTCAACTATCAACGACTCCACAATTTTGTTAAAATGGGGTGATATCTGCATCCTTCAGTTAAGTCAGTTCTTTGATTTTCTAGATTAAAAAAAAATGACGGAATTTGAAAACCCGGTTTTTATAAGGAAAGAGAATGGGACAAAAGTTTCGCAACATTTTTTATGAGGGATTTTTTTTATTTGTCCTATCTTTACTGCAGTATTGTAAAATCCCTATCGTTAAATTCCAAATCAAATACACAACAATGTTTGCGCAATTTTAAATCCCGGATTTTTATTTTCTTTGCGCTTACTTTAAAATTATATTACTTGATATACTTCCAGTGATTTCAGTTTCACGTTGTTCATGCTGATTGTTGTGGCTATGATGTTAAAAATTTGAAGAAATGTAAGTTATGGATGAAATTCTTGAATTGACAAAGTTCCTTTTCTCAATAGTAGCTCACCGGTCACCGATCACCTGTGCTGGAAGGTCAAGTGAGCCTTTAAGATCACTTGTTCTTCTGTTGTCATTTTCCAAAAAAAAAAAATTTCAAAAATTTCAAAACCATTAGGCCAGAAAAAATTGAAACTGGTTTGAAAGCATCCCCAAGAAGTGTAGTCTACAGTAGATCAATTTAAATTTGTTCAAAATCACGATCCCTCTGGTATCAAATTCAAATTTTTACCTAAGAGTATATTAGCTGTAGGTCTGTAGCTCCCGGTCTGAAAAAATTCGGATGGACAACCTGGGAGCTACAGTGCCTCCCATAGTAAAAATCTGCAATTTACAGCGCACTAAAATTTGCATAGTTTTGGACTGATTAACCTTATTTTCACACAAATTCTCCCTAATAGAGAGCGCAGCGAGCGGCTGAAGTGCCGTTTGCGTAGCAAGTTCCTTGGACAACGTGTATGAATGGAGGAAATTCGAGTTGAAATCTTCACATTGTTCAAAGAAATTTTATGAGGCCAAGTGAAAAAATTCTAAATTCCCAATAATCCTTTGTGGTGCATAGCAAAATGGTGGAAAGGGTAGCATTTCTTAAGAAAATTCTTAGTTATAAATGGCATGCATCTTTTTCATTTAACAATGAAAAATGGTTCAAAACACTAAAGTAAGCAACACATACGCTTACGTAAAAAAAACTGTACCTATCTGAACTTTTGCTGACATATGTGATGTCATTTCCTCCTCCAAATTTATCGGACACTTCTACGAGAACTTAAAAAAAATGGTTTGCAACTAATAGTTTTAATCTCTTTTATTGGCAAATTTTTGGGAGCATTGATACTTTGACGGAAATTGTCAAGCAATGTCTGCTCTACTAACATGGCATCACAATGTCTAGACTAAGCACACAACCTTTAGCATAATGAATAAATAGAAAGGCAGATCCAACTGAGCAGTTTCTAATGAATCAGACAGTAAAATTGTGATCGTGTTATTTTGTTTTCACCCTCCAGATGACCACACAATAAAATATAAATGTTTATAATGTATATATTAATATTTATATAATAAATATTTTATTTTTATTCAGTTTTTTTATCACGTTGATGCATCCATTTGGTAAACCACACTATGAAAATCATCATTATGAAACATATGAACCTGCGTGTATTTAATTCATGCTGCACACTCGCCCCAATGGTCGCACCGTAAAACATATTATCTTAATAAGGGGTTACATCAAAATATATCAGGCTTGGGGTGAATTACATTGTAAAGTAATGCATTACATTACCATTACTTCATGAATTTGGTCATTAAATTACCATTACCATTACTTAATTTTCTTGAAGTAATGCATTACATTACCATAACATTAGTAAAGTAATGCTGCACACTCGCCCCAATGGTCGCACCGTAAAACATATTATCTTAATAAGGGGTTACATCAAAATATATCAGGCTTGGGGTGAATTACATTGTAAAGTAATGCATTACATTACCATTACTTCTTGAATTTGGTCATTAAATTACCATTACCATTACTTAATTTTCTTGAAGTAATGCATTACATTACCATAACATTAGTAAAGTAATGCATTACCATTACCATTACTTTGTGAAAAGTCAATAATAAGTTTTAAAAAAGTAATTTAAAAGCTGAATAAAGAACTTTTGCAAATGTTTCATAAATGAAACACAATTTAAGAGAGAGAGAGAGAGAGAGAGAGAGAGAGAGAGAGAGAGAGAGAGAGAGTACTAGCAATTAATTTTAAATGGGTTATAATACTGGAAGTAATTTTCAAGCTTCCAGAGATCATGGTTGGACAGTGCACTCTTTGCTTTTAAGAGTGTATGTCTGTTCTCTATTCTAATGGAACACAGCCAAAAGAAGGGTGGGGATTGGGGTGTTTAGCACCTCTTAAAACAATAGATTGTTTTGTTACTTAGATTATCCTGGGGGCATTGTGTGTTGTTGACACATTCTTAACAGTAAAGAATTCATTGAATGCACAACTAATTGGAGTAAATTTTTTAAATGATTTAAAATTCTTAATAACAATAATAATTGTGTTTTTATAGCTTATTGTATTGACAATTTAAAAAAGGATTTTTAATTTTTTTTTTTAATCAAACAACTTCAATATTTTTATCTCAAGAATTATTTTTTTCTTCTTTCAAACAATTTTTAGTCAAATACAATTTTAGTTATTCAATTCCTCACAATTTTAAAAATGAACATGCATAGAAAAGCATAGTAATGCAAAGTAATGCCATGTAATGCCAGCATTACACTAGATTTTGGAAAGTAATGCATTACATTACCATTACTTGTAATGCTAAATTTGTGGCATTACACATTACTAGCATTACTTTGAAAACATGTAATGCATTGCAATGCATTACCATTACATTTACCATTACCCCAAGCCTGAAATATATAGATATTTTTTTTCTTCAAAATAAACTCTTCATATGACTCAAATAATGTGAGGCAATGGTAATTATATTCAGAGTATATATGTGTAAACACTTGTCTTACTTTCTGCATTTTCTTGCTAATATACATATTGCATATAAATGTATTTTGTTCTTTTTTTTTTAATAGAAAAGATGATTAGGAAAATGTTTGTTCAAAGATGCCTAATTTATGGAGTGAAACATTTAAGGCGACAGGTATATCATTTCTATTTTCGTTCTTTACAGTAACTCAATCAACAAGACTGCTCAGTCAGTTGTTATGTTTTGAACAGCTACATATAGTCTTTGTTCATTTGAAACTTCTATAGGTATCAACCAAAGAGATTCCAACCCTGACTGTTCCAAAGAAGATGGCTAGAAACATCGAGAAAGTGAAACTGAGGAAAATTATCGAAGAAGAAAGTTTGAAACAACAGCGAAAAGGTGCTTTGGTGATCAGTTGCAAAAATAAGGAATACAACTTTTATTCCAGTGGAAGATTTGATGAGAATGATCATAAAGCACTAGCATCCCATGGTTGGAAGCACCGTAAATCTTATATAGCTAGAGACTTCTTCACCATCAATGCTGTTTCAACTGTAAGTGTCTAATTGTATTGGGTTACAAATTTTTGCCAAGGATAAAGAAACTGATGAACTGTTTAAAATGCTAGAAAAAGCCAACTGAATTTTGAATCAAGACTTTGCATGTAATTTTTCTGCCTAACTCTTGGTTGCTTATGATTAGAATCCAGCCCTGTTGCGAAGCACAGAGCAATGTGGATTTTCTGACCTGGATATTAGTGAAGAGTTATGTCGGAGGCTGTCTTCTGCTGGGATTGAGGTGTCTACTGATATTCAGGTCAGTAACTTTGCTGAAAAGAAAGATTGAATGCTGATACATGTAATTACCCACAATTATGAATTTATGTTCAGTTATAAAATACTCCTCACATTAAACAAATTGGATACAAATATCCTTTTTTACCTTACTTGAGATAAAGGATTTAGTCAGCTGTTCTGAAGATTTGTCTGGTGACTGCTGTTTCTTTCTTTGAAGTTGACTTCAGGGTTGTGTACTTTCATTTCTAGAACCATTTAACCATTATCAATTAATCTTGACACAAAAAATCTTTGGGTAGGGGCTTTAAAAGAATTTTGCAAATGGAGAGTCT
Organism: Magallana nippona; assembly: GCA_033439105.1. Lineage (NCBI taxonomy): Eukaryota > Metazoa > Mollusca > Bivalvia > Ostreida > Ostreidae > Magallana > Magallana nippona. The sequence goes on along the minus strand of CM065923.1, from coordinate 47,050,244 downwards.
CACTCCTACACAGGTTAAAATGGGGTTTACGGAAATCAAGGAGCCTGAAATTTGTGATATTTAAATAAAATGCTAGCCAAAACTTCTCAATGTCATGAGCAAAGGGTTTTGAAAACGGCAAATGGGGATCCAGATTTGTAGTTAAATGTAAATGTAAAAAAAATTATAAGAATTTGGAATTCAAAGTTTTTGAAATAATAGCCCCAGGCAGTCAGAATATGATGCTTGTTTGGATTTGATACAATTTATGATTTAGACAGATTTATGGAAGCCTGTTTCTTACTTCTCTCTTAGGCAACAGTTAGATGAGCAATTTGGTTTAAAAGCCCTTTTTTTATACAGAAACAGATGATACCAGCTGTGCTTTCTGGGGACAGTGTGATGTGTGCAGCCCAAACAGGTAAAAATACTTATGTTGTACTGTCCCATTTATATTTTATGTTATCATACATTTAGGATTGGTCAGTGTGGTATTTGAATATAATATACATTATCATTTTCTGAAAAATATTGTTGAGGAGATTCAAATTTACTGGTAGAGAGGTTTTCTTGAAAAGTTATCCTCACCAACTGATGGACTATATGAATTAGTGTGTTTAAAATTTTTGAGTTCTTAAGTTTTGAATTGTTGTATTGTACCACTGTATTTACACCAAATGTTGCATTGTTTTTTATTTTTGATTGAATTGATAGGTAGTGGGAAAACTTTGGCTTATTTGCTGCCAATCATAGAAAACCTGATACGTCAGAAGACACACAATCCCAACGAGACAAACAATGCCCCGCGGGCTGTTATACTGGTTCCTGCCAAAGAACTGGTTCACCAGCTGATGGTAAGTTTCCAGCATATGGGTTACTATGTGGTTGTACATATACACTCTAATCTACACAATGAAATATTTTTTATCTCTTATTTGATTAATGCTTCTTTGTTATTAACAGGAAGTATGTACAATGTTTGAGGACCTGCTGGTGTTCAGAACTTTGGCTGGAGGACAACATATCAGTGTAGGTACTCAAGAAATAACTATATCCTATCTGCCATGGTGTCTCTCAAGGGACAAGGCTAGGTTTTGTTTTACAACCACATTTTGTGGCCAAAGGAATTTGATGTATATATAATCAAGGAGGGATTCATATTCCCAAACAAATCCAGATCCTATTTCAGAGGGGTTCCTTGCAGTTCATCTTTCTTTTTGCTACTTACATCATATGACTTTTCTTTAAGAAAATACTATATTTTTGCATTGAATTTCACTTCATGCCACAGACAAAATAGAATTTGTCTATCTGTTTAACCCTCATCTGTAGATCTGGTGTGTCATCTTTTTTTAGTTCAAATTATTTTGGTATCCTTAGAAATAATTTAAATTTCAATTTTTTTTTTTTTTGGCATTTGGATATTCAAATATAATTTTTAAAAAAATTACTGGTATTAAAAACCACTTACTTTGCAGGCCAAGGTAACATACATGAAGAGCGAGCCAATCGATGTATTCATAGCAACGCCCGGAGCCTTCAAAAAATTTCTTACATATGGTAGGACATCTAGATTATACATTTTGATAAGATGAATTACATTTGTTGAATATTCCCATGATAACTGCCTTAATTGGAATGAATGGGATTCTTCTTACCAACACATAAACTGTGCTGAATCTATTAAAAAAAAGACTTTGTAAATCACTTTTAAATGACACTCTTTCAGCCATGTACTGTAAAAGTGGTTATTTATGCGTAAGGGAAATTAAAACTAGTTACGTGGTAAGCTTAAAACCGCGTAAAATACCCCCGTGTTTATGGTAAAAAAATAAAAACTTTAGAGTAGTAAATCACGCATCTGCGTATTAAACACCCACGCGTATTGTTTTACCATAGAAAACGCATACTTAACCACCAGCGTAAATAACCACTTTTACAGTATTACAATAGATTGTGAATCCAAATGAATGAAAATTTTTCAATAGAAAAGGTACAAAAAAAGAGCTTCTTTCCCTAAGAATTAGAAAGGCTTTTATCTTGAAATAATCCATAGTTATGTTCATGAAGGTAAACATGACAGATTGATAGACTCTTCCCACTTGAATGGTTTCAGGTAGGATCAAACACTCCCAGTTACAGCACTTCGTGTTGGATGAGGCGGATACCTTGTTGGATGACAGCTTCTTCCACGAAGTCCGATCCATTCTAACAAACATGCTTGTGAGTACATTTGTACTTGATTCTTATCCTTGTTTTCATAAAGAAGTTCCATGGTGAAATGGGAATTACACGCTGATAATATGGAAGACTTGTTTTCTCTGTAAATAATATAGAGATGGGTACATTGTGTAACCTGCAACATATGTTGAACTTCACTTAACAATTTTTTGTTAATTCTGTGTATATTTTGCTATTGGTAAGTACGTGTTGACACTAGCTAGATAAACTGTGTGAGGTTCTCATTTGTCAATTCCATGTAAATGTTGGTAGGATAGGTACATGAATGTGACCTAAATGTAGATTATATCTATAAATTATCTTTTTTCCATATTTGTAAATTCTCTGTAAACCTTGGTGGTATGGATATGGATCCTGGTTGTCTTACAGGACTTAATTATTATATTATCGTTAAATCTGTTTATGATAAATGGCAGTGGTTTCGATAACTAGTGGAGTGGGTCTACAGGGTCTACAGTGTACAGCTTAGTCTTGGTAAATTCACTCTAAATATTTAAGAATGACTCCTTATTACTTATATCTATATATAATATTTTCAGCAGTTGTACGATTAAAATTAGAATATTAAGTATGCAAACCCCGCTTGCGCCCCAACAATACCTCATTTGAAGTTATTGGGCTGTATTTTACAAAATCGATTCGTAGTGTTATCACAGATAAAGACACTGGAAAATGTAAATATGAAGTCTAGTTAATATGCATGAATCATTGTTAATTCTCTTTATTATGTTTTGTTTAGATCCGTAATGGATATATATCGTACTTAAAACACTGCCATTGAATTTCATTGTTGATTTACCTGAGATAGTCTGATATTGAAAGATATCAGTACTGTAACCACTGGTAACAGTCTGATATTAAGAAGCTCACTAATATCGGACTGTCACAGGTAAAATTTTAGACTGCTGGAACTAAGGAATGACATGACAATGGAGGGGTAGGTGTCCAGGGACAGCAATCTACAGGGGTACAGTTCAATCTTTGTTAATTCTCTGTCAATGTTTTGTTTAGATACACAGAGGGGTGGGTGTCGAGGGACAGGGGTCTACAGGGGAACAGATCAGTCTTTGTTAATTCTCTGTCAATGTTTTGTTTAGATACATGGAGGGGTGGGTGTCCAAGGACAGGGTCTACGGGGGTACAGATCAGTCTTTGTTAATTCTCTGTCAATGTTGTGTTTAGATACATGGAGGAGTGGGTGTCCAGGGACAGGGGTCTACAGGGGTACAGCTCAGTCTTTGTTAATTCTCTGTCAATGTTTTGTTTAGATACACGGAGGAGTGGCTGTCCAGGGACAGGGGTCTACAGGGGTACAGCTCATGCAGTCTTTGTTAATTCTCTGTCAATGTTTTGTTTAGATACATGGTGGAGTGGGTGTCCAAGGACAGGGGTCTACAGGAGTACAGCTCAGTCTTGTCAGCGCAACCATGCCCAGGGACCTACAGAAAAACATCGGATCATTGATATCAGTAAGATAGCATCATCACAGTCTCTTCAAACCTATTCAGTGTAGCCACCACTAATCAAAAAGATAGGAGACAGCAAATTCATCTTATAAATAAATTGTTTGTCTGACATAAGTTTCACATATTTTACATTGATTTCTCAAAATTGAACCAGAAATATGATTGATATTTATTTATCTGTACAACCACTTATTCTGTGTTTCCAATTTTATTATGAGAGACCCCATTGTACATTTAGATGGAGAGTATTACAAAGATAACCTCCAGGTGCCTTCACTCAGTCTTACCTCACATCACTCAGACGTTTATACGAGTCAAGAAATCTAACAAACCAGGTAAAGCTTCTCATTGACCTTACACTAGAAATCTAACAAACCAGGTAAAGCTTCTCATTGACCTTACACCAGAAATCTAACAAACCAGGTAAAGCTTCTCATTGACCTTTCACTAGAAATCTAACAAACCAGGTAAAGCTTCTTGTTGACCATCCACTTGAAATCTAACAAACCAGGTAAAGCTTCTTGTTGACCTTACACTAGAAATCTAACAAACCAGGTAAAGCTTCTCATTGACCTTACACTAGAAATCTTACAAACCAGGTAAAGCTTCTCATTGACCTTTCACTAGAAATCTAACAAACCAGGTAAAGCTTCTTGTTGACCCTACACTAGAAATCTAACAAACCAGGTAAAGCTTCTTGTTGACCCTACACTAGAAATCTAACAAATCAGGTAAAGCTTCTTGTTGACCCTACACTAGAAATCTAACAAATCAGGTAAAGCTTCTTGTTGACCATCCTAGAAATCTAACAAACCAGGTAAAGCTTTTTTTGACCTTACACTAGAAATCTAACAAACCAGGTAAAGTTTCTCATTGGCCTTTCACTAGAAATCTAACAAACCAGGTAAAGCTTCTTGTTGACCATCCACTAGAAATCTAACAAACCAGGTAAAGCTTTTTTTGACCTTACACTAGAAATCTAACAAACCAGGTAAAGCTTCTCATTGATATTTCACTAGAAATCTAACAAACCAGGTAAAGCTTCTTGTTGACCCTACACTAGAAATCTAACAAATCAGGTAAAGCTTCTTGTTGACCATCCTAGAAATCTAACAAACCAGGTAAAGCTTTTTTTGACCTTACACTAGAAATCTAACAAACCAGGTAAAGTTTCTCATTGGCCTTTCACTAGAAATCTAACAAACCAGATAAAGCTTTTTTTGACCTTACAAAAGAAATCTAACAAACCAGGTAAAGCTTCTTGTTGACCCTACACTAGAAATCTAACAAACCAGGTAAAGCTTCTTGTTGACCATCCTAGAAATCTAACAAACCAGGTAAAGCTTCTTGTTGACCCTACACTAGAAATCTAACAAACCAGGTTAAGCTTCTCATTGACCTTACACTAGAAATCTAACAAACCAGGTAAAGCTTCTTGTTGACCCTACACTAGAAATCTAACAAATCAGGTAAAGCTTCTTGTTGACCTTACACTAGAAATCTAACAAACCAGGTAAAGTTTTTTTGACCTTACACCAGAAATCTAACAAACCAGGTAAAGCTTCTCATTGACCTTTCACTAGAAATCTAACAAACCAGGTAAAGCTTCTTGTTGACCATCCACTTGAAATCTAACAAACCAGGTAAAGCTTCTTGTTGACCTTACACTAGAAATCTAACAAACCAGGTAAAGCTTCTCATTGACCTTACACTAGAAATCTAACAAACCAGGTAAAGCTTCTCATTGACCTTTCACTAGAAATCTAACAAACCATGTAAAGCTTCTTGTTGACCCTACACTAGAAATCTAACAAATCAGGTAAAGCTTCTTGTTGACCCTACACTAGAAATCTAACAAATCAGGTAAAGCTTCTTGTTGACCATCCTAGAAATCTAACAAACCAGGTAAAGCTTTTTTTGACCTTACACTAGAAATCTAACAAACCAGGTAAAGCTTCTCATTGATATTTCACTAGAAATCTAACAAACCAGGTAAAGCTTCTTGTTGACCCTACACTAGAAATCTAACAAATCAGGTAAAGCTTCTTGTTGACCTTACACTAGAAATCTAACAAACCAGGTAAAGCTTTTTTTGACCTTACACTAGAAATCTAACAAACCAGGTAAAGCATCTTGTTGACCTTACACATATAGAAATCTGACAAACCAGGTAAAGCTTCTTGTTGACCCTACACTAGAAATCTAACAAATCAAGTAAAGCTTCTTGTTGACCCTACACTAGAAATCTAACAAATCAAGTAAAGCTTCTTGTTGACCCTACACTAGAAATCTAACAAATCAAGTAAAGCTTGTTGTTGACCCTACACTAGAAATCTAACAAATCAAGTAAAGCTTCTTGTTGACCTTACACTAGAAATCTACCGGTAACAAACCAGGTAAAGCTTCTTGTTGACTTTACACTAGAAATCTAACAAACCAGGTAAAACTTTTTATTGACCTTACACAAGAAATCTAACAAACCAGGTAAAGCTTGTCATTGACCTAACACAAGTACTGTAACAAATTTATGACTTAAAGATCTTAAATGAAGCTAAAAAATATATGAATAAAACTTGGGCTAAAACATGTGATTCTTGGAGGTCTTCATATTTCCACCATATTTTTTATTACATGTATGGTGTATGAATTTAACTTTTATTGTTAGGGGTATGAATTTATACTTTATCTTTTAATTAATGTTTTTGAAGAGTATTTTCAATTGATGATATTATTAAAGTGTAACTATATAATAAATCAACGAACTGCATGTATTTCCACAGCTATACATTTATGAAATTCTTCAAACTCATGGTCTACTGCAGTGCAAGTTTAAACTGGTCTTAGAACTGCCTTATCTTGCTGTTATTTTTTTTTACCACTACACTATTTGCAACAATTTTTCATTTTTTTCCAATAATTGATTTTATCTAAAATTGAAATAATTTCTTTTTGACTTCCTTGCTTTAAAAACTGCCATCAGGTAAGCAGACTCATTTTCTTAAAACCCAAACCTTCTCAATGCAATGATACACTTTTTCAGTATTTTGACCCACGCATCCCCTCCTCACAATCTGTTCTGTTTCAGCTGAACTTCTGAAGATTGTGAGAAAGAACGTAGAGAACAGTGTCCCCACAATGGTGTTCTGTAACCAGGCCGCCACCAGTTACTTTGTGATGAAATTTCTGGAGGAGAACAACATACCTAGCTTAATATTTAATGCCCAGATCCGGCCAGAGGTACTAAGTACTGTCTGCTAGTCTTACATATATTGATATAGTTCTATGATAAAAGAACAGAAAAATATACAAAAACCCAATATCTTTACAATGAGAATGTATGCACTTAATTTGATGAAACTTTCTTTCAATGAATTCTATTACAGAAGTGTGTAGTTGTTCATTTGAAAATTAGAGTATCGGTGCTACTAGATTCATACATTATCTAACAAAGTTTCTCTCCCTTAGTTCAGAGAGGGGAAGTTTAATGACTTTCAAACAGAGAAATCAGACGTCATTGTTTGTACAGATATCGCCTCTAGAGGTCTCGACACCATCAGAGTAAGTGATACAACCCAACATCTTCTGAAATATTAGTTATCTATCAATTTTGACCTGTACCAGGTGAAATACCGGTAGTAAACTTTGTGTGATATGAACTCCATATCAATAAAATCACTTCAGTTTATGTTATCTGATTTAGACTTTTTAAGTTATGTTGATTTTTCTTGCGTGAAAAGTGAAAAAGATGGTACAGCTATAAATCATAAAGATTTTTAAAACAAGCTATATTTTATGAATTGGATAGTAGAATGGCATGAACATTATTGAATGAGGCACTGTCACTTACTGGTGCAATAAAGACTTGAACAAATTAATCTGTAAACAACTTATGGTTTATTATTCTGAATTTTTTGTAGGCCCGCCAGATAGTGAACTACGATTTCCCTGACTTTGTGTCCGATTACATTCACCGTTGTGGACGCGTTGGTCGTATTGGGTCACATGGTCATGGAACAGTAACCAGCTTCATCTCGGAAACCTGGGAAGTGGAGCTACTTTGGCAAGTAGAGGTATGTGCATATTATGATGAGAACGATTAGAGGTTCTAATTTTAGTATGTCATCCCACTAATAATGTAACAGAGTAGTTTACTTTTATTTAATAAATATTAATTAGGAGAGGAATATGACGAATTCAAAATCTTTATATAATAAGTCATACCTAAAGCATACCCTTTTTGGTCTCAATAGCCTCATTTAACCCCAGCATTTTATTCAGCTCTAGGTTTGTTAACCTGTCGGGTTTTCATTGCTAAAATTTTCTGATTACAATTTAAAAAGTGGACTGACCTGTACCTAGAAACCCTTACCTATTGGAAATAAGCTGCTTTACTGAAACCACACATTTTTGACCTGAAAATAGACCGTACTTAAAAATAAGCCATATTTAAAAATGAGCTGTATTTGAAAATAAGTCTTCGAGTAGTTTCTGTTGAGTCGTAAAACTCTTAATATAATACAAATACCGGTAAGATGATTTTCTTGATCCTTTGCTAAAAGCCTATTGAAATCATTTCACTGAACTTTGACAGAAAACCCCCTCAATCTGTGTCATCCCTGTCAGTACTGAGAAGGAACTGTTTTTTATACTGGGACTGTAAGAAATGGTGTCATAGACAATTTGAATACTGTAGATTTCTTATTTTTCGCGAGTACTTAATTCTGCGATTCAACCGTTTTGCACCAAATCGCAAGAATGTAAAATCGTGAACACCAAATTTTTATCATAATTTCATTTAGTTTACATCTGTCAGAAAAATGAAAGCGAGATTTCAAAATTCGCGAGATGTGCCCTCGCGATTTTGCGCTGATATTAAATCCTCGCGTTTAATTAATTCAGAATGTTTTTCCGCATTTTGTTTTTTCTTACTTAAAAATAAGCTTTAATTGTGAATTAAGCTGTGTTTTTCTACCACAGTTTTTTTTGTGATTAAGTTTTTTCCTGAACATCTACTCCAAGTATCAATTGTCAAGATTAAATACATAGTAACTAATTGCTCAATTTTTTTCAAATTTTGAACCAACTCATCCTATGAAAGGCACAGTCAGTCTCATTTATGCTTACTAAAATTTAAGCACTGGTATTAACTGATGATTTAACGCAAAGAATAATTTCGTAAAATTATACAAAAAGTTTTTAGCTACTGAAATGTGTTTAACACTCTGACATACCAAAAATGATTATGGCTCATATGTAAAACTCTTTATATGTGTATCAAGATACATGTATGTTGTATTTTTTGAGGAACATAACTTTTTATACCTTTATACATCCCACTGAACCTCGGGTATATCACAGCGTGATTTTGATACCATACGGGAGCAAGCGTAGGTACAATTACTTAAAAATGTCGATTTATAATAGATTATTTGGAGAAATTTTGTTGATTTGATTAATAATTGATTACAGTAATTTTTAGCTTGTAATCGTTGGTAACGCCATTACTTTACAAGATGTAATCAATCAATCGATTTCAAGGTTGTTTTTTATTCATTAAATCTAAATGTACATATTGTGTAAAATCTTCAAGTTAATATTAGAATTAAAGCTTGATTTACACGATACTCCATTCGTCATTTATCATATTTCCTTGTTACTTTAGATCCATTGGGGAGATAAACTTAGAACCAGTGTAGTTTTAATAAGTTACGATCAGTTGGATTTTATTATATGGGGATAGTTTTTCCAAGGGTGTTTTTCCAAGTTACTGGAATTCCCCAAAGTAAACACATGAGAGAGGAAATTGCGACAATGCGTGGTTTTAATTGTAGTTGATCTAGTATACTCTTATCGCAATATCTACATCGGGGAAAACAGAAAACAGCTCCATCTTTGTATATAGAAATCACAGGAAATAAACCCACCACAGCGCTATAATTAATTCAAAACCAGAAGTCCACATTTCCTAGATTTTTTTTTTGGTCAGACAACTTCCCAAGGTCTGGTGCTGTTACAAGTCATTAAGTGTTCTACACGCTATGAGAGATTTGTAGTCACCCAATAAAGAATATTTAAGAGATTATTTATGCACATTTATAACAAGGTTTCAATCGTTGTTTTGAAAACTTGAAACCAATATAGCAATAACATGTACACTGGTTACTACATATCTGTTTTATGACTTTGCGTTCCATTACAGACCGCCGTAAGAAAACGCCAACCTTTCCATAACGTAAACGCCAACATCAAGAGAAAGCTGAGGGGGGTAGAGGACTAGTGGTCAGGACCACACTCCATAACCCCCATCCCCCGTTACTCGGAAAAAGTCTTGTTTAATATATGTCTGTGATAGAAACTATGCCTATTGGACATATCTTCAAAAGAATTTTGAAATTGATAAGAAATTCAAAGGCTTTTGCTGAATGTATTTGGTATGATGCAACAACATCTCCTTTTGTAACTCTCTAATTCTTGTTGGCCAAAGGTCTCCGTTCTACCATCACCTGTCGGTGACATCCGTGCATTTGATGGGTCCCGCTATTCTTCAAATACTTTCACACCAAACATAGAAGATAGGCCCAGCACGGTGCCAAAATCAGAGCGTTAAATCGAAGAAAACTGACGGTATCCAACCACTTAGCCAGTTAATACGTCAAAACAAAAGCTGTGACAATGGAAGTCTATTGTAATCTACTCAACAGATGAGAGCCGGTAACCTATCTCTGACTTTTTGATCTGTCGTATTTTTAAGTGGGCCAATTTAAAGACAAATATTCGGCTGCTGAGTGTATCGATATTCTATTTGCGCGGTGACACTGACGTATTGAGTTTTCCCCTCCTAATGAGTGCGAGTTTTGTTTTGATAGTCTTTGAATTCTATATCCACGAGCCAAATATGATGTCATATAAATGTGGACTTTTTGTTGCGTGAAATGACAGATCTGATCGTTTTGGCGATTTCCGATGCTAAAAGAATACGGCGCTGTATAACAATGCATTCCCCCTGATTGCCACCGGAAATCATCACGCAGTTATGATACTGCAAATATGTACATTTAACGTTCGATCGGAATTTTCCGGAAGTAATCGACAGCGCGAACACGGCCCGAATGCGAGGGATCGATTTGGACCGCGGCATACCTTCAGAAGAGCCCGCCTGGTTCACCAAATCGGACGGATGCCTGGATTTCAAGATTGATCCGAAATTGAGGCACTTTTAATATACATCAGTTAATTAGTGACGAAGCGCTTCGATGATCAGGGGAGAATTTTATTGGATTTTTTTTTCTTCTCTGTTCCGAGATCCTGTACTTTACAGGTAGTGAGTAATAGGTTATGTTCCACGACTGTAAGACGAGCCATCCCGGAATGGTACCGTATACAGAATACAAGCATTGCTCGTAACGCCACCGGCAAAGTCGGGCCGAAACAAATCTAATTAAGCAAACAGTATTTATAGTCTCTTTTAAAAGTGTGAGGAAAATTGCTTTTTCCGTGTTCTTATTTATGTTTAGCCTTCAGAAATAGGAAGTGCACATATGCTGCCCTGAAATATGAAATGCATGTTATACAAGTTCTAGAGACAGGTTTCTACCAAAAAATATAAAGTCATAGAAAGCTTGAGGGTGAACGGCTCTCTCTGTCGGCCATGTGTCGTGTATAATGATTGATGCTAGCTCTGTATTGCAGGGTGCTGCTATTTTCTTACATTGCGGTGGTGGAATCAACTTTACCCTTGACCAAAAAGGTCTGATGATTCAATTTTAAGATTAAGAATATTGATGTATCCACAAGATTAACATAAAAAAACAGCCGTAAATATTTGCATAAAATTGTTATTTTTTGCTTTATAGCGTAAGATAAGAATGTTCATGGCAGACTTGTTAAGCTACGTCCAGGAAGTGACCTTGTGATTTAAAAGATAGAGTCACGTCACTTCAAATGTTCAGGTTTTGTAATGACAAAAAATAAAAGTTTGTCAATAACGTTGGATTATGTTTCAAACTTGAAAACCACCGATTTAGAATTTTCTAATGAACATTAAACTTGGAAATAACATGATATAGTATTATTTAATAAAACGTTCATTCAAAAAGTAAAAAGAGCACTTTCATGGATTCTAAGTAAGAAGATATCTGTGTTCAGTGCATATAATATTATTTTGTGTTGTATAGCAAAAATTCATCACATGAAATTAATAGGAGAAAATACGCAAAGTTCATTTGAAGTGAATTTGGCTAAAAAATTCTCACGTGAAAATCATGTTAAATGCCCATGCTTTTTTCAAGTAAAAAATAAAATCACGTGATGCACAATTGGCAGTATATGCTGTCGTTGCGGTTGTCTTGAAGTACAAACTCAGTACTGAACCGTCATTTTTACGTCCTATAAGGTTTTTAAATAATTCTTACGAGATATACATCAAAAGGTGAGCTCTGTGCCCCGAGGCAAGAATTTTCTCATTGCATATGTCTTTTTCATTGCAAAATCTGCACTTTTGGTGTGTCTATATACTCTGAATCAGTAAATACTGCACCGGAAGCGAGGATTGTTATTGGTCGGTGCATGTTACGTCATCGAATAGTCCTTGATTACGGCAGTAATACAGGGGATTATAGGTTTTAGGTGATTGGAATTGGGATGTTGTCAATGCAGCTACAGACTGGAAAAATAGGATTTAAATGTACTTTTAACTTTGCATGATAACCGCGTGGAAATTGTTAAATGTCGACGAAATATTGGAAAACGTTGTTGTGCTACAATTTTTCTTTTTAAAGACACGAAGTTATTTTAGGTTTTACCCAAAAGCTATTTCGCTAGATATACGATTACAACTATTTGTTTCGCTTGAAATACATTTACTTAAAATACAGTCGTCATGGGTTGGGTTTTAATAACAATTTTTTTTGAGAAGAGACGAAATTATAACAATTTTCAATCGGACAGTGCAATTATTTCTTTTAATATTGTCCAATTTATTGAAACGACGAACATCTGCATACTGAGAGAGGTGTTCCGAAGAGAGATCACCTATACACTTCACATAACGAGATGGATTGACGATACGGTTAATAGAATACGAGCATTTCAATATTATGGACAAACCGGCAATGCATGTAATAAGGGATTAACCCTTAGATCTCTCAGAGTGCGATGTCCTCTTGTAGAATAAAAGCCACATATGTCGAAGAAATCAAAGTTCAAACGTACGCTTTAAAAACCGTTCGACGGAGATAAGATATAGCATTTACTTTGCTTTTTGCGCTTCATTTTTGATGTTGGTGACAATTTGACAAAACATCTGCCTGAATGGCCGTTTTTTTAATTGTCTCACCATTTCTGTAAACGATTGCCTTGGAGATTATTTTAATTATGCAAACACATGCAGTCAAGGCCAGCTTACTACATGAGTGCGCTCAGTTTTGGGGTAATATATTGATTATTTAATTTATCGTATAACTCAATTTCTTTTTATTTATTGGCTGATGGGGTATTAGGAAATTAACAATTTATAAAGGACCCGCTCTTTTTATTCACTAAACTTGTTCCCTATGTTTAATTTAGCCTTGAAATCTGCTACTTTTTAAAAGAAGTTTTCTTTTATATAAGCATTCCTAAATTCAAATTCCTAAAATTTGGTAAAATTCAGTATTATAAACTCAAAGAGTGAAGACTTTGGGCGTCTGGTTTTGAGAGTTTCATTACAAGTTTGATTTTTTCAAACACCCAAATCACGAAATAAAAAAATTTAAAAATGGTGATATGAAAATCTACGATATTAAGAATTACAAAAACTACCCAAGTTGTAAAGTGATGGACTCTGGTTTTTCTTGTTTCTATACTTTCCCATCCGATGTTTCATTCAAGTGTCATACCCAGTAAATTCCAAATATAAAACATGACCCAAGCTCGGTGCCATTCTTCGGGACCAGTCAAATTTTCCTCTTGGCCCTGCACTTTATCGCTGGAGAGGGGATGAAATGTTTCCCCTGTTTGGCGGATTGAGTCCTTATCTGTCCCGGAGCGCGTGGCTTCCCGACATCCTGCACCATCTGTGGGGCATTAGCGCCTAATGGGCCCGGAGCTACTCATTACACGGCCAATATCCCAGATCCTCTCAGACAGCAGCAATCTATCCAGCGCGGATAAAAAAAAAATACAGACGCAACTTTCATGTTGTTATTTGCCACTTAGTCTTGATTTTCTTAAATTGGCAATTTTTTTTTAAATGAGTAATTAAAAAACTTGACGATTTACTACTCGTATTGATAAGATTCTTTAGTATAGAGGATCAATGAAAGTTAAAATTAACGGGAAGGCTTTAAAAAAAGTGAAGTCGAGATATTTAATGCAAAATTCCTATTACGATTTTATGTATCATTTTGAAGATCTTTAAAGTGCAATCACGAGAGTTGTGTTGTATAGTAATAAATTGCGCCATTACGCGCGAGCTACAGTGCCAGGCAAACCAGTATTTCATGGGGATGTTTGGACAGATGCCTGAAACAGAACTGTGTGGTATTACCTGTGTTACCTGTATACAATAGATGCAGGTGTGGCACTGTCGTATTGATCAAAGTCGGCACTGAAATGTCGGCGGGAGCCGGCTTCTGTTACACGAAATGTACTTTAAAATGGAACAAATGAAATGTTATAAATCTTCCAATGAAAATTTGTTTTTAAAACATTATAAAACATTACAAAAATATAAATGATTTTTAAGGTTACTTTCGTTTATTTTTGTAATTATGATTTGATTAAATAAAATATTTGTAATTTTGTGTTTGGATATTTTATCTGTAAGTTTATTTCATGGGAATAAATTTCTGTCAATGCAGATTTTTATTTGTAATTGTGTGTTTGGACATTTAATTCAAGAGGATAAAATTATCTCTATCAGATACGTGTAAATCATATATGTTCATTCAATTTATTTTTTATTTAACCAAATTTTGTTTCAGTCGCACCGTCTGTACTTTCGGGAGATTTAGATCATTAGTACGAAAGAAATACAAGTAAATGATCTCTGGGGGTTTTCTGCAAGTTCCAAGCTAAAAGTTTAGGAATTATAATTGTTTCAAAAGTTTTGGTGCAATAATATTTTTACAATTACAGTTATAGATATAGAATATCTGCATGTATTTTACAATTATTTTATTTTACAATTATTACTACGTTATCCTATAGTTTCCATTGCGATGCAATTTTAATTTTCGTATAATTGGTGTTTTAAAGGATCTGTTGTTGTACAAGATATATTACACAGAGGAATTGAAAGATTTCTTTTGCCGCGTGAATCATTTTCTACAGATTTTTTTTCTTCTATTAATATTGAATTTTTCGGGTATCTCACTGTGGAATAGGTCCAAAATTAGAAAAAGAAATCGATCGACGCATGGCGAAAAATAGAAAATTCTTCGTTGAATCAAAGAATTCCTTCGAAGTCTGATAATTTACTGGAAGGGATCTTTTGTTTTTCCTCAACATCTGCCTCAAACCAAGTTCTTCTAAACAAAAGAGAGCTGGGCAGACAATGGGCGCACGCGATTCATATTGCACGCGTCCCCACCTGCACGGCCGATCGATCGAGGGAGGGTTTGAAAGCTCGCGCCATTTCGTTTGATAGGGCAGATGTCTGATTAGATGGGGTGATCTCTTTCACTCCTACTGTGGTTCTACCGCTATCTTCTAACTGTTTATATTTCAGATAAATCACCACAATCACTCAAAAATAATAAAAAAAAAAAAATAGATTAAAAATCAAATCGATTATTGATCAACTTTTCAGATTTGTCAGATTCTTATCAATCACGGGTAAAAACCAAGACAATGAAACAAAATATAAACTCTTTTACAATATGATGTTTGCTAAAACACAGAAGTGATTAAGTCTATATCAGTTTGTTTGATTTAGACGAAATGATTGATGGATAGCGGACTTTTTTTTCCTTGAAATGTCTGCATTCATTTTTATTCACTTTTCATATTGTTACAATAAATGTGAAAATCGATGAAAACTTATGTAATAATTCAAGAACTCCTTGATTTTAAATTACTAATGTAATATATCAAATTTACTTGGTTTTTATAACTTGTAATATTGTAGAATATGATATTTAAAATCAATTCATCAAAATTTAGAATGTGACGAGTGATTAATGTTTTTTAGTGAATGCTGCATTTCAGAAGTACCGATAAATCATATAATTTGTCTACTATTTTGTGATTTCAAAAATGCTTCAAAATTAAGACAACAAAATTTACAGTGAGATGGCTTAAAAACAAAGAGAAATAAAGAATGTTGATGTCGTGCTGGGACACCATTTACAAAGTGTTAAAAATGGTGTTTGGTTTCCTGGGTAATCTAGAGATGTTACGTTTAAGAGATCGCATCAGTAACGAGGGTCTTAATTAAATGTATAACACCGAACTCTGTGAAATTCTCTGACAAAGACTTCTTCTCCTGGGAAAGTCCATGTTCGTGTCTGGAGACTCTGTAGAGTCTCTCCAAACACCAGCGCACGCTCTGCAGGATGAAAGTCAAAATTACCGACATTTTTAATTGATTTTTTTTTTCTCTCCATATATGAAAAGTGCGAGCCGACGCACGCGTCTTTTTATTTGAACAAAAATATAATGAAAAGCAGTTTTGTGGAATCATTGTGTATTTATTCAGAATTATTTCTCCTGTGGGAAAATTTCAAACCAGAGAGATTGAACTTTTATTCTTTCATGCGAAAGCGTGGCGGTCGCGCGACCGCTTTAATCTAATTACATATGTAAATTCTCGTTTGAGCAGAATATATCGAGCATTAGTATGCTTCAAATTTTATTACAGATTTTGAAGAGTTTGAAGCGGAATAAAATGGCGTAGATTTGTATTTTTCCTTATTCAATAATATTATATGATCTTTTTTGTTGGTTGTTCGCTTCATTAAATCCCAATAAGCTCTTGTATTCTAATAGCGGAGCGCGGGCACGCGCGCCAAACACCGTATCCCTCCGCCGGCGAACACCTGCCCCCGAATTTCATCTCCAGTAAAGAACTAACCGCCTCCTGCACGCGCGCATAATGACGGGGCAGGTGATGCCAAATTAAGCACAATACTGTTTGTCTGAAAATCTTATTCAATCGGGATTTTATATAACCGTAGCCCATTTTACCCCACCAGCCCTAAATTAAACCCATAAGTGTCTGGATTCTGAATAGATCCACTGATGGCTTGTTTCTATCCGATTTCTGATGCAGACTTTTACTGCCGAAATATTGGAAAGCGTTTTCAATTTTGGATTTTTCACATGCAATTAATGATATATTTTGAATATCAAATTACAAGCAAATATCAACAAAGTTTCAAATATTTGCATTTTTTGTAGTGATTTTGAAATAAAAAAAAATCAAAAAAAAAAATCAGAAGATAGAAATAGCCAAAACTAATTTTGGTGATATTTAATGTATATTTTTAAAAAAGTTAAATTGAATTTTCTTTGATGAGCGTTTTATAATATTTAGTTAAAATATTGTATCTATATATATCTTTCTTAAATCTAGTGTTCCTTAGAACAATTAGTCAATGATATTTTGGTCTATTGTCATTTTTATTTTATTTACAGAAATAATATCCTTTAACCAGATACGCCTGTCAGAAACCTCGGTGATAATTCTTGGCGCGCACCCTTTTCTTCATCTGCTTCCAGTGGATAAAGCCGCTGTTACAATCGCGACAGGCCGCACTTAGAAGTCTGCCAGGAAACGGCGGCAGAAAATGAAATCTCGCACTGCGAGAATTGCTACAAATATTTGCCCATTTTTGACACTCGCGGCGGAATTTTGCTACTAATCATGTCGCGGTACTTGTTGGTTGAGACGAAGACCCGAGAACTGTTGCTGATTGCCGGGAAGTGACAGAGGACCCGTGACAGTGCTTTACTAGTGTTAGTATTCGATTAGTCCCTGCACAATCAGACATCCCTCCTGTTTGATAAATCACAGAGAGCTCTATAAGAACGCCGCGGATATCAGGGGTTTTCCGCGGTGAATTGGCTGATAGAGATTTTTTGCTGCTGATGTTCCTTAGCTCTTTTATCGGCCCGGTTTCCTGTCCTTTGGAGCCCAGATGTTACAGAGCTACGCTCAACAACTGCTACTCCGGAACTTCAAGGACAATTGCAAACCTTTTGATCAGGAAAAAGTAAAAATGTGTCGATAGCTACCTTTACAAACATCGCCATTATCAAGGCGTTTTTATTCAATCTTAGCGTTGCCCGCTATTACACGACATGTCGATATCACGACCATAATTTACATGCAGTCACATATTTGTTGGTTTTGGGGGGTTCGTCTTTATTTTTCGGAGTGGGGTCTTTTTTTCTTGTTCTTGTATCGATAATATAGAAATCTTGCCCAATCCCGTCGGCTGTATAATGTTATGATAAAATTGAAAAATCCAAAAGGTTTACAATAAGAATTAGCATGTAATGATAAATAGCCATAATATGTAATTAGTTTTAAATTGATTTGTTGCAAAAAGTACAAAGTCGAAAAAAGGGGATTAAATCAGTTACCATTAAGAAGGAAAGATACAGATGGTAATAAAGTTTTTAATTGATAAGACTTGGTAATTTCAAAAATTATTTTTCAATGTTCTAGTATAAATGCTGTTTGTATGAAAGTAAGAGGAATACAAGGTAGTTTGAATTATTACAAATAAGAACAATAATTAAAAAGTAATATGAATTAAGCGATGTTAAAAATGACTTAACTTTTAGTTAGAAAATAGTTACAGCGAGAATTGGGTTGAAAATCGTAATGCATATCCATGTACATGTAAATAAATACGAAACCGTAATAACGAACGATCGATTTCTTATTATTGAATTACAATATGAAAACATCATGAAAAAGTAAATTTAAAGAATAATACCAATAATAATGTATTTATAAACAAGTCACAGAAAACAGTATACGATTTTCACAAGTCGACTCAGACGAGTGCAATTTTGGAACTACGGCATTTTTATTTTTGAATTCCACAGCTAACGTCTTTAACTCTAGGGGTTTTGATCAACAAAAAAGTAAACAGCTGTCGATTTGTGTTTATTTTCACTTTTTATTGAATTTGTTCGTAGAGCTATACGTGTCAATATTGTTGATGTATGATCTTTGGTGTTGAGATTAAACAAATTCGGTGTATTATATAGCTTTGTTCCCAGACGAAAATTCCACAAGTGTTGGGAATGGCGACAGCGCTACCGCTAACTCCATCACAATGGCCACCTTTATTCAAAGTCTATGTACTTTACTTGTTTTGGGGAACGGTATCGCTTCATTTTCAAAAGTCGCAGTGTGAATGAGGGGTAACCAGCCGTCTGTATATACCCCCTGAACTTTTTGTGTGTGGCTGGGAGAAAGTTTCGGGGCGGCACGTGCTCTCGACATCTGTCGCGTGCTTTTGGAGTTGTATCGTCTGCCAGCGATCTCCCGATTTGGGGTTACTATCCTCATCAGGACAAATCTTCCTTTATGTTGTATTCACTTTTTTTATTGTCTCTCGGACGAGCGCGGGGTTACCGAAATGGAATCTCATCTAATGGAGGGATTCCAACGACACAGGCTCAGTCCGAAATCTTTACAAGATTCCTATTAAAATACTTTGATTTGAATTTAACAATTATTTTTTTTCAAGTTTTAGAAGACAATAATTTAGATATTATTGTCAACATAAACTTGGGGCTCTAAGTTTTAGTAACCGAAGCCATGCTCAGCAATTTAAAAAAAAAATTACGAAATGAATTATGAAGCGCAAATTGAACTGATAACAAAGACAACGTTACATCCATTTATGAACATCATAAATAATTGAATTTGGTCGTTTGATATTTATCAGAATTTCATCAAAGATGATCTGGTGGTCGGTACAGTACTGGGGGTATTATGACGGATTGTCAACTTTACAGTTCGGCCTTCAACAATCGATCCCCGGATAGCGCCCTTCTACAACAGGTGGCAGAGCGAGCCTCTTCTGCGGGCGACACTAATCAAATATTGATGACAATTCCTTGTCTGAAAGAAAAAGTGCAAAATGGACAACTCAAGGCATCCATGTTGTAAAATACTTGCATGGCTTGTTTGCACATCAGTTTTCGCGATAATTTGATATTCATATTTAGTTTTCTTTCAAGATAAAAAAGAACTAGATTAAGAGATATTTCCTGTCATAAGAAAAAAAAATTAAGGATAAAGAAAAGTCGCATGCATATACA
This sequence comes from Magallana nippona, assembly GCA_033439105.1. Taxonomy (NCBI): domain Eukaryota; kingdom Metazoa; phylum Mollusca; class Bivalvia; order Ostreida; family Ostreidae; genus Magallana; species Magallana nippona. The sequence continues at coordinate 47,030,295 of CM065923.1, read as the reverse complement.
TTTACAAGAAACTTAATAATTTTCTTGAAAGAAAGATGTTTTATTTTGTTCATAACTCCAGTTTAAGAACTTGTAAAGTTTTGATTTTTGAATTAAAATTAACGAATTAAACATTTCCTTTACTATAACTTATAGAAAATTGGTTTGAAAAGAAAATTGATTTATAAAATTTCTTTTTACAATAAATTGAAGTTAAAGAATTATTATTGAACAGCCGGTACAAAGTGTCGCGTGCGAGCTTCCTACCAGCTCAGCTGTATGCAAATGAGCGCGCGCGATTTTGTTTCCAAATTTTCTTGTAATTTTAATATTTCTGGTGTAAAAGAAGTTAAGGAATATCAGCAAATAATTCTTTTGTTAATGATTGCACACATGTCTATGCTGAAAAAAAAAATAAAATAAGATTTATATTCTTTCGATTAGTTTAATTAGTAAGATACGCATCTTTCATAAATGAATAAGAGTGAAAGGAAATAGTTTTAGAAAAAAATTCTTAAATAAACGTAGTTAAATGAATCTATAAAAAAGGCACAAAACGGCTTTTTTTTTTAATGAATGAGTAATAATATCGACATAATCAAATTGCGTGTAGTTGATATCATTAAAGGACATTTAGTCAATCTAGTCTCTATTGATTGCCCGTGTTCTGTAGAAGAATTTTACCGAGTTCTACAAACAGAAAAAGTTTACCGTTCATAACTGTTTTGATTAGAGAGATTCCTTTTTATTGATTCTTCTATAACTTTAATCATCGCCGCTTCACCTGTGCAAGTAAAACGCACACGCTATGGAACAATCGCAAGAGTCGTCTATAGCGCCGTGAGAGGAAAAGCAGCGCACAATTAACAAAGAAAATTGGTATCAGAATTTGTGAAAAGAGAGCTCTTCAAAACAAAGAGGGTACCGCTCAATGGCTGGGTTTCGTTGGGGGGCGTGTCTGGTGTATGAATATTCAGAGAAATTCTCTTGGTCTTAGCGTGCCTATAAAAGGCAATGTGATGCTATTTCTGCGGGTTTGGTCAATAACTATACAGACTGAGATGAACTGTGGTGATTAACATTACAGAACTTGAGAACAAAGCAAACAATATTTTTAACTTTTTGATACAACAAAGTTAAATTGGCCAAATCCCCCTTTCGATAACTTTTTTTCGCAATCAAACTTTGATGGTAACTTTGGAGTTTTGAGGACTGTGAAGAAAAAATCCTCCTTCTCAGTTTCTCATCATGCCCCGGGGATTTCTCGTCAAAAGGACCAACCATGGAGGAGCAGCATCGTATCGGGAGAGGAGGACGTCCGAGGAGGACCGCTTGGACCTGGAAGCGGACATGACAAGGTTCGGATCTCCGGACTCCGGATATTGCGCAAGTCCTATAAACTTCTCCAAGGATATAGAAAACAATAATTACGAGAAGCCGCGATCCTCCCCCCTGTCTGTGAGTACTCAGCAACTTTATTTTTCAAGTTTTGAGCAACTGAGTGTTAACTCTCCTAATAACGAGAATTCGGCACCCAAACCTGTAGACCAAAGCAGTCCAAACAAGAGAAGAAACGAAAACAAGAACAAACCTATGAAAAAACCAAAGGCGGCCCGAAAAATCAACTTTGATGAGGACACGACGTCCCCTGTCTCGGGCTGTATCATTAAACATGTTTCTCCCGACGAGGAGGGTACGGTAATTTACCACGGGGACATAGACAGCACGTACAACTTCGTAGAAGCAACTCCAGAGGCGCGAGCCGAGCTGGAAAGAATCGAGAACAAGATTGGCGACTACATCTGCCAGTTGTGCAAAGAATTTTACGAGGACGCGTTTCAGCTGGCCCAGCATCGGTGTTCCCGCATAGTGCACGTGGAGTACCGGTGTCCAGAGTGTGGCAAGGTGTTCAACTGCCCGGCAAATCTCGCGTCCCACCGAAGATGGCACAAACCAAGACCAAGCCCGTCAAGTTCCAGGCCGAGCGCTCCCGCCAAAATTCTTCCCTCAAACCAGAATGAAAACAACGCTAACACGATGGAGCCCAAGAACGACAACTCCATGTTCTTGGTCCCGACGGATCTCAGTGTCTCCAACGCTGAGGGACAGTTTAAGTGTGAGACGTGCGGCAAAAAGTTCCGCCGCCAGGCTTACCTGAGGAAACACCGACAAGTTCACAACGATTCCGGACAGATCGCACGCAACGACAATTCTACACGACCCGAAATCCTACACATCAGCAACATTAACGAGTTGTCCAACAACAAGGAGTCGGTGCGTCGCGATGTCGTCTCGCCCCAGAACGCCTTTGAGAGTTTGCAGACGAGAGTTGCCGACATGTATGTGTGTAAGTACTGCGAGAGTTCGTTCAGCAGTTCACCCGGGCTAACCCGTCACATCAACAAATGCCACCCCTCCGAGAATCGCCAGGTTATCCTACTCCAAATGCCCTCCACCCTCCCCCGCCACGTGTAGATTAGGACCACGCGGTGCCTTGACTCGCCGTCCGTGCCTGACCGCTAGAAAACGTATATATTTTTGATGATGATCTTTTGAATTGAACGTTTATGTGCAGATGTGCCTTCTCAAACGTTAAATGTGTGAGTGCTGGTCAATATTTTATTTTATTTTTTAAAGAGAGATTTTTTTTTTATTTACAGGTATATAAATTTCTCGACAATTCTGCCATTTTAAAGCATTTAGATGTACTTATATTATAAGAATATTTTTCTTTATTATGCGAGTTTTTAATTTTATCAATTTTATTTCAGATATTTTATTTTTACACAAAGGTGTTTTGATTTGTGCAATGTTATATAAGAAGTGCAATATATAAGTGCAATATTTTATTTCCATGTCTTATAAGTGCAATAATCCTACAAGTGCAATATTACAGAGAGACCTATTTTATTATATATTGAATGTTGTAATGAATTGTGATAAATTTATCTGGCTTGGCCGGGCAAGTGCAATATAACTTATTTAACTTATTTCTGTCGTATTTAGGTTTAGTTTTCATCATTTTTAATGCTATTTTCTCTAGAAAATAATGCCGGACTTCAGAAGGAGTTCGGACTATTTTGTTGTTGAGATTATTGGCTTTTTGTGTTGTGATTTATTTTTTGATTTGCTATTATAATTTTATAGTTATTTAATTTATTTTTTATTTATTTATAAAGCAATCAATATGACATGTGATACAAGTTCAAGATTACATATTACTTACTGTTACATTGAGTTTATATTATTTATTTTCTTGCCATACCTAAGATTCAGTTTATTTTTAGCTTTGTTATTTTGTGGGTTTTTTCTTTTCGTTTATAGTTTAAAAATTATTTTTGAGAGAGAGAGAGAGAGAGAGAGAGAGAGAGAGAGAGAGAGAGAGAGAGAGAGATTACTTTTCATAATCATCCATTGTGACCTTTGTACCTTGTGAATGATGCGTTGTTACTAAATAAAGATTGATACTGACATAAGTAAAGAATGGTCCGTCGTCACTTTGTGGTTCATGGCGCGTGCCAGATTAAGGATTACCTGAGTCGTACGCCAGGTGAGGCGACACACCTGACCCACAGCTCAGGATTATTTACACTCAATTTCTATAAATGTTTGCAACCAGGTACTGTTAAATTTGATTTAAGCATGCCAGTTGTTCTGGAACGCTGCAGGCTATTCAAGTAGGGTGCCGATATACGGTACTTTTTGTTCCCTTTCCCAGTTTCTTTGTTCGGGGGTCATTAACAACAGTAAAAACCGTATGCCCCGTTAACTGATCTTACCCCAAGATATCACTGTGACGTACTGCCGTTGATGGAGTTTAATTTCCACCTGGACCATGTGCCGTCTTTGACAGGGTCACGCCCACAGCGAGTTTGTAATCGAATGTAAATGTAACGCCATGCACTGGGCTTTTATTATTCGTTCTTAAATACTGCCAGAACCACCTCTCTATTAAACGATTAAAAAGTAGTTGGGGAAATTTTGTATCTTTTCGGAAGAAAATTCGATGAAAAACCGTCCCAATTTTGTTTCCGTGTCCCCTTCCCCAATCCATTGATGCTTCGGGGGAAAACAGAATTGTTTATAAATTTACACTGTTACTTAGCTAACAGTCAGTCTTTAATTACAAAATTTGCTTATTCAAATCATCCGACCTAGAAAAGTTCTCAAATCAAACTCTATCGATCCGAAATCCTGTGACCAAAATTACGAAAGTATCAAACATGACTTTAGCATTATCATAATCTGTCACAGATGATAAATGACTCTCAAACGCTATAGAGGTCCTTAAAGAGACCCGGCATAAAACCAGCCGATATCAACCAAATCTGGCGACGCCCACACCAGTAGATACTGATGCTGAGGCAGCCGGGGAGATGTTTACGGGCAAAGTATAAAAGTGGGGGCAGAAGATTGATAAGGGACAGAATATTAATCAAACTCAAAGGTAAACACCAAGTATAAATCCGAAGGAATGCCGATCGTTTCGGATTTCAGGATTAGAAAAATACTGAATATCGGACTCGAATGTTATCCCGCGGCACGTGTTTCCGCCGGCCAGTTTTTGGCGCTTATCAAGCAATATCAAGACTAATTAACTGAATAAAATCTTATAAATCGATCTACCTCAGTCAACAAAAGCTATTTAAACGGTATTTTTGCAGTCAAACTCCGATCATTTGACTGTGATGAATTAAGAACATTGCAACCCATTAAACGACACTTCCTACTTTGAGCGGCTCGAATTCGTCGCGAGTCTGTCATCAGCCCTGCCGAGGCATTGTTTGATAATTGCCCTAATGGGTTTGATTAGTAGCATTACAACCCAATTGCTAATACATTTTTTGGTACGATAGTAAAATCACTATGCTTCAAGAAGTTTTTTAGCAAACAGCCCGAGGGATCAATTTCTGCATGGAATTGTTTTTCCACAAGGACCCATTTTTATTGCAGCCGAGCTGAGTGGTAAATGATTTTAGGAATCAAAATGGTCATACGTTTAATGACCAGAAAATACAATCAAAAGATTATTTGTAGAAGATCACAGAGCTTGCTTTTCCTGCGACACGATGCTCGTCCTATTGGCGCCTGTTCTCCCGGCATGTATACCTTGGGGTGTTACGCAACAGCGGTTCTCGTGTTTTTGAAAAAAGGTAAATTTTGGTCAGATCTAAGATAACACTGATTGCAAGACTCATCGTCATTATCATCATCGTCATCTTCATCACCACCAGCAACAGCATGGTTGTATAGAATTAGATCTTTAGACTCGTAATGATCCCTTTCTTTAATACCTGAACATACGCCAGCCAGTAGCATTCATTTTCCCCCTAAATATCACTTGGTCTTTCAATTTTAGTTGCTTTCAATGTATCTTGTAAAAATCAGCAAAAATTCTTATTTTCAAACAGTTTGAATTGCATAAAAAGAAAAATTAACAATTTAAGGAAAAATTCAACATAAGAAAAATGTAACAATTTAAGGAAAACCTGAATATAATGAACATATGACTGAACTTAAGATAAACCTTATTTTGTTTCTACTTAGAAAGACAAGAAGAAAATCTATTTCTAAAGTCACTGTAAATCGTTTAATGTAATGTCAGAAATTCATTTCAGAAAGATGGATAATGAAGTAAATCACATTAAATCTGTACTTTCCGGAAATAACACTACAAGAAGAAGCAGCTCGTCTCCCTAGTAAGTACAACGGATGGAATTCTGACTTATTTATTGCTTCAATAACCTTAACTTTCCAGGGTAATCAAACGCTAACAACAGTTTAGAGTTTAACCATGCTATCATTTTTAAAATTAATGATGAATTGTTTATTCAGATAAAACCGCCCGTTTTGTCATTAATGATGAGCGACATAAGTGTCCTCGTGTCACATCGAACATTCTAAAATTTCCAGCGATTGGACACTTTGCTTGACTTTTGTATCGGAGTCCGATATTTAATGTTTATTTCGAATCAGTTTTATTTGTAAATTGACTTTTTTGATTAAAATTGCATATCGAGCACTGTAATAGATAACAGAGCCCAATTCATCAGCTGTTAGTAAGTCAATAAATGTTTCCCCGAATTTAATGAAAATCTATAAATAATATCGGCTTACGGAGAACAGGTTCGGGTGCGGGATTCCAGAACGTAAGGGGATAAAAATATCTGTATTGAATATTTTACTGAGTTTAAAAATTCAAGACATTTAATGTTACTAAGGTACGAATTAAAGTAGAGAATGAGAGTGGACCGTTCAGTCGTTATGCAGCATTAATTATTTTGATTATAAATTAGTTAATATACGCAAGAAAATCGAGCTCGTCCTGAGTAAATGACAAAACCTCAGGACAAGTGAATATTATATTCTAGCAAGTTTTATATTTATAACTAGGAAGAAAGATGTGATTATTTGTATGAATTAAAAAAAAAACCCCACTGATTATTAGTAATAATTGAAATCTTGAAGAGAGATTGAATTTTCATGATGTTACATTCCATAATGCAATAATTAACTCTATGTTCAGGTCGGCTTCTAAAACGTAATTGTATGTTTATACTCCACAGCTCTCTGTTTTGTTGCAAAGACGGAAAGAGGGAGAAAAAACCGGAAAAAACTAACATTCAGACCAAACTCAACTACCGGATTTCGTTGTCCCATCGTCCATCTGTTCCTACAGAGCTGTTATTGTTTTAATCAATTTGTCCGCGCTATGGATCATAAAACCAAATGTTGACGGGCATGTTTTGGTATTTAACGATGGTTGTTCCTTACGGCAATCACAGCTGATGTTTGCCGGGCCCCGAGGTCCTCTCATGAAATTGCTCTTGTTCTCTCGCGTACGTCAGAGAGGCTGGAAAAGATGGAGTCATTAAAACTTCTATGCCTTACATACTTAATAAATCCGTGGCTTGTTTTGTTTTGATTTTGCTCATATTTGAAGGGTTGTTAAAGCTTGTTATTTATATTATGTTACACATAAAACATATAACATAATTATAACATTTTCCCACGTAATGCAAAAATATTTTCAATGAAATGAAAACGGAATTTATTTTCCATATCATATTTGGTAATTGGTATTAATTTAATAAAAAAATCTTTCAAAAGAGTCCGAGAGGTACTTCATTGGATTAAAGGCCAAACAAAAGACATGTATTAGGCAGAGCAGCTTTTGAATAATTAAAATATCAACTCCAAACTACATTGCCTATGGACGCAATAAGCAAACAAAAAGACTCCAGATCTAGCTTGTTTCAATATTACTTTTTCATTAAAAAATCCTTAAATAAAGAGGATTATACCACAGGAATATACCACAGAAAGCTTGCCAGAAAATGAGAGAATGTAATGTCTCTATTTACTGATATTTCTGTCTGTCCAACAATAGGGTCATTTTTTCAGTGCTCTAAATTTCCTACAGAAGATTTTACTTTCTATTTTGGTATGTCTGCATTGTTTATACCTGGAAAGGAATAAAAACCAATGTCTTCCTATTTTTGAATACAAATGAATTTGTTATTCGACTCTCTCTCAGGCATTGATCATTTCTATTATGATTACCGCTCTATCGAAATTCTAATAATTTTAATTCCAGTCCCAATCCATTTTCATGATAGGCTGTGGATTTAGAATGACGTATAAAGAAGTCACAAACATATAAAATATAAACGTTGAAAAAAAACAAAAACAAAAAGCAAAACAATTGTCTTATTAGCACGTGGTTATTTATAGGACATGCAGAAGTACATAAACATATCATCCGAGGCGAGAAAACGATACTGTAGATTAATTCCTAAACAGTCTGCTGTCGTTAAACTACACACGACAGGTCTCTGTTTACTGCAGATAAATTGTCCATCTGAAGACAAGGAGCAGCCTTTGATGATAAAAACTTAACATCAATGTCCTCAACCAAAACCAACAATAACCTTAACAATCAACAAACGAGAACATCATATACCCCCTGAGCCAGGTAATCACCACCCACCCACCCACCCCCCCAAAAAAAGAAAAAAAAAAGAAAAAAAATACCCCTCCCCTCCAAAAAAAAAAAAAAACCAACAAAACCATCCACACTAAAACTAACTGCGTAGAAAAAAGTCTATTTAAATAATTGTGCAAAAAAAAAAAAAATTATCGCGTTCAAAATCTTTTCTTCTTTTAGTTTTTTAAGTTGTGGGTTGAGATAGGCATATCTGTCATCTGTCATTAATGAGCGTAAATAGTCTGAAGAAATAAAAACCTGATCTCGTGGTCTCTCCTGCGAAGTGGTATTGTACACTATCATAAGACCATACGGCGTTCATATTTTAATGGCACATTTTCATAACCTTGTTCAAAAAAGTATGCGAAGACAGTGGTCTCCTCAAGTAGGAGTAAAATGGCGACATGAACCATCCATCATGTATCACCCGATCAAAATACGTAATTCAGACTCGTAGAAAACGGAGCTTACGCAGATCTCGTGTTAAATATCAGACTACGCATCTTTTTCTTTGTGTATGGAGGATAACTAGAATGCACTGACGACGCAATGAGGTCCAGGAAGAGGGAACAGTAAACGATACATCTAATAAATGAATCATTAGATTCTACCTTTTTTGTGTGTGGTAACACGACAAATCATCGATAAACAAGAAACACAAACAAAGAGAAAAGTGTTCAAAGACTTTAGGAATTCGTGAGGCGAATACATACTTCTCTGATAAATGCATATTTGTAAATATGTGTACTTATGTCAACTAGCTATCATTGTAAATTGATGCAGAAAGTCATTTAAAGATATTATAATATTTAGCGCTAAGTCTCGCTGGCAGAGAGCGCGCCTTTAATTAGGGATGTAAGCGGCCCTCTGATTTGTTGACGGGTGTTCCATCCCCGCGGGACCCTGTTGTAACTCTCCCTGTGTTTGTCGACTTCTGCACTTTATTGTTTGGAAATAAATGTCAACATCTGTATGACTATTTTCCATAAAGCATTCTAACAAAAATCTATAAATTATTATTAACGAAGTAAAAGAAAAATAGTATTGGATTTCGCCTGCATTCCAAGGCTAGGAACGCTGTTGTAATGAATACCTGCAGGCCATTATTTTAATTCATACGATTTAGTCCTGATGCAGCGGTCGGTCCGAGATGGCGTGAAAATTCATTTCAGTCAGATAAGGTTTATGTAAACTTCATAATGCTCATCATCACGCAAGCTGAGAAAAAAAGCGCGGGGAACGATGTCGGATATTTCCTGCACGAGGCGTCGCTCGTCTTGGCGGGCTTTGACGGGCCGATGTCAATCGCAGTTGTAATCAGAAATCGACGCTGCTGGTCCTAATCGCAGACAATGATGCTGGAAAAATGACAAACTTCTCGCTCAAAAAATCTTGTCATCTGAGAATCCGCGCGATGTCCCGGGGTGACTGATATTATTCTATAATAGCTTGCTAATTTTAGTCAGAAACGGTTATATATTGTGATGCAGATTTAGATTCCTGAAGCCATTGTTATAGTGTTTTCTGATATCGCAAAATATGAATTAAACAAGGATAATTTTAGAAATCTGAGGACAAATGAAGAATTGGCCCTCACTTTTTACCCAATCATTGTCTGAGTCATTCACGGTGGATATTGGTAACAATGAGCATTCCAAAACACGCGTCCCTGGAAACGTAAAAACACGATGTCATTAAAAAAAAAGACTTGTACATAAAGAAACAATCAGAACGCGGCATTGTACTTCCTTCTGATAAATGACGGAATGTGATTCTAGTGTAACATTAAAATGTTGAATTCATAAAGTATTTGTGCGTACTCTAAGTCAACCAGAATACATCAGTTACTGCATATATCTTCGGTAGAAATTTGATTTATACAAATATGACAATATGAAAAGTAAAACGATTGAATATTCATACATACGAAAGAACAAGAAATGCAATTAAAATGATGTTAGAATGATATAATAATTTACCGCAATTTTTACGAAGAAAACCAATGCAAACAACGGAGAAATAATATAAAGACTAGATATAACATTAATTAGCTGCGTTAACAAAAATACAAGATGCATGTTTATAGAACCATTTTAACAGGAGCTTGGACTTCGGGTAGTTGTGTCAAACAGCAATGTGACGTAGGCCTGTCTATTTCATTGCTGGCCACTCAGCCATGGCTCTCTGAAATCAACAAGATTTGTCTGGCTTTTGAGCTAAGACTACGCAATCTGTGTATATTTCACTTGAAACCAGCGTCATTTTGACTTGTTTTAACGCAAGAAAAAGGTAGTTACATCCTACCAAAAGTCCAAGGTCTTGTTAAAATGGTTCTATTTACAATGGCAGAATAACTGTTTATTTGTGTTAGAATCTTGCTCGAGAATATTTCCTTTCGGTATCGCTCCGGACTCAAGGTCAAGGAGCAACGGACCGACTATGACTTCTTACCCGACAACCTTATATAAACAGCGGCGACTCTAGTTTAGAAACTCGACTTGAATTAGGGAACAATGAATCATTCTTTGAGTATTATGAGGTGATCAAATTCGGTCGGAGGTGATCAAATCCAATAAAACCCGAGGGAAAGAATGAAATTTATTACTAACATTTATATAATTTTCAGCAATTGTACGATAAAAAAAATATCAAAATAGTCTTTGGTGGAATGTATTGAACTATACATTACAAAATCCATTTATAGTGTTATTACAGACAAAGATACTAGAAAATGTAAATATTAGAATATAAAACATGAAGAACCAAAACTTGTAAACAACCACGGACAAGATAAATATTTATTTTATTAGATTCAACTGATTAATTTTTGAGAAAAAGTTTCAAAAGTCTGTTAAAAGTTATTTTACATTATTAACAGCATTGTAAGATGTTACGCATTCTTACAAATGCCGTATGCTAAGCAAAGCACTTAGATTTCAAGGTTGTTTTATTGACCTGTGCACGCTTTTAGGAAGATAAAGACAAATTTGAAATATTTTCACATAGTATCTTATCTTGATCTTTTAATGGCTTTTATGATTCAACAGAAAATATTATATTTAGCTTTGATACGGCTTATTTTCAAATATGGCCCATTTCCAACATAAATAAGTTGTTATCTGCAAGGAGTAAGTGGCTTATTGAAGAAAAACCGCTTATAACAAAGAGATACTATTATGAAGGGTTTACGGTACTTTTCTACATCTTAGTACATGTAGGTTAATTCTATTAAACACAGTGCATGTTCAACAACAACATAAAAGAAGTTGGCTCCTACCTTTGCAGGTAGGTAAGTTTGAGATTCAATATGGCGGCATATAATGGCATCGACACGCTATTTAATGAAAAAGTCAACGTTTGAATAACCTTTTCGGTGATGAACGAATTTTAAAATTTCGAAATATTGCAGCGATTGTTGAAAGGACAGTGACGTACAATTTTTTGATGATCATCATCAAAAGTACGTTACTGACCTTTCTAGGCTTTTTACGTACTGGACAAAACTTCAGTACCGACTCGGAATGGAACACTTGCCCAAGGCTAGTTTTGTCAACATTTGGTTGACACTGTACTGAATTTTGTGAAACATTCAATTTATTCATTGTAAAAATAGCAACATATATTTGGATAGAATATTTATTTGATTATTATCATCATCAGAGGACTTAGAAGGAAATATACGTGGAAATAAATGGCAAAAATGATGCGGATCTTTATCAGTCTCGAAGATCAACACAGCCATGCAGTCTCACCCATGGAACAATAGTTTGCCTTCAGACATACAAGGTCGTTCCAATGCATCGCAAAGGACATCGTTTACGAAATAATTTACAGTGTTCCCGAGGAGCAAACAGCAGAACAACGATTGATTGATTGGTAGATGATTGGTTGAGCAGAGAGTTACGTCCCCAGCTAATGTGAACATTGCATATTCCTCGTATACTGTTTGCCGACGTTCGAATACCCCTGCTCCGAAGGAGAGGGGGTATACTGTTTTACCCTTGTGTCTCTGTCAGTCTGTTTGTCCGTAACAGCTTTTTGTCGCATTTTTCTCAGTAACTATTAATCGAAGATGCTTGAAATTTTAACAAACTCTTTGTTTAGGTATGCCATGATTATGGGATTCATTTTTGTACAAATAAGACGTCAACTTCCTGTTAAATGACGACTTTGTTTATTTTTTAGCCTAAATTTTCGAACAAATATTTCGTCTAAGATTTCTCAGCAACTTTTAATCGTAGATGGTTGAAATAACACCTCTGTGTTTAGGTATGCCATATGGTGGAAACATTTTTGAACAAATTCGATGTCAACTTCCTGTTAAATGACGACCTTGCATATTTTGTATACTAGTATTCACATCAGAGCAGAGGTATCACTAGTGAGCATTGGCTGACAGCTACATGTATCATGTTTTTGTGCAGTCTACGAAGATTGCAGCGAGCACACATTGTAAAGATAGTTAGTCTTTTATTGAATATCTAACAGACAATACTTCAATAAAAATGGAGACCATGTCACGTCTTTATTGCTCTGTTTGGCGGAGAAATCATCGCTTAATCGCCTCTTACTGTTCCATGAAACAGTTCTCTCCTCACATCCGATTAGGCGCCAGTCTATTCCTTCACCCCATTGTTCCCCCAAAGGAACTCAAATGTTTTTTGTGCTCGTTTTATCAAAGACGTGAATCATTATTAGTCATTCATATTCATTATAACAATGATTGCATTAAATTGCTTAATTCTTTAGATTTTAATGTTTGATATTAACGAAAATTGCCTCTATCCTATCTGTCGTTCCTGAAATCTTTTTTTGTTAACTAAAACATGTGATGTAAATATTACTATGAATATTTTATTGTTGATTTTCGAGCAAGTCACAAAGTTACAGAGAGCAAAAATGAATTACGTTGTAAGATTACCACTCTTCCTGCATTCCTCCCCGCATTATTATCCGGGGCTTTAGATAACAGACGGTGCCTCTTCACTTCGTCATCAACTCCGATGGCCGAGTGACTGGTCTCTGGATCTTGATGACAACAAGAGGCGATGACTCGGCTTTATGACTTAATAAACAATCAATTTTAGCGGATAATGCCATAATTTCCGTGGTATCATACTACTATCGACCTGTAATCAGCCCGGAAATCACCAGGACGACAAGGCCATTCTTGAACAGACAAGCACTTCAAATCCCAACTTTCGTATAAAGCTGTTAATTGGCGACTGCATCTACTCGACGTGAGAACAGATTTTCTAAGAAGGGTGTATGGTACACAAGAGTTAATTTATAACGGAATATGGAGACAGGGACTTGTTACAATAAAGGAGATTAGATTCTTAGTACTTTCTTGTCCCTTGTAATTTGTATGAAAAAATGTTAATATATGATTTCAAGAAACACTAGTTTTAAGAAATCCCGAGTCAATCCAGGATCGCTATCCTGAGATTTGCAAATAACTCTGGACCAATGACATCATACGAGTAACCATCAAAAAAGACATTCGATATAGAGACCCATGGGTCATATAGCTCACCTAGGCAACAGTGTCAGATTCTGACCAATCGTGACCTTATCTGGATTAGAAAAAGCATTCTTGAAAATACAGTAAAACTTTAACATGATGACATATTAAAGAAGATAAATCTCTTTTTATTTTTCATACATCCCACATCTTATTTTGATAACTTAAATCATGTTCAAGAACAAATTATATCCACCCCCTTTTTATTTACCAGAAATTGATATATTTATGTAAATAATTGTGGCCGTTTCATCAACCAAACTTTCTTTCTACTTTTAGAAGAAATTTAAGTACTTTTTGTGGATTTGAACTATGATAATAATTATTATTTACGAATAAACTTGAGAGCCCTTTACCTAAATATGACTTGTGGCAAAACATGAAATTATTACAGTGATTAGCAGGTAAAAATGAGCTAAAACATCTTAAACATGGTATACATGTGTCTCAGACGAAAGTTTTTAATCACAGAAAATTAAAATGATCTTTTATTATTAAGAAAAAAATGAGAGGAAAAAAAATTCAAATGCATGTATGTACTTGGTCATTAAACGTGACATTATAAAACATATGTGTTGGATTCATATCTTTCAAGATGTATAAAAGTAATACAGAATCGTGAAATGAAATGATGCTTTACTATGTTTACGAGCTGGGGACCATGTTGGTGATTCTCCGTGAATCTTAATTTTCAGAAATAATGAGGAATACTTCTAAAATGATTGACTTTAGCTAATTCTTTGTATGTACATTTATCTACCAAGGAATATCCTAGGAAACCAAATGTTTGCCAGAGGTAAAAGTAAAAACAGTACAAAGGTATATGTAGGATGGACTCCCAATCTAGGGATTGATGTAATTCAACTACATGTAATATAAGTCTAAGGAAGGAAAATCTAGAGTATACAACAACCATTATAATACTTTTTAATCTTTCTGCCCAGATATCCACAATGTCCCCCAGAATCTCGATACTAGTCTCCTCTACTACTTTCATTTCTAAAATAATCCTTTACCTGGATAAAGAACAATAACTTGAATAAACATATCGTTGTCTTTTTTATTTTCCATAAATTTAATAATGAAAAAATTGAAATGAGTCATTTGTAGTGAATCACTCGTCACGTGTCGATTATGTAACCAAAAGATGACGCTTTCCTTAATTTCTCATCAAATACATGCACGCTGCGCCTAATCACCGGACTGTCGCTTCACAATGCCATAGCGCTATTCATTAATAAAATGTTCGCGTTAAACAATGTCGAATTGCTTCATCAGAATTACAATGGTGACAATGTCGGCATGGAGACGGTCGCGCGCTCGGTAGCGGTATCTCTGGAACAGATGTGGCGGGAAAACCCCACCTCTGACAGAGAGCGATGACAAATATCCCCCAGAATCAAATAGCGATGTGTCAGATTCCGGATTGATCTCAAAGGCCAAGAAGAAATCCAAACTTATACACCCTTTCTGAAATAATGTTTAAAATCTCTTTGTACTAAATCTTATGTTTTTCATATAATTTTTATTAAAAGAAATTCAAACAAACAATCCTGTATTGTTTGACAGTATTGATTCATCATGAATGAAAATTATGTTTTTGTGTTTTTTTCAAATTATATCCCAACAAATTGAACCAAAATATATAAGGTTATTGCTTAAAATGTCTTCTTGCTTGATAAAGTACTATTTATTAGTTATTTCAAACTAGGAAGATATATTGCATGCATTTGAGCATGCTAAAAAGGACATGGGGGTACAAGAGGTTAGATATCCCCCACTTGGAGCAATAAAGACATAGATTTTCAGTTGTAGTTAAAATATTAATTTTGGCTTGTATGCTTTGTTTGTAGTGTAAATCTCACGATGCAAGTCAAAAATGTGCTGTCATTCTGTAAAAAAACGACAGGTATATGTTTTTGAATTAAGTTGCACAGTGATTTATACCAAAATGTTCACATTCACTGTTATAAATTGCACATTTTAGGTATGAATGGGTCTTGACTCCATCCTTAAAGTACTTTTATATTAAGGATAAGTTTTTATTCATTTTTATTATTGATTTATTAAATGGAGTTTAGACCCATAATGGGTAAAAATCCACGGTTTTTACAAAAATGTTTCACGATATCAATATTTGGCAAGCTATTAAAGTTATTCACATTGCCTGTAATGTGTCAACGTAGCTCAGTGTGATAGGCGGAGGCTTGTAGACAAACCTTCATGGTTAAGAGGGTGTTCGAATCATAGCCGGCGTTTTCTTTTTAATTGCTATGCTTTTAAATTAAATTAAAAAAAATGTTTTGATAGAATTATGTTAAAAAAAATATTTAAAACCCTTCAGATAACGAGCAAATTTACAAAATTTTCATGTTCTTTACACAAAATGTCGCATAAAAAATAACGCTATCACGGATATAAGATCATGCTGTTATGTTTAGAAAATAAAATAATAAAACAAAGGAGATAAGTACCAAGTATAAATGTATATTTGTTCATTTATGACAGAGAATGCACTTCTATATCATACATTTCCATGTATTGGTGCAGACTTTCAAACGCAAAGTTGTTTTTATACACATGTAAGTTTGTAATTTCAAAATTTTGGGTGCTTGGGATTTGTCAGGCCTTGTCCTTTATGTTTACATATATATGTTATATGTATTATTAAACATGAAAGTATTGAATATAAATGTACTCAAATCTTATCTTGAAATGCCCCTTTATTAAATAGCATAGTTTCATATAATAATACGAAGTGTGAGGCGTGATTATTACTGCTAATATTACGATGTCTTTCTCCACAAATCTAGTCATCTTTTAATCAGTATAATAGTGTTGATCATTTGCTAAATTTTGCACGTAGGAAATAATATAATTTGGAATCGCTCTTTCCAACTCATATTTCCTTCCCGGTTTTATTTATAAAACTGCATTTGACATAACAATAGATGATAATATCTTTGTTACTATCTCGTACATGAAGACCCAATTTACATCACAGGATGTGACGAATGGCATTTGGGGTTTTCAGCAACGTACAATATCAAGGTCATGTGACGAATGGCATTTGGGGTTTTCAGCAACGTACTGTCATGTTGTAAATTTTGAATTTACTGGGTGGGTGTAAATACAAAATTTACAACATGACAACTAGTTGTCATGTTGTAAATTTTGTATTTACACCCACCCAGTAAATTCAAAATTTACAACATGACAGTACAATATCAAGGTCATGTGACGAATGGCATTTGGGGTTTTCAGAAACGTACAATATCAAGGTCGGTGGGTCTTTGCATTTGTGTATTTGATATGCAGCCCTCGATCATACAAAATCAATAGTTCATTTATTCTAAATGTATCCAAATACTAATATTGCATCATTGCACTAATTTAGGTCTTATCAAACAGTACACGTAGAGGGTCGAATTTGAAATTCAAATAATATATACCATGTCACCCTTAGTACCTGTAATATTTATTCAGAAAATACAACTCTGGACAATACAGCCTTCAGTTTACAATAATCCACACATTATAATATAATGTTTAACCTTAGACTCTTAGGAGTCTTAAATGGGGGTGAAACCCCTGATCAAGTGTTCCACAGTTTCACAGTTCCCACGGTTCCACACATTACATATACTTAGTAAATTAAATGTAAATTTGCATATCATATACATATTTAATATACAGTTTTGAATCAACAATTATTATACATAACTAGAGGGATATAGTAAAAATACATAACATTTGTTAACATACAAGAGAATATGTTTCTTAAATACATTGAATGAGTTACATGCAATTTGGCAATTAATTATTTAGGATTAATAAAACACATTTGATATATTTAGCAAGACCAATCAAGGTAAATACGTGATCTGAACCCAACAATTGGAGTTAATTAAATGTACTTGGAGACTTATTATAGTACTCGCTTATATATTTTTTTCGTAAATTATAATGCATGTATTATGGACAATGAAGAATAAAATGAAACTCGTCTTCAATTTGTTGAGTATAGTAAAGAAACAACAGAAACTCGAACCCAACCTTCACAAACTTTGTACTTTACTAAGCCTGGGCCCAGGATCGTGAAGCAGTTTTGGATTTATTGAGTCAATCTCGTTTATCACGCCACATATTTATAATGTCATACAATGCAATGTAGAATCGTTTCTCTGTCTTGGATACTATACATTTTGAGTGTCAATCTTAGACTAATAAGTATTTGATGAATGACTGAAATTGTGACTTCAGTCTAAAATCTTTCATGATCCTTGATCCTGTGATCCTTAGAACAAAAGTCATAAATTACACAATTAAAGTAAACGCCTCTTTGTTTATTTTTATCACACACGTACACGTTTGGAGTTTGAAAGAACAATGTATAAATAGCACTACGTATATAAATGTACGCTTTATATTGCTCCAGCAGGTACTCGTGGACTGGACCCTGCCCCTCTCCCAATCACCTATCAATTTTTTTTTCTGGAGTTTAAGATCACTTATCTCTTATTCTGGTACAATGGGTAAAATGGGACCTATATTACCTTCATATTTCAAATTTCCAAATTCTTATAGGGTCTGAATTTTCATGTTTGTACGTTTCAGCAAATAGCTCCAACATATTTACGTATTTTATTTCTAACTTATGGACTTTATTTCAAATTCAAGCTTATTATTAACATATTCTGTAAACAGAAATATGTTTGTCAAATGACCCTGCCATTACAGAGATCTTTCTTTTTTTTTTTTTTTTTAGTAAAATCAATACTACTACTATATTTATTACCCGGACATGATCCCTATATGGCCTCTTTACATTTCCAATATTTTATTTAAATTCAAATAAGACTTATTAGAGAATACTTTTTAATCATTACATTATTTAAGAGCAATGCATGATCAGCAGTGATTGCAATATATCACCTACGTAAACCAGGTGACTTACAAACTCAGGACGTGTAATAAACAAACACGCTTAAAGTAAGATCCTAGTGACCTATTTTTTGCTTTTTTAAATCACGATGACCTACAAAATGCATACACTTTTGTAAAATTAACATGTACGCTGTTACCCATTAAGAAAAGTGGATTACATAATGAGGTAAGCAGAATAGAGCTCTTCCATTTGTTATCGGAACAACTACTTAGCTGAAGTTATTTCTAAAATTCAAGTACACGTAAACCAAAACACTTGTCTCGAGATTGTTATCACTTTGTATGAGTAAGATGGTAAACATGAACGGAACGCCGAGAGAACGCAAACTATGAGAACCTCGAGATATCTAAAATCTTGAATGAGCTTTATTTAAAGAATCTGGTCTAGATATATGTACTATTCTGACATTTTAAACTAAGTAACGTCATCTGTGGAATGTATAATTCGACTAAAATGGCAGAATTCCAAAAGGTGTTATTGAACACGTATAAACAAATCAAGTGTTTACATGAAAACCCGGTATATTTAGAAAATCAAAACACAATAATTATCTAAGAAATATTTTAGAAATTTGTATAAAAACGTCTTTTGCAGTCAAAAACTTTCTGTGTTTTAAAGTGTTTGGAGTATAACTTTACCGTTAAGAAATTTTTGAAGAAGGTTCAATCACCGTAAACAGGTCTCACACCGTTCTATTTTTAATTTTGCTCTTCTGTTTTTCTAAAGTTTGTGATATTTATGCCGCGTTTACCGTTGGAATACGCACATTCAATTATATACTGGGTCACAACATAGAAATGACTGATTAAAACGAAATAAACACCACTCTTTTAATATGAGATACATGTTAAAATTTGTTCGAGCTTGCATTTTATCATTCAAAATGGTCATTTTTACCTAAAATCATTTGAAGGCATAGTCACAATTCGCAAGAGTGTTTTACCTTAAATAATAAATCTATTATGAAAAAAGAAATCATTTATACAATAATTAAAAAAAAAAAATTAACATCGCTAATTTTAGAGTAGGCATTTCCAAAATCCAATTATAGCGCCACATAACTTAAGAAGTTCGCCATAAAACCCTGATCACAGAGGTTAAAACTAATACATGTACCCTAAAATTGGAAATATCTTATCTGAACGAATGTTTTTGGTCAAATATGCTCGGTCACGTATTCGTCAATAGCTTTTTACGTTTACATCCCATGAACAACGTAGTCATTTCCAAAACAATTCTTGTAAGATATTCTCCTTTATAAATGTAAATTTATCAAAATTGTGTTAATTTATAGTTATATTTTTAAATATGTAGATATTGATAACAGGGTTCGATATTAAAAAAAAACTGTTCCTTTGTTAACGTCAACATAATATCTTCTTTACATTTACTTATAATGTAAGATCGAATCATAGTGTCCAGTCCTAGTATTTGGGAAGGGACAATAATTAGGGGAACGTCTTCTAAAAAAAAAACCAAAGCTGTAAACTATGAACACAATATCAAAGCAACTAGAATTTAAAAAAAAAATCCGTTGAAACAGCAATACTCAAAGCTTAAATGGGTCGATATTGGGGTATTCATAAATTTACATTGAAAATTATTAACGATTTTCTGAAAGAGGTAAGGGTTACAAATTTTAAAAGGGCTGGTTGGATGTGACCATTTTTAGATTTTAATATAAAGTATCTCCTTTAGAAGAAACGCTCTATTTAAAGATATAGAAAATGTTTAATTTTTAAGCTTAAATAGTTTGAGTTTATCATAACATAATAATATTTCAAAGGATAAAATATCATCAAAATTAAGGTAGATATTGGATGGGTAATTTGTTGACCACCCAGCCTCGCTACGAAAGCATTTAAAGTTATATAGTTATAATCATTTTGTAAACTGTTCAACGGGCCAGACACTTAATATTCTTATGAGAAGCATTAATATAACTTCACATCAAGATTAACATATCTTTAAATTATTCCAATCATAATATATATATATAACATGATTTCAATTTACTCTTACATATTTGGGTTTTTATGAACATGACAGGTATTTACTAATTTTTTTTCACAAAGCTAAATATGAAAATAAATAAGAAAATAAAGAGATTCAAAACACCATCATTAAATACAAAGCGAATCTCAACTAATTTAACATTCTGATAAAAATGCCTGATTACATAGTAAACATTTACAATTAATTTTGTCAAGTTCAATTTTTAGTACCAGGAACCAGGTAGATGTTTCGTAGAATAATGACGCTACCATACAAGGAAGAATTGGTTCTACGAAAATGAATAGGAAGTACTTTCAAAATCCTGCATGAAAAAGTAGGGCCATAAAATACAACAGTCGAGAGTGGAACCAGAGAGTCTTAAGACGTAGGGATAGCTTGGTACTACTAGTCAACACTAGGGTGAGTACGAATTAGTTTCATGTATAAACATAGAATTTTTTTTCTCAGAAATTCCGTCCATAATGAAAAAAGTTTGTTTAATTTGACATCAAATTAAACAATTTGAATAAAATAAGGATTGAAGATGTATGTTAAAATATTGTATAACAGAGACCATGAGCTGATTGAAAATGAATATTCTGTTAAAAGTATGCAAAATGAGTTTTAAAGAGTTATCTTTTCTTTATAAAATGAGTAATGTAAATTTTAAAGCTAAATTGCTATATTTTCAAAATTTCATTTTGCTGCAAAATCATGTTTGTATGATAAATCTGCCAGTAATTTAAGCTTTTATAATAAATATAATTAGAACAACTTGTTAAAGTTTTAAATAATAGAAAAAAGTTGTACTATGGAGAATGATAATAATAGTAAACCAATTTTTATACAGAACGATATTAAATTTATTATTTTTGCTTCAATCAGAGCCTCTAAATAGCTTTTCTCTACAAGATACGACTTACACAAACCGTGATTTTTCATCATTTAGGAATTAAATTACAGTTTTATAATAAAAAATTCTGACATAAAAATAGCAGGCAATTGCTTTAAACATTTTATTTTATTAAATACGTAGAAAGTGAAAGTAACAATGATACTTAAATCGAATAAATAATGAGATATAAAAAAAAATCTTTCCCATTGATTTTAATGTAAAATTCGACAGTTTATGAAATCGGCGATAAAAATGAAATGATTGGAACTTACAGATAATGGTCTTTTATCTAAATTCTACTGAATTTTACTCTATTTTACTTATTAATTATAGTATCAGTAAATGTAGTTAGTATCCTATGGAAAGATAAACTTTATCATATTATCTTTAAACAATCTTTTTGATATATGATTTGATATGTTGTATGATTCTTTAAAACAATATAAATGTTTAATATTTGTCTTTAATATTTTAATTTCTTCTTAAAGAACCCCTCTCCCTAATGAAATAAACCAAACCAACAAACAAAAATAAATTACACATTTTTATTTAAAGTTATTCCTACACTCGGCACTGCATCAATGTTTTAGATAACTGTTGCTTATTTTAGCAAACGATAGACGTATACACGTGCTTTTTGGTTAACGTCTTTTAAATAATATGAACTTAATTGCACAAATACATGTAATTGCTATTAATAAAAATCTGAAAGAATTTTATTTTCCTTTTAAAATAAAATAAAATAAAATAAAAATTTTCCTTTAAATTAAAAAATTGTATATTCACAAAATATATATAAAACGTTTAATACTATTTATGAAAAAGTATAAACATTTATATTTTCCCATTTTTTCATTATTTTCTATGATGCTTTGTAAGACTGACATATTAGTGTAAAAACAACACCAAATACGTAACAATTGTCAGTAGACACCATGATATATGGACTTTTGTTGATACCAAATGACTGTACACACCAAGTCATGGCTCAGTTGACATATTGTAACCATAATCATTGCTGTGATAATCAGCAATTTTTGGTTATTGACCAATCATTGTCTCATCTTGGGAGTGAAGAAAATAACCAACCAATGCATTTTAAAACAAATTAAGGCTATAAAAATAACTGCATAAGCCAGCAAAAAGGTTGACATGACAACAAGATCATTAAAATAATGCTGATTGATAAAATGCTAATCAAATATACATTATTCTTTGGTGTAAAGATTATTGGGGAAACCTATTGAAACAGATTATAACCGTGAAATCGCTTCTTATAACGACAATACCATACAGGTAATACTATTCACTGCAAAAACAGACCAAAGAAATCCTACTTTTATATCTTCACCAATAATATCAAACCTGAACTGTCTCTTCTAAATCGTAACTAATTTTGATATGAAAAGCTTATTCCATCCTTTCCTCACATATTTCTTTATCAGCAAATTATTGAACAAGTGTAATATTTTCTCATCCTCTGATCCCAGAGACATATCAACTTAAATAACCCAATCTTAAAATGGTATTCTAATTTGGATTTGAATACTACAGATTTTAGTTAATTGTGTTGGATACAGGTAAATTTGCCAGAGTAAATAATTTTACAATCACCATTACCAAACTAAGATGTAGATAAAATGCCCTTCTTTTCTTTTTTCTAAATCATAACTAATTTTGGTATGAAAAGCTTATTCCATCCTTTCCTCACATATTTCTTCATCAGCAAATTATTGAACAAGTGTAATATTTTCTCATCCTCTGATCCCAGAGACATAACAACTTTCAAAATGACCAAATTGGTATTCTAATTTGGATTTAAATACTACTCACTTCAGTTAGTACTTTGGATGCAGGTAAATTTGCCATTAAGGAATAATTTTACAATCACCATTACCAAACTAAAATGTGGATAAAATTGCCCTTCTTTCGAATTTGATAAGATAATCTTCATCTAATGACAATTAACACAAAGGAGATTAAAAAATACAGATAGACACATAAAGAGTCCTTATTTTTGTGTGAAACCTATTAAGTATGTTGTTTAACTTTTCCCTTACCCTTGCTTCGCTCGGCATCATATCTCATGGAACTCGGTAAAAGTTACTAAAATATCCTAGTTATGGACTCTCCTGACTTTTCAGTCCTGGTTTTCATTCTATAGATAGTTTTCTATTGATAACAATAGACATATATCATGAAATACTATATAAAATTGTGGGCAAATCTTATTTTGCTACAATATCTATAACCATAGTATAATCGATAAAAAAAAACATAAAAAAAAAACAACAACAGAAAAACAAAACAAAACAAAACAAAACTATGAAAATGAATTAATATTTTCAGTTGCGAAATATTTGTTGTAATTATAATCTTTTTTTTAATTTAAGTACAATCAGTGTCTACTAAATTTCATAATCTTTACACCCTAAACTTTCATTTGTCCTTATTCTTGTCTATTCCTGTTTTTCCCTCCCTTTTTCTCCTTATTTTATCATTTTAATCGAGTCTTTAGTCTAATTTCATCGGGATATTCATTTGTAAATATACATATAAGAAAAATACTATTATCTTATATTATAATAATTATGTAAAACAATAGTATTACGTATGACAAAATAATGTTTATTTTACAATGTGCACCTCTGTTATAGGAAAGAACACACACAGGACTATTTCCTTCTATTAATCACTGTTCAATGTATTTATATATTTCAATAAATAAAACTAGTTGCCAAATTAGACACAAAGTGAACATTGTTCAAACTAAGTAAACACTTATCAAATATCACTCTAAGATCTAATTTTATTGATTGATATTTAATTAATAACAATTGCATATTTCATTTGATAAATTTTAATAAAATATGTTAAATTGTGGGATGTACTTCCTTAAACTTCTGACATAATCATAACATTTGATTATGGAGTGGATTGGGAGTCTGTTTTCCGGTAACGTCTTACCTCGGTTGGAATACATACAGAATATTACGTTTAAATGACACCATGTCCAAAATTACGGGGTTATCTATATATATCAAGTTGGTATTCCAAGCGCTTATATATATATAAAAGATACAGCGCCATGCTAATGTAAAACGTATCTATTAATCCACGTAACCGATGTTGAATCCGAATATGAGACGTTTGAGGTTTTTTGTTCTGGCATTGCTGGTGATGGTTAATTTAGGTAAGTTGTTCTTCAGTTAGTTTCTGTTTGTCTGGCTATGGTTATATCACGATAAACATCACTCATTAAGGATAATCATTCCTTTGAGAATGTAGGACTTACTGTTCATGAAAGAGTATACACATTTGTTAGATATTCTTTTGTTTTGCAAACTGTCTCATGTAATATTTTATTTCGTTTTCAAGTTGTCTAATTTATAATCTTAAAAATAACAAATGATAACAAATATATATTTACCTCAAAATTAAATGAGACAAAATAGTGTGATATTTGTACCTACAGTACTCATTTTTTCGTCAGTGATGAATATAATTTCAATCACTCACTTCTTGTAAGTAAGCTAACGGGCTGATTTTCTATGTTCAAATGTGCTCGCGTACATTGAAATAATGGGAAAATTTAAGACGCATATTTTAAAGAGATTCGTTTTAGGTATGCCAGCTTTTGGTCAAGTAGTTTGATTAGTCACTGTCGTTAAAGTTCGAAGATATACCATGGACATCATAGTGATTCATACTAAGTTTATTATAAATAATCGAATGCAACTTTGCATTTAATTCGATTGATCAGATACTTCAAATACTGTACATAATTTATATTTAATAAAAATGTAGAGAATGAAGACAGACAGACAACCGGTTGTATAAACGGATAAACGCTGAAAAGTATCTTGCCAATTTTGTAGGCATAAACAATGCATACAAAATAATTAAAGAGGGCGTGGCCATTTGAAGACTATATCAATCGCCTTGAGAAAAAGTTTTGCATAAAGATATAGAAAATTTTAAGGAATAAGGAATCGTTCTTTGAGTATTATGACGTGATACTTTCGGTGGGGGCGTGGCCAAATCCAATACAGCCAGCAGGGCTTTATGATAGATTTGATCACGCCCGGACCGAAATTATCTCCTCATAATATTCAAAGAATGAGTCTTTATTGCTTATATTTATATAATTTTCAGCAATTGCACGATCAAATATTATAATATTGACATATTTATGTGATTTTAATTTCTTTCAATTTTGCAAACCATGCTTGCGCCCCAACAATACTCATTTGAATTAATTGGACTGTACCTTACAAAATCGATTAGTAATGTTATCACAGACAAAGACTTTGAAAAATGTAAATATTTAATTTAAAAGCTAAAATATTTGGATTATTCCTTTACCAATTAATAGGTTATTGCCAAAACATCATCTTTGAAATATTAAGGTAGATCTGATGGAAAATTTGTTGACCACCCAGCTTCCTTAATATAATTTTCATATTAGTAATCCGTCAATGTCCTTCTGTTTTAAAGTTAAAAATTTAAAGATAATGTTCCTAACACTTGATGTGAAGTTTAGACACTTTTCAAACATATGTGCAAACACAAAAGAAATTGCAAAAAATAAATCAATGGCTGACTTTCAAAATTGTTAGAGCTAACTTTGTACATATATTTTCAGGTAGGATAAACATAAAGCTTTAACATGTATATCCTTTGAAATATCTTCCGTTACAGATAAAATTTTGATTGTGATATAAACTTATTAATCTAACGAATTATTTATCACAGAATGGCACTAAAGACAGGAAGGAAGGAGTTTAAATGATATGTAGATATTACTTTTTCTAAATTAGTTTGATGGTAATACAATCTAATTAAAAAAGGGCAGGGCACAAGGAATCATAGCAGCTCTCCATTTATCAATATAAATCTAAGTAAATCCACTTATTACCATCTTGTTTTAATAGTTTAAATGATTTTCTAATAGAATATTCTGTCTCATGAGTTCAATATATCTTTTTTGTTTAAGTGAAAAAAAATGAATGTAATGATACAGAGAAAACGAAGGAGTATTCTCTCGAGATCAAAATTGAAGAATATTTTTCAGTTTTACAGCTGCGTTTCATAAAATACGAAATAATCGTAAGAACATAACTTTACAGATATATAGAATAATTAAAAATATATTAAATTTTAAATATATAAAACGATTTTTCACATCTGTATCAATTTTTGTAATGACATTTTACTGGAATGAAGTTAAAATGAGTATTTTTTCAATTTAGTCGCAAGCCCCAGTTCTTTAATTAAACAGGACCAGCTCTTTTTCATGCCTATGGTGTATTCTATCTTAATCGTATACAAATTCTGAATAAGTAATATTTTTTTTCTGAGAATAACGAATAATTTGTAAAAACATATGCAAAAAAATTATGTTTGATTGACAGGAAAAATGAAATGGTTTACTCAGAAGGGTTTATGAAATTTTAAAAATGCTATATACAGATCATTGATATTTGATACCATGCAGGAGAAGCTTACTATAAAATTTCATACAATAGATTGAAGGAGTTTTCTAGAATATACACTGTAGATATATTTTTCATTTGATGTTTTTAAAATGATGTGGCATCTGTTGTGGTCAAAGTGCCGTCCCCAACCTTTATAACAAATAAAAAATCTTGTTTTTATACCTTAGGTGCTTAGCCTTATTTACTTTCAAAAGAACAATTAAAATTACCTTCTATAAATATCACAAAAAGCTTGTCATTTTTTTTCTGGGAATAGAAATGACCGTTAAAAGAAATTGAAAAATAAAATTTTGGTATTTGTTTTCATGTTTACTGCAAAAAAGTTTAACTATTGCTATCACATTTTGGAATAATTTTATTTGAAATAAAAATGTATCCAAGTATAGTGTAAGGAGTATTTCAGTAGTGTGTTTGTAAAACAGCATTTAAATGATTCTTAAATATAAACTGTATAGTATTTTTGTATCCACGAAAATATTTCATGAGGAAAAAATCCCAACAGACACTGTCCATGTTTGACATCAAATGTTACGTAACAAACAAATTACATAACTTAAGATAACATTAGCACGATTTGATTTTATATAATACATATCATACACGAGACAATATGCTATTAGTTCCTTCTTACTGCTTAATAATTATTGCATATATGGATTTCCCTTGGAACAAATTTAGTAGTAATCAAACGTAAAAATTTAAAACGCCGATCAGTTATTGTTACCGATTGTCAAGTTTAGATATTTTCATCCGACCCAATTAAATATAAAAAATAATTCTACCTATGGAAAGATCAACTTAAACCTAGATTTGCAGCAGGAAATAATCACTAAAAATCGTTATCATAAATTCATGATTTTGTTAGAATGCAGTATTCTATGGGATTCTATAAGATCATGTTTTCATTCAATAATTCAAAACTCGACATTTATTTTTAAATTTGTCAATTTTTTGAAATTAAAAAAAAAATATTTGTTATATTATGATATGTTTGTCTTGTTTATTTTTATACAAATTACATTTTCTGCATATGTTATTTTTAGACTTAGAAAATAGATCTTTAAGTTCCATTCCTGA
The DNA here is from genome assembly GCA_033439105.1 of Magallana nippona. NCBI lineage: Eukaryota > Metazoa > Mollusca > Bivalvia > Ostreida > Ostreidae > Magallana > Magallana nippona. Next base: position 47,002,392 of record CM065923.1, on the reverse strand, counting down.
CTTAAAACGTCTACTACATTTTCCTGTCATGTTTAAGACATTTATTTAATACATGAAACCAAATCAAATTATTCTCAATTCTAGAAGTATTTTATTAGGAATCAATTTTTAAAAAAATCTCTTGAATAATAAATACAGAAAAAGATCATGATGTTATTTAAAACCAACATCGTACAATAATAGAGAGCATATACCCATCGTTAAACTATAAAATCGTAGAAGAGAAGACATACATTCATGAACGATCCCACAAACAATTTTGTACGCAAACAGTGGAAGTGTGATTTTTGGAAATAATGAGAAAGAAATTATTTGTTGTGTTTTAGATACTATACAGTTAACCATGATAAGAATCTTCTTTTTTTGGTTTTAAATTCAGGATATCTGTTTTAGATGTTATTGCATTATCATAAAATTGTCCGGGCAAAATTTCATTCCTCCTATGTCTATCCATTAATATCGTGATTGTACCTCGCCATTTATCTATAGAATGGTTTTCTTTTGTATTTTTTCCTCTTTTTAAAAATAAATTATACATGTAGTGCTTAGTTGGTATTACTTTATGAAGAATATTAATCGGAATTTATGGAATTGGAATACTGTGTGGCCTTAAAAGAATGTTTACAAATTTCATTCCATTCAAAAGCTGTAAACTTTTCTACCTACACTTTCCGTCTTATCCGACAGTGATATTTTTTTTTATCTCTTTTTATGTTAAAACACATGTATAAAAAGTTCTTGGTCTCCTTTGATGTTTTACATATAAGTAATTCAGTATTATAGTAGTTGAGTTTTTATCTCTTGTAAAATCCCTCAAAAACTGTCTTTCAAGTTTTAAAAAGTTATCTAGCTCAGTGTGAGTTAAATTATATATATATATATATATATATATATATATATATATATATATATATATATATATATATATATATATATATATATATATGTAGCTTGTTTGTTTAATATTCCTACAAAACAGAAAAAAGTGTTGTAATGAAGTTTACGATCAAATCAAGAAACAACATTACTATTAAAAGTTGAAAAGAGGAGAAAATTATTTAAGTACAAGTTACCAATCAAACAAAAGAGGTCTCCCAGTAACAATACTTTCAAAATAATACACATAGGCCTATTAAAAACTACACAAATCATAATGCAAACAAAATAACTGCATAAAAAAGCCAACAAATGAAAAGTTGATTGCTTAAAATGTTGTCTTTTTAAAAGTATTCATAAATCACTGATTAAATAATGAAATTCCCGAAGAAATGATGATCTTAATTTACGGATAAAAGTTGTATTCTTCAACACCAAGAGTCTTGGTCTCTCTTATGCGAAAAATTTAAAAGAAAGATAAATTATAGATCCATAAAAATTGGTTTCTTGTTGAAACTTAATTATTTGTATCAAGTGAGTTTCGGTACGTAAATTATCGTTGTGGTCAGTAAGATATATATCAGACCAGCTATTTCTTTCCTTTATATAGATGAAAGATTGCTTGAAAATTTTGAAAATGTCAGTCTATTCAGTCCGTACTCTTAATGAAACTTATATTGTTACCTTTAAGAAACTGAACACTGCTAGATATTAAAGGAATCGTACCTATTCATACCAAATTGATAAAAATTAACGGATGTCGGAGTTTTAAATAAATAGCATGCCTTGTGAATGTTTATATTTCCAATCCGAGTCCATATTCTTTAATTGATAGCATAAATAGTTTTATATATCATGTGCATATGGTTTTATTTCTAATAGGTCATAAAAGTTGGTTTGATATGATATTCACGGTCCTTGTTGGCATAAAAAAAGAATTAAGGTATATCATAAAACCGTTACAATGTATCGATAGTGTAATATGCAATGATTAATATGGAATATGTATGCGATGCGAGAGGTTATAAACCGATGATCGATACAAACGAAAAATAATGAATGATATCTCGAGGTACTGTCTCAAGCTGTTACAATTAAAAAAACCAATTGCATCCAGTTTTTTTCAAAACTTAGATAAACACATGCTTTAAATTACAACACATTATACTGATTGTACCTTGCAGGGATTTTAAAATAACAAAAATACGTGTTCCTATATTAAGATAAGTATATATTAACTATAACGTTCTGTATTCGATGGAAGTTGGTGACACACATTTAACTGAGATAATTATATAATGGCTTTAATATGGATTATATGCTTACAAATATATGCAGGTAAGACAAATTTGTCAAAGTGGTACAAATAGTTTTCTTAGTTTAAGTTGTACTATTTAAAACCGATAGTTGATATTTTAACTGTTGCCTCAACATCGCATTGATTGAGCAAGACTTGTCAGCCTTTGTGAGATTGAGTGAGACTTACCGATCTTGTGAGATTGAAACTGGAAACATTAAAACATTTAAATAACAAAATCAAAATTGTGGTCTTAATTTTAGTGCAAACATTTGTGAATTGGTAGAATTTGTGTACGGTTAACATATTTAGTTGACTGAAATTAATCAAAACAAATCCAAATAGCAGATGGCAAGAATTGCATTTGGAGTTGTTTTGCCTAAAGCCATCTTCATTCCCGATAAATCATGCGTTTTTTTAAAAGTATTTTTACAAATCAAAATTATGATAGTATTAAATGAGATTTAAAGAACAATTGTTAATTTCATTTTCCATTTATTCAAATCATTACACATATTTCTTTATTTTTCGTTCCATAGTAGTTTGAATTAAAAACAATTAATATTGGGCGAGTAAATATTTTTCAGCGTCACTTTGATGCATGTACCCTTTAACTTGTTTCTTTTCATGGACTTTGGATTTTTACCAGTATTAATAGAAATAAAATTTCCATGTCTATTATTAGTTTATTAGTTCATTATTTATAAAAGGTGCATGTATATTACAACAGGGCTCGTCCAAATAAAATAAGATAGATAAAATCAAACGTCACTGGTGTAATAATTAGGACAGAGAAAGACATGTCTTATCTTGATTAAAAAATACCATACATTTTCATTGCCATACTTCTATTTCCACATGGTTTAAAAGACAAAGTATGCACCGTTGTGTTGAGTCGGGTGGATAAGGGTATCACATACAGACCATTTCATCTTGTTTTGGCTCTATTTCGGTGATTGAACTGCCTTTTGACAAAAATTCTAAACCGTTATTTTCATGAAGATGCACAACTTGTGTTTTTCACTTTTACCATGCCCCTCTTAATGTTAAAACAAACTTTACTTTAAGCAGTTAATAACTACTAAAGGAAAAATAGATACTATTCTTTTGTCACTAATAACATAAGCATAAGTTGACTTGATGATTCAAGTAAACACACGGTTATGCAGTGGCAAATTTAGACAGTGCTGTAATCAACAATGTAATTGTTTATGTAAGGTTTGTATGATTTAACCAGCGCCTGCTATATTTTCATTTTTAAAAATTATTTTATCCATAGCGTTTGCCTTCATATGTGGAAAAGAAAAATACGACATCTTAACAGAAACCTGTTGTAACGAAACTGTGACGTCAAAACTCAATTCAGATAACAGCTCATATTCAATTGAGTGTTGTAAAGGTACGAATTCATACTAAATACATGGACACCATAACGGGCAAGTAATGAATAAGAAATGATATCAATGGCGGCTCAAAGGTTTAAAGTTGAAATGTTGTTTATTCACATTGTTTAAGATGCTAAAGCCGACATATGTAATCAATATATCTTACTTTTATACAATACAATTCATGTGTTTTAAAAAGCTTTTCACAAAATTTAGATCAGACTTACGACACGAGGTGGAATCTTTGCTGTGATGATGTCCTCGCTAACAAAAGTTCCGGTAAAGACATATATGTACCTGTTTCTATTTCGTTACTTCTTTCAAATTCTTTCCAATTTTGTTTCTTTAAAAAATTTTATATTCAATGTTTTAAAAGATCAATATCATGTTTACATTATTTCTATTCAATGTAAATTAATATATATCTCGGGGGAAAAAATTGTAGACACACATAATTGCAGTGACGTGGATGTGTACCGCCTAAAACCAGAGCAAATTGATTTGTTAACCAACAATCATCTGGACAGGACAACAGTTTCAGACGACAATATAGCGACAACAAGTGAGTGTTATACGATAACTCTCGATATTTGTTCACTAGATCGGTCAAGAACTTTACAAACTGAATTCTGAATATCAAATCGCTTATGAACAAACTTAAAAAATTGCGTGTGAAATTTTGTTGTACTGATGATTGGTAGATTAAACATTTTTCTGAATTTAGGGTTTCAGCTATTATGCGGTGCTGCGAACACATATGACCCTAAACAAAACATGTGCTGCAACGGAACCTTGTATCCATCCAATGTTGACATGTTATGTTGCGACAGTAAGTGAAAAATATATCTCACAATACTCAGAAATGAAATAATACATGAACCATGAATATGTTTTAATTAAACATCAAAATCTTAGATAAAACATTAAATAGTATAGAAATAATTTATATAGTTTGAATAAACTTATACTTGTATTTTAGACACTGTCTACAATCAAACAACCCAGTTGTGCTGTGGAGGGCAACTAAGGCCAATGTCTGTGCTCAATAAACCAGTGGAGTGTTGTGGTACTAGTCCATTCAACAGTAAAGACAGTTTGTGCTGCAATGGACATCTCTATGAATACAAAAATCCAAGTATTACATATAACATATTATACGAATGACTTGTTTTCAAAAAGGGGATTATAAAACCTTTCATAGAATGCCCCTGTAGCATGAAAGAACAAAAAAAAAATCAATGTGAATCTCTACCCAAACTTTACATAATAGTTTTTTTATCATACTATGTATAATGCTGTGGAAATGGAATCTATTATTTTAGATACAAATGCCAATTATTTGATGACTAAAATCTCAAATTTTTCATAAGGGGGTCAAAAAACCTCCTTTCTTTTTCTAATGATTTAATGGAAAATAATGAACTTTAATTGAAAGAACACAATACCGAAGGTAAACTAACTAACCATCTGTTAAAAAAACCTCCTGAATATAAAACGAATTTATTAATTTAATAAAATTGATTTCAGACAAATTCAGCTGTTGTGGATCGAAACCTTACACATTATATAAAGACATATGCTGCAAATCCGAAGTTTACGAATGGTCCAATAAATCTCTCTGCTGTGAAAATCGTACATACAATAGAGACTTACAATATTGTCTAAACGATCGAGAGATTTTGAACATCAACGAGAATAAATGTGATGGAGTCATTTACGATACCACAAGGAATGTATGCTGTGGAAATACCACCTTACATCCACACAACATCAGTCAGCGATGTTGTGGTTTTGCGATATTCGATAGAAGGACAAATGACTGTGTAAATGACCACATAGTGACAAAAAGAAACTCGTGGTGTGACCCCGGTATGTTGTATCACAGTTTATATACATATAAAGTATGACGTCCCTAGTTTGGAAAAAAATCTTACCAAAAAATTAAATGTATAATTAATCATCACGGTTAATAATTGTCTATTATTTGTAGTGGGGGAATATAATACAACGACGAATGCGTGTTGTGAAGGTCATCTTAAAGCAAGAAATGGAGCATCGTGGAGTTGCTGTGGAACAGAAATGATAGACTATGATGTGGACAACTGTTGTGCAGGAAAGAGCTTCAACAAATGGAACCACAAATGTTGCAGTGGTGACTATTCCGTTCTTCACATTAGTACTTTTGCATTCATTTTTTGTATATACCTGTCAACTCTCTGTAATCTCGGAGAAATGATTTTCATGTTTTATATAAAAGCGTAAATCTTCAAATCAAATTGAAATTACCATAAAATTGACTTAAGATTAATTCCTCATGATTCAATTTTTATGAAACTAATTCTGTACATTAAATAGCAAAAGAATGTCCATAATTGAAACCTGACTTTATAGAAATAGAAACGTTTCAGACTCAAAAATGTTTTGTACGTGGGTAAAGGGTAAAATAATTTGCTTAGCCAATAAAATTCACACACATATATATATATATATATATATATATATATATATATATATAGGGTTATTTGATATTCTTATTCCAATAGAAAGTTCATGTGCAACGTGTAAAGTCAAAAACATAGCATTTGTTGTTGATTTGTTATAGGCCAAATTATACAAATGGAGGACAGGTGTTGTTCGGGGCAAAGGTTAAACCAAACTACACAAGTGTGCTGTGGCAAAACCCTTCTAAGAAGAGAAGAAATAGTACATAAGAGTGCGCCTTATCATGACAAGTGTTGTTCGACTCAGGAGGGTGGGGTGTCCTACGACTCTGTGAACTTTGTTTGTACTTATGGTGATAAAGTAGAAAAGAAGTCACTGCTGGATTCTAAATGTAAAAGACAGAAATATAACCCCGAGAAAGATCTTTGTTGCAACTCCAAACTGTTTAAGAATGTGTTAAAAGACGGGTTGTCATGCTGCCATCCAAGTGCTTCTATATACAACCCCAAAACGGATGTGTGTTCTGATGGTGTGGTAAAGAAGCCAATGCTGCGTCCTAAATGTGGAATAGAGAAATTTGATTCATTGAAAGATTTTTGTTGCAACTCAAAACTGTTTAAGAATGCCTTAAAAGGTGAACGAAAAACGGACAAGAGGTAATACAACAATTTGTTTCTGCACGCGTTTATCTTCAAGAACTGTCATTATGAGATTAGATTATAAAGTTAGGTAAATAAAACTGTCACCCGAATTTTCTTACAACTTATTCAGATTAATTACATATTATTCTGTTCATTTATAAACTCGCCTCTTTAGGGAAAAAATCCAAATATATATCATATTAGACTCTTTCTAAAACTCCAAATATGAAAAAACATAGATTTGTGGAATAAACAATACTGATTTATTGTTGTAAAAAATTTGAAATCGTAAAACATAAAGTTAAAATTGTTTTGATAATTTGATATATATATATATATATATATATATATATATATATATATATATATATATATATATATATATGATAAATCCAAAAAGAGTGAAAGGAGATATCACACAGTATAAATAATCAAAAAAGAAAAAGAAAATGCACAGTTCCAAAGTTTCTATTTCACAAGCACTTTCTTAATATGGCTCATTTAATGTAATTTTTATAATTGACTGGTAAACATTTGGAATGTTGAGTTTTATAAGAATCTTAAATAACAATTTGTCTTATTAATTTTAGTTGCAAGAACCCGAAGTATCATTTACGATGTCCTCGTAGATGCAAGCTCAAGAAAATGAATTTGAAAAAATATTGGAAAAATATTATAAGTAAGCCTATATCATAGTTGCAGCCTAATGTAGGGGAATGTAACATTATCACTGTTATATCAAAAATGCATCCAAGATATAAATTTTCTATTATCACCTTATTACAATTTGCTGAATATTATAAGAAGCTGATATATAAACATTCTTGTATTTTAAATGATCGCATATTTTAAATTGCTGGAAATAGTTAAAGGCATTAAAACACAATTACTGCAGTTATTTAAATTGTTACATTTCAGGTAACACTGGTCGTTTCAAAATCATAAGGAATGTCGAACAACCCATACCGATAAAGCGCAGGAGCTCTTGCCGCTGTGTGTACGCTAGGACACCGAAAAAGCAATGTAAAGGAAAACAATGTGTTTCATCTAAAAGACTTGTTGGAATTTCGGTAGAAAAAATGAATACTACTGACCTTTATATGCAAAGGAAAAGGAAAAGGTTATTCAAACGCTTTTGCCGAAAGGCATTGTCAACAAAACAAAGCAGGGCTCTTTAAAGTTTCTTTTAATGAATATTTGTCATTAAAATAATGTCATTTTACTCAATAGAGTTGATCAACAATTTCAAATAATTAGATATTGACAAAAAAAAAATTCAAGCAAGAAAATTACAATGCAATATTAAAAAATTGCAGATCAAAATATATTTTGCTGCATTTAGTTTTTAAATTGAATAATGGAGTAAGAGAGATAGTACCTTTTATATGAAATGAACAACACTTTTATGTGAGATATTACATTAACATTAATTAAAGTTTTGGTACTTTATTGATTCTGATGTTTAATATACATGGTGTTTCCATATAATAATCCAAATACTTTAAAGTTGTGTGTGTGTGTGTGTGTGTGTGTGTGTGTGTGTGTGTGTGTGTGTAAGGAATGTGTGATGGATAGAGAGACAAGAAGTAACGTTGTGGATGTTTGGACAGCTGTCAAATGTAAATACATTTTTACATCGATTGCAATATTTATTTCTTTAATGTTATTTCAGTTTTGAATTAATTATCACGTTTATTTATATGGTTTATATATACATATAAAGATTTATATTTTGTTTTATTTTGATAATATTGTTCTAAATGCGACTATTAAACATTTTATGGAACAACCGTGTCATCGTCAAATTCAATAAAATAAACCCCTTTTTATACCCGCACTTTCTAAAGAAAGTTCGGGTATATTGTTGTTACCCTGTTCCGTCTGCCTGTCCGTCCGTCCGTCTGTCACGTTTTACTTTCTCAAACTGCTCTTACATCTTATAAACCAGCAAACTGAACTCTTGGAGTATGATTTGGGGTGTCATGTTGTTTTGTAAAAAGGTTTCAAAAATTCTCTGGTAGTCCTGGGGGTCAAATAATTGGTAAAAATGACGTTTTTTGACAAAAAACCTTTTTCCTCGAACTCCTTTTACATTTTCAACAGTAGACAACTCATCTCTTGGAATATGTTTTGGAGTGTCTTATAGAGGCGCAATAAGGTTTCGGAAATTTCAATTTTGTCCTGGGGGTCATTCAATGGCTGAAAAATGACTTCTTTTTTTTTTTTTTTTTTTTACAAAAAGTCTGGTTTCAAAAAACGTCAATTTCTTTTTGCAGTAGCCAAATGATCTTCTAGAATATGATTCGGGGTGTCATGTTGATGCGTAATCATGTTTCAGAATTTTTGTTTTTATCACGGGGGTAAAAAAAAATGACGTTTTTTTGCAAAAAAAAAATATGGTTCCCAGAACTCTTCTTACAAATTATGCAGTAGCTATGTCATATCTTGGGGTATGATAGGGGCTGTCCTTTAGTTGTGCAATAAGGTTTTGAAAAATTTAAATTTCATCCAGGGAGTCAAATAGTCGCTGAAAATTGACGTTTATCACTCCTAAAAAAAACCCTACTTCCCAGAACTCCTCTCATGATTTAATGAATAGCCACATCATCTATAGGGATATAGCAGGGGCTGAGCCATAGATATGCAATAAGGTTTTAGAAATATAAATTTGATTCTGAGGGTCAATACTATCTGCAAAATGATGTTCCGTCCCATAAAAAAACCTTATTTCTGGACCTCCTCTTATATCTTGTGATTGAAATAACATACCATAAGATGCATAAGGAGGAAGAATATATAAAATTATGCTTTAGGGGTGGGGATCACAAGCATTTTTTTCAAGTTTGATCATTTCTGATTTTGGGAGGGTGGGGTGTGGTTAAGGTGACCCCCAGAGGCCATGACCTACTAATACCACAAAAAAAATTGCCTTGACATGGTCATGGTTGAAGAAACAAAAATATATATGGTTTAGGAGTGGGGATTTTGATGATTTTGAGGATATTTTAAAAATATTCAACTATTCATGTTTTCGGGGGGTGGGGGTGGGGGGGGGGGGTGAAGGGGAAGGGGAGATTCAGAGTCTCTTCTCACATTTTTACAGTAGCAAAATCATTTCTTGATTGATATTTTTCTGTATGATGTCAGATGTACATCCAGATTTTGGAAATTGCTTTTTATTCTTAAAGATAAACAAAATGTTATATGTATATAATTGTAGAAACTGTAAAGTCAGTCAACAAAAACCTAGAGCTTGCTGTAAAAAACAAAGCAGGGTCAACATTGGGCTAGGGCTAGGAATTACACTACATATGAATGATAGATTACTTGATTAGTTCCAACCCGGAAAGTCACTGGGCATCTCAAAGGGGGCATAACCTATATACATGTACCAATTAATGTGCAATGACATAAGGTCAGGAAGAATAAATATGGTCTAGGGTGGGGACCTCAACAATTATTAAAATGTATTATCATTTCCTATTTCAGAGGAGGGGGAGGGTTGTTTAAAAACAACTCCGGAGGGTGGTGGAATAACCCAAGGGGCAGGGGCAAATTTGTCTTAAATGTATCTTGACATGATCAGCAGAATTGGACAGAATGATCACTATAGGGCATCTGCAGAGTGGGGCCCTAAATAGTTACAAATCAATCTATTGATAATATGTTATACATGTATTTAGAAATGTCTTTATTTTCAAAATGATTAACAAATTAATCAGTCAAAATGAGTTATAAACAACCGATTGGCAATTCTGCAATTGATTGCATGATCCCTAGTATAATATCACATGTATTTTTTAATGAGTCATAAATCTTGACATACCACATATCTCTTGACAAAAAAGAATAAGCAATTTAAAATAAAAGAAAATTAGTCATTAACTCTTTTTTTTATTACTGGTGTATGATGATGGGGTAGGGGGTATAATGGAAAAAAAAGCTGCAGCTGCCTTCATTCTCACTAGAAATGTATATCTAATCCACACATCCTGGGGATGTGGAACGGTTAAGGCCCCTTTCCCTTCCTCCCTATTATAACTCATATAAACATGATATTTAATACCCAAATTTAATACAAAATAGGGTCAATATGGAGTAAACTCAATAGAGTAAGTCTGACAAATGAAAAAAATCAAAAAAAATTCTGCAATTAAAATGACAGAAACTGTAGATAAGCTTATTCAAATAAAGATGATGATACAGTATGCTGGCAAAGGGAGATCACATTTTAGAAAGTGAAAGTAAAACTTAACTGTTTTGTATACCGGTGTCTCATAATATTGCGCTACTACATGTATTATACTTACCTATATTGGTCAACATCATAATGATAATCCAATTAGCACAATATGAATTCCTTTAGCTGATCACCACAAAAGAAACATTTATTCGTGTTAATTAATCCTATTCTGCATATCGAAAACACACATGCATGTACAACATATGATACTCATCAAACCAAAGAGCTGGGTAAAACTAGTACCCGCTAATGCAACCTGTAGACCTGTGTTGTGTACGTAACTTCAGACAAAGATCATTTAATTGTAACACATTGCATGTATTTTCATAACTTTATTCTTTAAAACCCCTTGCACAATTTTATTAGGTAATTAACCATGTAAAGCACAATTTTCAGCTTTAAGGTGGTATGGGACACCCACATATTGTGATGTACTCCTTATTGAACGAAACATTAAATAAAGTGTATAAAATATAATATTTTCCCCCAAAATAATGCTACCTAACAGTTAAGCCTAAGAAAAAAAATTGTGTGTTTAGGGTAACACTGATGAAAAAATTAGGTTAGGTAGGTAGGGTTTTTTTTTTTACTTTATCATATTTTTTTCTGCATGAGCGCACAAATACAAATATAAAATCCTAAGAATGTTTGTTTGTGTCATATTTAAAAACAGGTTTTTAATGGAAATAATATGAAGATCACAAACAGATGCAAACAGTTCAACCCCAAATTTTACATAAAGGCAATATGTGTATTATTGGATGTGAACTCATCATTTATGAAAATTATAATTTTTTAAAAGTACCGGAAATTGCATGTGGCCTTCTTTTTGACTAAAACTGGTACAAGAGAGTGTTATTTAGAGGCTAACACTTGGTGCGGGTATTACTGTCTAATGACAGCATCTAGTTAAATTTATTTTTTATTTGTACTGTTTATTTCTAAATAAGGAGCTTGAAAAATAGTTCTTCATTAGTACATTATAAGACAAAAAGCTTGCATGACATTTAGTGTGTAAACTATATCTGAATTATAATTCATTTAAAATTAGAATTAAACAGAAACTAAATTATCACGTACACAGTTGAGTTGTGAAACACTTTTCTCTACTTTTTTGTAAAAACTACAATTTTCTTCATCCTGTATAATAATTGCTTCAAAAATTTTAATCATTTTTTCTCAAAAAAAAAAAATTGCTGCCCGAAAATGTAGTTCCCTTCAAAACTTATCTGTTTATTAATTTTAAATGGACTTTCTCTATGAATAGTGTTGAATATTAAAATACATTAATACTAACTTTGAAAATAATGATCATGTGCGCAATGAACTTAAAACATGACGAGTGAGACACCTTAGTTTAATATAAATATTTACATTTGCAAATATGCTTCCTTATTTAAACCTACAGAATAGAGAAAACGTTCAATTCTGTGTGAACTTTTTAATGACGTCACAATGATTACTGCACGCGATTATCGCTTGACGGTTGCATATTGTTAACATGAAAATCACAGCATTTTATAATTCTGAATGGTTTGACTTTTTCAAACGTAAATATAAGTGATAAACAGCAATTCTAAAAAGTTCAGCAGAATATGAACTTGGTTTGGTACGTGATCAAATCTTCTGAGAAGCACTTTGGGCTTCACAGGATTTGATCACATGACCAACCAAGTTCATATCTCGGTGAAGTTTTTAACTTGCTGTTTATTTCTTAAATATTTACAATTACATATGCTTCCATGACGTGAGGTGATAACGAACAGTGTTCAGAATCAAAAGTCCAAAGGAAAAATACAAATCAGGAGCAGATCAAACACGGACCCCTAAAACAATTAGAGGTAGGATGAAAAAATGACAATAACAAATCGTCAACCATCTCAAAAATCCATAAAACGAAATACAAATTCAAAGCAGAGCAACACGAACCTCCAAAAAGATAGAGGTAGGATCAGGTGCCTAGGAGGAGTGAGCATCCTCTGCTGACCGGTCGCATCCACCGTGTGCTCTTTGTCGTTATCGGGAAAAAACGGAAAATTCCGTAGACAATTAGGTGATAAATTATGGTCTAACAATCAGTATGAAAAACGTCAGTCAGCATGCGACCCAGTGGATGATTGTATTTGCTGACAAGGTTGTTGTATCGACCATAGAACTTACGAAAAGATGATTTCAAACGAGCCTGTTGATAGTCCTGTTTTATACAATTCATGTGTTTAAAAAAGCTTTTCACAAAATTTAGATCAGACTTATGACACGAGGTGGAATCTTTGCTGTGATGGTGTCCTCCACACTAACAAAAGTTCCGGTAAAGACATATATGTACCTGTTTCTATTTCGTTACTTCTTTCAAATTCTTTCCAATTTTGTTTTTTTTTTTGTGTTAATATTCAACGTTTTTAAAGGTCAATATCCTGTTTAGATGCTTTCTATTCAATGTAGATTATTACATATCTCTGGGGGGAAAATTGCAGACACACATTATTGCAGTGGGGTGAATGTGTACCGCCTAAAACCAGAGTAAAATGACTTGTTAACCAACAATCATTTGGACTGGACAACAGTTTCAGATGACAATAAAGCGACAAATGAGTGTTATACGACAAATCTCGATATTTGTTCACTTGTTCGGTAAAGAATTTTCACAAACCTCTAAATTAATTTCTATAATTCTGAATATCAAATCGCTTATGAACAAAATTAAAAAATTGCGTGTGAAATTTTGTACGTTGTACTCATGATTGATAGATACAACATTTTTCTGAATTTAGGGTTCCAGCGAGTATCCGGTGCTGCGAACAAATATGACCCTAAACAAAACATATGCTGCAACAGAATATTGTATGCATTCTATGTTGACATGTTATGTTGCGACAGTAAGTGGAAAATTCATCTTGCCATACCCTGACAGGAATAGTTTGAATAAATTTATACTTGTATATTAGAGACTGTCTACAATCAAACAACCCAGTTATGCTGTGGAGGGCAACTAAGACCTAGATCTGTGCTCAATAAACCAGTGGAGTGTTGTGGTGCTAGTTCATTCAACAGTCAAGACAGTTTGTGCTGCAATGGCCGTCTGTACGAATACAAAAATCCAAGTATTACATATAACATACATGTTTTATAAGAATGACCTTTTTTGAAAAGGGGATATTAAAACATTTCTTAGAATGTCCCTCTAGCATGAAGGAACAAAAAACCCAACGTTAATCTCTACCCAAATCTTACATCATATATATTTTTTTTATCATACTATGTATAATGCTGTAGAAATGGAAACTTTTATCTTAGATACAAATGTCAATTATTTGATGACTAAAATCTCAAATTTTTCATAAGGGGGTCAAAACACTAATGATTTAATGGAAAATGATACACTTTAATTGAAAGAACACAATACAAAAGGCAAACTAACTAACAATCTGTAAAAGAAAATCCCTGAATATAAAACGAATTTATTAATTTAATAAAATTGATTTCAGGCAAATTCAGCTGTTGTGGATCGAAACCTTACACATTATATAAAGACATATGCTGCAAATCCGACGTTTACAAATGGTCCGATAAATCTCTCTGCTGTGAAAATCGTACATACAATAGAGACTTACAATGTTGTCAAAACGATCGAGAAATTTTGAACATAAACGAGAGTAAATGTGATGGAGTAATATACAATACCACAAGGAATGTATTCTGTGGAGGCACCACCTTACATCCACACAACAGCAGTCAACGATGTTGTGGTTCTGAGATATTCGATAAAAGGACAAATGATTGTGTATATGATCACATAGTAACAAAAAACAACTCGTGGCGTGACCTTGGTATGTCGTTTCACAGTTTAAGTTTATGTTTATATAAAGATTGACGTTCCTATTTTGTAAAAAAATCTTAACAAAAATTAAAGTAAAACTATTTTGTTTTTTAACTTTTGTTTAAGTTTTTGAGACCATGTATTTGTTGTTGCTGATAAAACTACTTATAAATTGTTGTTTTATTCACTTAAAGACATTTTTTAAACATATATAGCACGTATCACACAATAGCATAATAACTCGTCAACGTTGGATATTGTTTATTATTTGTAGTAGGAGAATATGATACAACGACACATGCGTGTTGTGAAGGTCATCTTAAAGTAAGAAATGGAGCATCGTGGAGTTGCTGTGGAACAGATATGATAGACTATGGTGTGGAAAACTGTTGTGCAGGAAAGAGCTTCAACGATAGGAACCACCGATGTTGCAGTGGTGACTATTCCGTTCTTCACATTAGTACTATTGCATTTTTTTTTCAAATACATAGCACATAACACACATAACAGATATGTATGATAGATCATCACACATAATCATTGTCTATTATTTGTAGTGGGGGAATATAATACCACGACACATGCTTGTTGTAAAGGTCGTCTTAAAGTAATAAAAGGGAGATCTTGGCATTGCTGTGGAACAGAAATGATAGACTATTGTGTGGACAACTGTTGTGCAGGAAAGGGCTTCAACGAAAGGAAACACCAATGTTGAAATGGTGACTAGTCCGTTCTTCAAATTAGTACTATTGCACTAACTTTTTGTATATGCCTGTCAGCTCTCTGTAATCTCGGAGAAATGATTTTCATGGTTTATATAAAAGTGTAAATCTTCAAATCAAATTGATATTACCATAAAATTGACTTAAGATTTATTCCTCAAGATTCAATTTTTATGGTACTAATTGTTTACATTAATAGCAAAAAAAAATGTCCAATATTGAAACCTAACTTTATGGAAATAAAAACGTTTCAGACCCAAGATATTTAACGTTGCCAAAAATGTTTTGTATGAAATAATTTGCTTAGCCAATAAAACTCATTAAAGTTATAGCGTTATTTGAGATTTTATTTCCAATATAAAGTTCATGTGCATCGTGTAAAGTAAAAAACATACCAATTGTCGTTGATTTGTTATAGGCCAAATTATAGAAATGAAGGACAGGTGCTGTTCAGGGCAAAGGTTAAACCAAACTACACAGGTTTGCTGTGGTAAAAGTTCGTTAAACACATCTGCCCATCGGCGCTGTCAACAAAAAAACCCAGAACTCTTTAAAGTATCTTTCTAGCTAGACTATTGCAATGCAATATTTGAATTCTGTGTCGTTGCATTTAGAATGTTTTTTTTTATATGTAAGATAGGATAAGATCAGCTTTATTTAAAGTCAGCATATAGATAAAAAGACAACACAAGCTCTAATGAGCTTTGACTGACATTGTTAGCATACAAAGTAATTTACAGTACAACACATTAGCATGCAGCACTATAGACATAAAATGACATCACAATAATACATCACACAATAACATTAATAAGAAACTTTACAGGTACATACATACACATATATCAGATGGCAGCAAAAAGTCACATTAAAACGATATATCTGAACACATGCAGACATTTTACATGAAAATATTACATAGAGCGTGCTGAGCAACCACAGTCCTTGACATTCCAGGAGGCTATCATGGATTTGAATTGTAAAACGTTTGTTTGGCATTTAACATTATCAGGTAGGGAATTCTAGAGAACTGGTCCTACATATATAAAAGACATTTTACCATACGAAGACGTTCTAATTTTTGGTATTTCTAAAATATTTGAATTTTACTTTTTGAAACTCACTATACTCTGTCCCAAGATATCCTGGATTCACACTTTGCTTAATTACTCGATATTTATAAATATCTCAGGGTTCAAACGATGTTCATTCAAAAGTATGAAAATTTTCCAAGATTTCTCCTTGAAACGCCCCCTCTAGCTGATCATGTTTCAATACACGGCTAAAAAATGTGATGTGTACGGGGATTTTGAATTGAAGCAGACCCGGATGATAACGTTGAAAACTTGCGCGAGGTATTCCGAGTGACTTCCGAATGGAGAAAAGATGTAAACATTCCCCATTATAAATCTCCGTGAGAAATCTGTTTTCGTTCCTGTGAACTTTTATGAGTGAAAAATGATAATGTGTCAATGAAAATATCTTGGAAATTTTCACTTTCATCGATTCAATTGCACTTCTTTCACAGGTATGTGTATTTTAATTCAAAATCGGCCAAATGTGCTGCATGGATATCTTGGGACAGAATATAAGTTAGAAAGACATCTAGGAGAAAGGTCATGTATAATTTTCAAACATTCAATAGCCATACTACGCATTCTTCTGACCTACAGGGATGGCAGTGTGCTTTGTGAAATAATGTTTCATAAGTGCTGTCGAAAGTTTCAGAAATAAAACCTAACGTCTTCAATTATTTTTATTTTTTTGGGTGTGTTTCTTTGAGCAAAAAATGCAACACAAGAGGACAGAAGTTAAAATTTGACAGAAGAAAACTATAGAATGTGGCGATTTTGTTTGCCCGAGTTAGTACTGAACCAATACGTTTTAAACATTTAATTGTTGTGCAGCTTTTTTGCAAATATGACATATGAACATCAAATTTAACTATAGAATTAATATCAAAACCCAATACTTTAGCGGTTCACTACAAAAAATTTCAACCTAATCAATCTTAAAAACAGGTTTCTTAGAACATTTTGTTTGCCTAATGCAATCGCCTGGAATTTAGAAGAATTTGCCTGCATACCATTTTTTTAAAAAACCATTTCAAAAGTACAGAAATTTCATCTTCATCAAAGTTTCAAAATCCTTATACCAGTAGGCCAAAGTATTGTCATATGCATAATTTTATAGAGACCCGTTCTTAATTAAATAAAAAATATGATTTATAAAAACATTAAAAAGTAATAGTCCAAGAATAGAGTAAGAAACATAATTTTTTTTTAGGATGGACGACACGTTTATATAAACTAGGACGTCAATATTGATCAATTTTATAAATGTTTCATTTATCATTTTTTTTTAATTTATTGATTGTGTGTGTTGTTTGTGTGTTTGTGGAGTATAAAAGGGATGGATATTTAGACAAGAAGGAGTAAATTTATAGATGTTTAAATAACTGTCAAATGTAAATTCATTCTGACATCGTTTGCAATATTTATTTATTTTATGTCATTTTATGTAATTTAATTATGAAATCATTTTTCATCTATTTTCATATGGTTTATATATACATTAAGATTTATATTTGTTTTATTATGATAATGATGTTCTAAATGAGACAAATTAAAAGTTTAAAAGAAAAAAATGGCTTATCTTTAAAATCAACAACACAAAAACAATCTCGTTTTCAAGTAGATTTTTATCTGTACTGTTTAAGTCTACATACACCGCTTAACAAATAGTTCTTCATTAGTAAAATAAAAGACAAAATCTTATATGCTCTTTAGTGTGAGATTTCATTTTGGCACGTTTGTCCACATATACAATGATTAGCACTGCTTTCTTTGCGATTCGCTGTGAATATTGAATGGAATTCCTTAAAAAATGATGGCGTCGCATAATATAAAGGAATCATACTGGCGTACAGTTAGCACTTTCAATACTAAGACCAGAATTATCAAAAACACTTAATAAATTTTTACATTAAATAAATATTCAAATCAAAAACAACAAATAGTAAAATGCAAATTGGGCTCTGTAGTTCAGCAATTTAAATTTGGGTCAAGGGAGTATTCATTAAATATGTGAAATTTATTCGCCATTTTATTTGAATTTCTGATAATAATATATAATTCTTAATATCAAAAAATCAGTTTGAATTTCTGATATCAAAAAATCATTTTCTGATATAAAAAAAAATCGATTTTTTGATATCTCAAAATCGATTTTTTTATATCAAAAAATGGATCGTATTCTCTGATATCAAGAATTCGAATTTCTGATATCAAAAAATCATTTTCTGATATCAGAAATTTGAATTCTTTATATCAAAAAATCCTTTTATGATATCAGAAAATACCTCAAAAATATTAAAACGGCGCCCCATAGAAAATTAATGAAGCAGAAACTACACTAATACTTCAATAGCTGAGCTGTGTAACACATTTATCTGTGTAAGAAAACTACAATCATATTCATCCTGAACAATATTTGCAGCATATATGTAAATCTGTTAAGTATAAAGATGGAACATATGAATAAATTACACCTGGAACATTTTTGTAAATATTTTTTATAATAACTCCAAAACCTTAATGACAACGATTCATTTAATCAAGTACGTTGATCAATATTACTCGCACATTGACTATTTAATCTAGTGAATACATAATATCGCCATTTTCCCGTCAATACTTAATGTATTGAAACATAGATATCAACAGATAATTGTATACTCCATATAGACACCATAAGGCTTTAAAGGGTCATGGTCACGATTTTGGTCAATTTTTTTTTTCTATTTTTGTTGTTTACAATGCTTTAGTAATGCATTTCTAATGATCAATCAAAATTTGAGTGTCAGTCGTAAAGTTATAAGAAAGATACAGGGCTTACAATTTTTGTTATGTAACAAGGCTCGTGCCTTGTTTTTGTTTATATTGGTACAATACGTGTATGCCGGCAAAAGATCTTCTTAAGCTGATTTTTCTATCTGCTTATTCGTTTTGAACATAAATAAACAGTTCCATTTGTTACATTCATTTTAGGTCTAAACCTGTAATTTTCTTATCAACATTCAAAATGTAAACAAAAACTTTGTTTACCTAACAAAGAATTGTGAGCGCTGTATCTCGCTTATAACTCGACCACTGACACTCCAATTTTGGTTGACTATTAGAAATGCATCACTGAAGCATTGTAAACATTAAAAACGGAAAAATAATTGTTGACCAAAATCATGCCCCTTTAACAAGCTTTTTCTAGCAAGGATGTTGACTAAAGTTGAAATATTTATTTAATACTATGAAGATTCATAATAAAACCAATTACAATTGTACACAATTATTTTTGAGCTTGCATAGTTTAATTTCGAAACAACTGTCAGACATTTTGGTCTAGATTTCTGCCATCAATGGAATCCATTAAAACATTTTGGTCAAAAGAAATATTTTTTAAAAGTATTTGAAACTTTACAAATCTACTGACTTTCCAATCAAAAAATTCCACTGACAGTATACTGATATACTATCAAACTTGTAATTCACGTATGTCACATCCTAAAAAGTAACAAAAAGTAATTTTAGTGCATGAATTTCTTGTGTTTATTTATTTTTAAAACAGCATTTAAAATATAGTAAAAAATAAAAACATTTAAACTTTTTAAAATCACTTCTGATGAAGTTTGAGCAGTCAAATTTAATGATTTCATTCAAATAATAATAAGAAAACTTTAAATTAAGTTTTCTTGCATCATTTTATTTCAAAAGAGGAAGACTTGTGTATTATTTTAAAAGACACGTTATCCTATGTTTCGATTGTGTTTTGAGACTGAATTTGAGGTATGTGACACATTGAGATGAAAAAGTCACATTCTAAATACTATATAATTTAAAAATTTTAAAACTATATACTAGTTGTTTATAATATTCTTACAAAACTGAAACTTTGTAAAAGCACATACGGGTTTCGAACTTAAAATTGGCAAATTTGTCGTCAATTTTATCGTGTATTTTAAGAGAAAGCATGCCACAATATGGATGTATCGCATACCTTCTTAGATTTTCACACTTTTAAACCAACATTTTTAAGTTCAGACTCAATTAAATAATAACAAGAGTAAATAATATACAGGAGTCTGAGCTTATTAGACTACTTTTCAATTAAACATGTAGGTAACAAACAGATATTCTTTGCCTTGTTGCCTACTATATACCCTTGTTTTCCCTCTCCGTTAATTATATAATATTCCAGTGTCGAGCCCCCTGCCTTAAATACTCTTGGTTCATCCCTTTTAGTTACTTAACGTCTCTGCTAAGAGCCCCTCTTCAACACTTTAATTAGTAAGGGAAAAAGCATGCATAGTTTAGTACCCGGGAAAACAGCACAGAGAGACGTGGTCGTCAGCCCGTCTATTCCTACCAGGGATCTGACCTTATTTATTCTTATGTAAAATCTCAACCCCTCAGTTTTGCTCCATCCTACCCCCGGGGATCATGATTTGAACATTATTGAATCTGACCTTCCTTCTGACTTTCTTTCCATATGATTTTTGAGAAGAATATTATAAAAAAAATTCTCTATTTGTTCCTATGTAAAAATTCAACCACCCATTGTGGCTCCATCCTATCTCTGGGGATCATGATTTTAGGAAAAAAACACCCTTAAATCTACACTACCTGAGGATGCTTTCACACAAGTTACAGCTTGTCTGGCCAATTGGATTTTAAAAAGATTTTTAAAAAGATTATATAATTTTCCTTATGTAAATATTCAACTCTGTATTGTGACCCCATCATATAGCCGGGAATTATGATTTACTTAAACTTGAATCTACACTTTCAGAAGATACTTCCACAAGAGTTACATCTTTTCTGGCCAATTAGATTTTTAGAAGATTTTTAAAGATATTTCGCTGATTTTCCTATGTAAAAATTCAACTCTATATTGTGGCGCCATCCTATTCCCGTAGATTTATCATTTACACAAACTTGAATGTACATTTCTACCTGAGGAAGCTTCTACACAAGTTTCAGCAGCTTTTCTGGCCAAATACGTTTTGAGAAGATTTTTAAACATGCCAATTTCCCCCCCAATATTTCTAAATTATCTCACCTTGAAAAAGGATGTGGCCCTTTATTTGAAGAAACATGAATTCCATACACCAAAAGATGCTTTGTACCAAGTTTGTTTGAAATTGGCTCAGTGGTTCTGGAGAAGATGATGGAAATGTGAAAGGTTTACGACGACGACGACAACAACGACGACGACAACGAAAAATTGTTTTTAGAAAAGCCTTTGGATTAGGTAAGCTAAAACATCTAAGTTATGAGGGAAACAAAGTCACCTCCTAAACGGACAATTATTTTGAGCTTATCGTTTAATTAAGTGATGAAATGAGGAAACAAATGTCAGACATGTTGGTCCAGGTAATATAGACAGTTTAGCTAAGTGTAATTGGTCTAAATTATTTCGATCAAATGAAAAATCTAAAAAAAAAAAAAGATACGAAACTTTTAAAAATCATGTCTGATTACATTCAACCAGTCAAATCCACTGACAGTTTACGCTTCGTTCAAGCTTCATCAAGATTGAAAAAGATAATATTTTCAATATTTTATTTATTTCAAAAGAAGATCTGTTTGTATCCCATACTTTTTGGAAAGACGTGGTGTTTATAATCGATTTAAACCTACACTTTAAAATTGCAACTCATAATATATACAGGGATATCTCGAAATCATATCACTTTTAGTTGTGTGAATTTAACCTTATTAATGCCCATTAAAACATTTAAAACAAGGAAACAGTGAAGGAAACGCATGGATTTTTCTTCAATTTTCAAGCTACAAGTACATACGTATATCAAAATAAGTGAGATGTCATTGAGGAATTCTTGATCAAACAGAAAGGCAAAAGGAACTATGTGTTTACGATAATTATATACTGTATGTTATTTAGTAACAAATGTACTAGTGTTGTTTAAGATGTTTGCAAACAAACCGAGTTGAAAGTGCGCTTTTTGCCTGAAAGTATCAAAACTGTGCAGATACATTTGTCAAAAACTTTATAAAAATAATTAAACATTGGTGCTTCATGGAGCAGGTACAGAATTGTTTCCTCTCAATATTTCCCTTTTTCAGGTCACATACCCTTTTTCGAGGAAATTTATTTATCACAGGAATGAATATTCATTACTATATCTAATATATATGGTATTTGTCAATATATGCGTGTTAATTTGTCATGGAACTAAGAGCTGCGTGGAGTGTTATATTCTTTTATCTTTTCCCATGTAATGTATCAATTTTTTTTCATTATGGTTACTAGTAGAAGAAATACCAG
Source organism: Magallana nippona (assembly GCA_033439105.1). Lineage (NCBI taxonomy): Eukaryota > Metazoa > Mollusca > Bivalvia > Ostreida > Ostreidae > Magallana > Magallana nippona. The sequence goes on along the minus strand of CM065923.1, from coordinate 46,979,625 downwards.
TAGATGTATACACTGTCTATTTACGCAATTCATTTCAATTTGTTTTTACAAAATCGATCATGTTTATTTATATATATATATATTTATTTATTTCAGTTTACCTGTTTGGGTAATTGATTTGTCATATGATATTTAAAATTTAAAATATAATAACTGCAATAAAGTTGTATAAAAATCTTGATTTTGTTAATCTATTGTTTCGATGTTCAACGATTAAATGCGATGTTGATGTTACAGTTTAAATACCGGGTATACAAACTGAGGAAATTTTCTTTATCATTTGTAATATTTTTTTTCATTCACAAATGTAGTAAAGCCAAATGGAACGTTGACGATAAACATTTTTCAAGATGCGATTATAGCGGACATTATTTTAAGATTTATAGTGATTTATACATATTTCGTATAATGGAACAAAATTGCTATATGAGTATAGATACATAAAACTAACAAAATTTCCATTAAAATTGATTGATAAATAATAATACTATTTTAAACTCACCTGCCCATTCATATTTCATTAACTTCCATTCACAAAGTGAATTTTAAATATACTTAATTGGTATATCTTTTCTTGCCCTGTATATAAATAAAGCTCTTGTTAAAGTGCAAATTAAACATCAATTCTGATATAGAGCTCGAATTCAAATCAAACGCGTGACAGAATAATGAATACATGTAGTATACGACACTCATGATACTAAGAAAATAGAATAACAAATAAGATTAAATTTATCTAAATGAAACGATTAATTTTTACTATAGTTACGTTTGCACTCCTGTATATGCCGAGATTTTATATCATCGGAAAACTTTAGGGGGCAGACTAGAACGGACTAAAGAGGAAACACAACGCAAACGCAATTCCGTTGTTTAATATGTTGTTTCCGCTGTTGAAGTTTCTTTTAATGATTGGTCGAATGAGAAAAGGACATGGACGTCCTTTAGTGTAATCCGGTGAGGAGTTTTAATGCATCAGTTACCTCTTGCTGCATAATACGAATGGACATCCGTCCGACAAATGAAAAACCCAAAAGAACGTTTGTCTTTATCAGATTTTTGATCGAAGCATTTAACAGGATAACGACTTTACAGTTACACAAATGACTAGTATTATCAACGATTAAATAACGGACTTCACCATTCGAATTACGAACAAATAGTTTTATCAGTTTAAGTTTGATTTTTTTAAAACTGTAGTTGATATTTAAACATTGTATTTAATCATTGAACATGAGAACATTAGTTTAACATAATCAAGATTTTATATAACTTTATAGCGATTATAATATTTTATATTTTGATAAACATCATATGACAAATCAATTTCCCAAACAGATAAGCTGAAGTGAATGTAGATATAGATATATACATGCATTTTGTAAAAATAAAAATGGAATGAATTGCGTAAATAGACGATGTATACAATAAATAATCATTTGTGGATCGATAGAACTGTGTAAGTTCAATATATTTAGTTGACTGGAATTAATGGAAACAATTGCAAACAGCAGATGGCGAAAATTATATTTGTTTTAATGCTTAAAACCGTTTTCTTCCCGAGAAATCATGTTTTATTTACAAAATTATTTTACCAAATCAAAAATTTAATAATACGACATGAGATTTAAGAACAATTAATAATTTCATTTTCCATTTATTCAAAACATTACAAATATTTCTTTAGTAGTTTTCGTACCATAGTACTTTAAATTTGTTACAATCAAATATTGGCCGAGTAAACGTTTGCCAGCGTCACGTTAGTGCATGTACCCTTTAAATTGTTTTTTTTATTGACTTGGTATTTTTATATGTATTAATAGAATAAAAAAGTCTATGTCTATTAATAGGTTATTAGTTCATTATTCATAATGGTATATTACAGCAGGGCTTGTCCAAATTGATAAGATAACGTCAATGGTGCAATAATTATGACAGAGAAAGACATGCCTTAATATATAAAAAAAACACCATACGTTTTAATTGCAATACTTCTGTTTTCATATGCACTGTTGTGTTGAGTCGGGTGGATGAGGATATCACATACATACCATTTCATCTTGTTTTGGCTTCATTACGCCGATTTAACTACCACCTCACAACAATTCTAAATCGTCATTCTAATTAATTCTCAAAGAAATACAGTTATAATCGTGTTTTTCACAATGTTAAGGATGTTCAATTCGAAAAACGTAACCAATATATATCACTTTTATACTATACAATTAATGTGGTTAAAAGCAGACCTCTTCTCACAAAAATTAGATCAGACTTACGACACGAGGTGGAATCTTTGTTGTGATGGTGTCCTTCATACTCAAGTTCACACTGACAAAAGTTCCGGTAAAGACATAATACATGTATCTGTTTTGTCATTTCCTTCAATGAAAATCTCTCTCATTTTATTATTTTGTTTTTTAATGTTAATACATAATGTTTTAAAAGTTATGAAAATGTCTACTTTTTCTATTCAATGTAAAAATGCGTAAATTAACATATCTCTGAAAAAATTGCAGACACACATAAATGTAATGGGACGGATATGTGCCGTCTAAAACAGGAGTATGTTGACTTAATAACCAAGAGTACTTTAAACAGGACAACGGTTTCAAATGGAAATAATGCTGCGATAGGTGAGTGTTATGCATTAAAATTTGTTAACTTTTTTCGGTCAAGAATATTTATTAAGTAAGCTTTACTTTTTATGCACCAATTTTGTTTCCATTGTATTTCGTTTCTGTGGCTGGGAGACACCTTTTGTTCTATATTTTGGTATTTTTTTCTCGTCAACTGTTGGTTGCCCTTCCATCCAGATTTGATGTAGTTAATAGTATTCTATATTTTTGCGTCATTATTCAATAAATAACACTATTTTTACAGATATAATGTGTCATTCTCTTTATTACGTTAATGATGAAATGGAAACATCCGAACTTCAATGTTGCCTTAATTGATTAAAAAAAAGTGTTTAACATAAAATTATATACACAATTTCTATATCTCTGATTATCAAATCGCTTATGAACAAAACCTAAAAAATTGCTTTGGATTTTTTTAGACTGTTGAATTATAGATTGAACATTTTAAATCATTTTTAGGTTCTCGTTACTCATGCGGTGTTGTGAACTATATAATATATGACCCTAAACATCAAATGTGCTGCAACGGAACCTTGTATCCATCCAAAGTTGACATGTTATGTTGCAACAGTAAGTGGAAAATACATCTCGCAATACTCTGAGAAAATCAAATGATACATGAACCATGAATATGTTTTAATTAACATGAAAATCTTAGGTAAAACATTAAACAGTATGGAAATAATTTATATAGTTTGAATAAACTTATACTTGTATAATAATAAAACAACCCAGTTGTGCTGTGGAGGGCAACTAAGGCCAATGTCTGTGCTCAATAAACTAGATGCTGTCATTAGACAGTAATACCCGCACCAAGTGTTTGCCTCTAAATAACATTCTCTTGTACCGTTTTAGTCAAAAAGAAGGCCACATGCAATTTCCGGTACTTTTTAAAGATTATGATTTTCATAAATGATGAGATCACATCCCATAATAAATATATTACTTTTATGTTCAATTTGGGTTTGAACTGTTTGCATATGAATTTTAAATTAATAAAAAATATAAACGTTTCATGTCATAGAAAGTATGGTCTATATAATTATTACAAACAAAATTAAATCATGCAGGATTCAAACTCTCTACTCACAGACACATTGTTAATGCTCTAACCCATTCCACTATTCTGTTAGGTAACATTATTTTGGGGGAAAATATTATATTTTATACTTTTTTTTTTCGTTCAATAAGGAGTACATCACAATATGTAGGTGTCCCATACCACATTAAAGCTGAAAATTGTACTTTACATGATTAATTACCTAATAAAATTGTGCAAGGGGTTGTGAAGAAGTTGTGAAAAAACATGCAATATGTTACAAGTAAATGATCTTTGTCCGAAGTTACGCATACAACACAGGTCTACAGATTGCATTAGCAGGTACTAGTTTTACCCAGCTCTTTGTTTAGATGAGTTTCACGTGATGTACATGCATCTGTGTTTTCGATATGCAGAATAGGATTAATTAATCCTGACTGGTAACAAATATACATGTATAATTATATATAAATAAAAATTCATGTGATATTATACTAGGGATGGCAATCAATTGCAGAATTGCCAATCGGTTATTTATAACTCATTTTGACTGATTAATTTGTTAATCATTTTGAAAATATAGACATTTCTAAATACATGTATAACATATTATCAATATTTTTTGAAGATTGATTTTGTAACTATTAACAACTTATTTAGGGCCCCACTCTGCAGATGCCCTATAGTTATCATTCTGTCCAATTTCGCTGATCATGTCAAGATATATTTTTTAAAACTTGGCCCTTGCCCCTTGGGTCATCATTTATCATCATCACTTATTTTAAAAATATCCTCAAAATCATCGAAATCCCCGCTCCTAAACCATATATATTTTTGTTTCTTGAACCATGACCATGTCAAGGCAAATCTTTTTATGGTATTAGTAGGTCATGGCATCTGGGGGTCACCTTAACCCCACCCCACCCTCCCAAAATCAGAAATGATCAAATAACTTGAAAAAAATGCATGTGATCCCCACCCCTAAAGCATAATATATTCTTCCTCCTTATGCATCTTATGGTACGTTATTTCAATCACAAGAGATAAAAGGAGGTCCAGGAATTAGGTTTTTTATGGGACGGAACATCATTTTGCAGATAGCATTGACCCTCAGAATCAGATTTATATTTCTAAAACCTTATTGCATATCTATAGCTCAGTCCCTGTTATATCCCTATAAATGATGTGGCTATTCATTAAATCATGAGAGGAGTTCTGGAAGTAGATTTTTTCAGGAGTGATAAACGTCAATTTTCAGCTACTATTTGACTCCCTGGATGAAATTTAAATTTTTAATACCTTATTGCATGACTATATGACAGCCCCTACCATACCCCAAGATATGATGTGGCTATTCATTAAATCATGAGAGGAGTTCTGGGAAGTAGGTTTTTTCAGGAGTGATAAACGTCAATTTTCAGCTACTATTTGACTCCCTGGATGAAATTTAAATTTTTAATACCTTATTGCATGACTATATGACAGCCCCTACCATACCCCAAGATATGATGTGGCTATTCATTAAATCATGAGAGGAGTTCTGGGAAGTAGGTTTTTTTAGGAGTGATAAACGTCAAATTTCAGCCACTATTTGACTCCCTGGACGAAATTTAAATTTTTAAAACCTTATTGCACATCTATAGGACAGTCCCTATCATATCTCAAGAGATGACATAGCTACTGCATAAATTGTAAGAGGAGTTCTGGGAAGTAGGTTTTTTTAGGAGTGATAAACGTCAAATTTCAGCCACTATTTGACTCCCTGGACGAAATTTAAATTTTTAAAACCTTATTGCACATCTATAGGACAGTCCCTATCATATCTCAAGAGATGACATAGCTACTGCATAAATTGTAAGAGGAGTTCTGGGAACCATATTTTTTTTGCAAAAAAAACGTCATTTTTTGATGCCCACAGACCCCCGTGATAAAAACAAAAATTCTGAAACATGATTACAGGTCAACATGACACCCCGAAGCATATCCTATTAGATCATTAGGCTACTTCAAATAGAAATTGACGTTTTTTGAAACCAGACTTTTTGTAAAAAAAACGTCATTTCTAAGCCATTTGATGACCCCCAGGACAAAATTGAAATTTCCGAAACCTTATTGCGCATCTATAGGACACCCCAAAACATATTCCAAGAGATGATTTGTCTACTGTGTAAAATGTAAAAGGAGTTCGAGGAAGAAGGTTTTTTGTCAAAAAACGTCATTTTTTACCAATTATTTGACCCCCAGGACTACCAGAGAATTTTTGAAACCTGTTTACAAAACAACATGATATCCCAAATCATACTCCAAGAGTTCAGTTTGCTGGTTTATAAGATGTAAGAGCAGTTTGAGAAAGTAAAACGTGACAGACGGACGGACGGACAGACGGAACAGGGTAAAAACAATATATCCGAACTTTCTTTAGAAAGTGCGGGTATAACCAGTGGAGTGTTGTGATACTAGTCTATTCAACAGTAAAGACAGTTTGTGCTGCAATGGCCGTCTCTACGAATACAAAAATCCAAGTAATATATATAACATATTTTTAAAAGGGGATATTAAAACCTTTCTTAGAATGCCCTTCTAGCATGAAATAACAAAACAGCTCAATGCTTATCTCTACCTAAATTTCACATAATAGTTTTTTTTATTATGTACAATGCTGTCAAAATGAAATCTGTTATCTTAGATACAACTGTCAATTATTTGATGACTCAATCTCAAATATTTCATAAGGGGGTCAAAAAACCTCCTTTCTATATCTAATGATTTATGGAAAATGATGCACATTAGAACACAATACCAAAGGTAAACTAACTAACCATCTGTTTAAAAAAGAATTCCTGAATATAAAACGAATTTATTAATTCAATAATATTGATTTCAGACAAATTCAGCTGTTGTTGATCGAAACCTTACACATCATATAAAAACATATGCTGCTAATCCGAAGTATACAAATGGTCCGATAAATCTCTCTGCTGTGACAATCGTACATACATTAGAGGCTTACAATATTGTTTAAACGATCAAGAGATTTTGAACATAAACGAGAGTAAATGTGATGGAGTCATTTACGATACCACAAGGAATGTATGCTGTGGAGGCACCACCTTACATCCACACAACATCAGTCAGCGATGCTGTGGTTTTGAGATATTCGATAGAAGGACAAATGACCGTGTATATGATCACATAGTGACAAAAAGCAACTCGTGGTGTGACTCCGGTATGTTGTATAACAGTTCATTTATACATAAAGTATGACGTTTCTAGTTTGGAAAATATCTTAACAAAAATTAAAGTAAAACTATTTTGTTTTTTGATTTTGATACCATATACAGGTTTTTGTTGTTGCTTTTAAACTGACCATAAAGTATTTACTTAAAGACAATTTTTTTTCAAATACATAGCACATAACACACATAACAGATATGTATAATAGATCATCACCCTTAATCATTGTCTATTATTTGTAGTGGGGGAATATAATACCACGACACATGCTTATTGTAAAGGTCGTCTTAAAGTAATAAATGGGAGATCTTGGCATTGCTGTGGAACAGAAATGATAGACTATTGTGTGGACAACTGTTGTGCAGGAAAGGGCTTCAACGATAGGAAACATCAATGTTGCAATGGTGACTAATCTGTTCTTCAAATTAGTACTATTGCATTAACTTTTTGTATATGCCTGTCAACTCTCTGTAATCTCGGAAAAATGATTTTTTATTGGTTTATATAAAAGCATAAATCTTCAAATCAAATTGATATTACCTTAAAATTGATTTAAGATGTATTCCTCTTGATTCAATTTCCATGGAACTAATTGTGTACATTAATAGCAAAAGAATGTCTAAAATTGAAACCTAACGTTATAGATATGGAAACGTTTCAGACCCAATATGTATATATATTTTTACGTAGGCAAAAATGTTTTATAAGTGTGTAAAAAAATTTGCTTAGTCAATTTATGTATAGCGTTAATTGATATTCTATCCAATATAAAGTTTATGTGAAACGTGTAAATTAAATAACATAGCAATTGTCGTTGATTTGTTATAGGCCAAATTATAGGAATGGAGGACAGGTGCTGTTCGGGGCATAGGTTAAATCAAACTACACAGGTGTGCTGTGGTAGAACCCTTCTAAGAAGAGAAATAATAGTACACAAGAGTGCGCCTCATCATGACAAGTGCTGTCCGACTCAGGAGGTGGGATGTCCTACGACTCTGTGAACTTTGTTTGTACTTACATGTATGACTATAAAGTAGAAAAAAAGTCACTGCTGGATTCTAAATGTAAAGGACAGAAATATGACCCGAGCAAAGATCTATGTTGCAACTCCCAACTGTTTAAGGGTGTGCTAAGAGACGGGATGTCATGCTGTCATCCAAGTGCTTCTATCTACAACCCCAAAACGGAAATGTGTTCTGATGGTGTGGTAAAGAAGTCAATGCGTGGTCTTAAATGTGGAATAGAGAATTATGACCCTAGGAAAGATCTTTGTTGCAACTCAAAACTGTTGAAGAATGCCTTAAAAGGTCATCTTAAAGTAATAAACGGGACATCGTGGTGTTGCTGTGGACAAGACATGATAAAATATAAAGTGGAGAACTGCCGTACAGGTAAGAGATTTAACAAAAGAAATAAAACATGCTGCAAATACGATTATTCTGGTGTTCATAATAAAATTGTATTCACGTATTATTTTGATAAGACTACTCGCACGCCAACATCATTGAGAATAAATTTCGTGATTTATACAAAATTAAAGCTTAAATCTTCCAATTGATTGATATGAATAAATTTTGTAATCTGATACAAACTGTGATCCTTTATATGAAAAATGTAAAAAAAAAATTACATTTAAAGGCGTGCTATTTCCCCATAGCATGCACAAGTAAAATCAGGCAAAATTATACGCTTTAGACCAAAGTTATTGAGATGTAGAAATGAAATTGTACGCGTGTAATTTAGTTTGATAAGTCACTCACGTAATACGTTATAACGAAAGATTGGATTATTGGAGATTTTCTTTGAACTAAAAAGTTTATGCAAATGAAACAAGATGATATTCGTTTATTTGTTGTTACAAAATTATACAAACTGAGGACATGTGCTGTTTATGGCAGCAGTTAGATCAAGCTACACAAGTGTGCTTTGGTAAAACCTTTTTTTTTAAAGAAAAGGGAAAATAATGCTCGATAGTGCGCCTTATTAATACAATCGTTACACAACTCGAGAAAGTAAAGTGTCCTTTGACTCTGTGAACTTTGTACGTTTGAGAATAGATAAGTAAAATCAACGCTAGGTGATCAATGCGGGTAAGAATTACAATCTTGCGATCTTAAATATCTTTGCTGCAACCCCAACTGTTTAAAAATGCGTTAAAAGATGGGATGCCATGCTGCCATCCGAATGCTTCTATCTACAACCCCTATCTACAACCCCAAAACGGAAATGTGTTCTGATGGTGTGGTAAAGAAGTCAATGCGTGGTCTTAAATGTGGAATAGAGAATTATGACCTTAGGAAAGATCTTTGTTGCAACTCAAAACTGTTGAAGAATGCCTTAAAAGGTGAACGGAAAATGGACAAAAGGTAATGTAGATAAAATTTAAAATTTAAAAGTTAAGCATAAAAAACTGTTACCTTAATTTTCTTATATCTTACTCATATTAAGCAAATATTAATCCGTTCTTTCGGAAGCTCGGCAAACATATAGTTTTGTAATTTTCCTTTGGACTTTTAAATTTGAACACTGTTCGTTATTACCACATGTCATTTTTAATTGTTTGGAATAGCTAAGACACCAAATCACGTAAGTATTACAATTTAAAAAATTGTTACATTTCAGGTACCACGGCCGATTTAAGATAATAAGAAATTGTGCAATTGATTGTGCTATCAAACATTTTCCCCATTCAAAGACGTTTTTGTAGTTTTTTAATGACCCTGTATATGTAATAAGAATAGATATTGGTTACCCCATATTCAAGATATTCGACTTTTAAATTACTTCGAATTTTCACTGTGCCCAGCCGATCTCTAAGTTACAATAACTGAACTTGTTGAGAAACTGGCGTATATAGTTCTTCATGTCCTTAGCAAATAGTGCCACGAGTCTTGCGTCACCAGCAAACAGTACACACAATATGATGCGGGTGTTGCATAACCATTCCGTCATTAAAAGACAAGAAAAGAAAAACACACACTCATGCACAATAAATAATTAAAAGAGATTGTATGATACCTAACGAACGATAATCATGAAAGTAACATAATTATTGTAATAGTTTAAGCAATATTCATTAGTGAAAAAAATGTCAATCGAAGAATGACCTATATGATATGAAAAATACTGAGGAGGCAGCTAGCTTAGGAATATGAATACTTCACATTTACATTTCTTGGGGAAAGATGATTTTTAAAAATGATTTTACGTTAATTTTATTTCCTTACACATATTACATATACCTCGATATTCTAAACATTTGTTGAAATGTTGTATCTGCTGATCATAGATGGAACTATAACTTTAAGCGCAATTGTGTAAAGAGTATCTGACTTTAGTAATATATCTTGAATAGATAGTATGCACTGATCGATTATATTAAAAAGGTAAAATGTCAATGCGATTCAAGGTTTTCGTTCGTGGCTAAATGTCATGTCACCTTATCCTTTTGGTTCAACTTTGCAATCGGTTATAAAAGGGACATCGTTAATGGCTTATTCGAAGTTTTTTTGTTCTGCATATCTGCATTTGGGGCCTTTTTGCACTCGAAACATTATGATGAAATGGTACTGTAGTTGATCTATCATTGTGTCAATCTGTAGCGGCAACATCATAGTATATTAAAGTGCGGTCAGACATTTAATAAGAATAAAAGGATAGAAGTCTATAGTTATTAGAAAGTGAAAGACTTTTTTAAAATTATGGTTTGGCAAATTGATTTCAAACTCCTTTGGTAGCTTGAATAATTTTACTTTTAAGCAACAGGTATTTGCGTAATTAATTTCTAAATGTGACTCTTCTGTACGCTCGGATTGGATTACGGTTCTAATACTTTTTCGTGCTAATCCTACTGTACAATTCCATCCAACACAGCAATTATCACCCATTGTGTTCGACTTGCGTTACTTTTTTTTCCGGTGGCTTTAAAGTTATTAATATTTAAATCTCTTGTATTTTAATCAGGTTTTAGTGCTACGTAGGTACGTCTTTTTACCTAAATGGACCCAAAAGATGATTTAGAAATTATTATGTATCGCAGGTAAATATGATAAACTTCCAAATTAGAACAAATTTTGTGTTTCAAAATTATGCTTTTATGATTATTTTCTTCTGTATTCATTCAGTTTAGATATAGGATATAGGTTTTTTCTCTCCATTATTGATTCAGTTATGCATCGTCTTCAATATTTTATACTTTATACACATCCATTTTGAGCATTGACGTTAAGGGACGATAACTATTACAGTCTTAACAATTTTAGCAGGAACGCTGGAATGTGATGATTTGGTGTAAAGAAATTATTTACTAAGGATCAAGCAGAACTAATTTGATCTATATCGACTTCAATAAATTGTTTTCAGCAAAAAAATTGCATTTATGGCGTAACGCTTGAAAGTACATTTAATTATCTAATTTCTCATTGAAATATATAACGGTTGTAACAAGTGTTATTAAAATACTTAAAAGAGATATATTTTGGTAATTTATTTGAAAATACGTTCACTGTGATCTATTATATGGCCATTTTATGTTTTTGTAGGGAAGGAAAATAAAACTAGTTTCATTTCGACCAAACCTAATCTTAAATTTGTGTCTCTAGTTAACAAGATCATTGGAAGATGAACTTGTTTCATGTTCAATGTCAATAAATTTTAATTGAATATAATTTTAACAAAAGTCTAATTCAAAATGATTTGTAGATTGAACTAATCAAAAATCGAAGCAATTTCTAGAATTGTTTTACAGGAAGCAAAGAAGAAAACTTGCGCATACATTTATGAAAACAAAGGTTCCTAAATCTAAATTCAAATATCATGGCCCCCAAGGTCAAGGTCCTAGTGCAAACGCGAGGTTAGATATTGTCATATATGGTAGTAATAGATTATTCGATTAAAGTTTTAATCTATAGTCTCTTGTTTCTTGCTGTAAAACAGAGTATGAAGAAATGATTAAAAAGGGGGTAAATAGGATTAAAAGAAACTCGTTACGGAAGTGGGTGTTAATTGTAAACACAGGGAAATTAAGTTCATTCTTCGGGTGTTTCCCCTCATGGTCATGGTCGTTTAGTAAATATATTGTATATTTAGCAAACTTAATAAAATAATCGATCATGCAAAAATTAAAAAAAAAAAGGACATCTAAAACACCAAGCATTTACTTAAATAGAATTATATCTATGATGACCGTATCCAATTAAAAATAAATTAGTACACCTACATATTAGAACTGACCCTTTGGAGTCGTAAACTCTCCAAATTGATAGGTTATCCTTATGGTGTCATTATTTCCTTATTCATATTTGCACTTTATTGCATTTTTGAAAACATTTATGTTATTTTATAATTTTTGAAGTTTGTATACAAAATCCACTTACGTTCTTACTCCCTAAAGGTCCATAAGCAGTCGATTAATCCTGTTTGTTAAACGTTAGTTCTGCTCATGACATATCAAGTAAAATCGTGAATTTTTTAGTAGTCTTAAATTGAACAGTATCTTGTTTATAAACCAAGTGCACAATAAATCAAACTTTATCTAAAGTATGTTATAGGATAATCCCCAAACTTTTAACTTGTCTTTTAACATGATAAAAGTTAGAATCTTTGTTTTAAACGTTACATGTCAAATGCTTATGTCATGTAGGTATGCAGCAGCCCCACCTTCATCCCCCATTCCATCTCGTCTATCATAAATATACCAAGCAGAGCTGTAGTGCACTAATATGACCGTTTAGACCCTGGGGTCATGTTTTAATCTAATAACATGATGTGTGTTTGTTGGTTAACTGCCAAAAAATATCTTTCATCTTGCTCTACAGAATCCTCAAATGCTTAAGGCAGTTCCTTGAGGTATTAACTTAATGTCTCGCTGATCTTTTCTTACTTCTTAGAATTGGAGAAATTGGGCATTCTTAGAAAACAATTACATTAGGGAACGTAAAGATCTGATTTTTGAGAAAACGTGGTAATAATAAACTTTTATCTTTTGATTCATGATTCAAGGGAAAAGTAATCACTCCTTAAAAAAATATAACATGCGTTTAATTTGTCCATTTATATCATGCATATTCATGTGATTTAGGAACATAATATATACCTTATGAATATGGGATTTCCAATTCATTTTTACACTAAATTGCCATGGAAATTAGATCGGCGTGGTGGAATATTTTCGTTTTTCTTATTTCATGTAATGTATTTATATTTAATCTAATTTTCATTTTGATGTTTCGTATTACTTTCAGAAATGTAAAACCTAAGTTATTTCAACACGTTTTCAACACATTTTCTTTTTTATGATATTACGTTTTATATATCTAGATTCAAATTTTTGATTATTCTTTATTTTTTTTTACGAGATAGGATATTTTTAAACATTCTTAAAAACAAATTGTAATGCGTGTTGTAAATATATCGTCTCCATTAATAAAATATCTAAGTTTCATATGTACTGAGTGACAAGTCTATCTTTATCAGGCATGAATGAAGTGTCAAAGTCACACCGTTCGTTCTGATTATAAGTGCACCTTGTCATTTCATTGAAAGGTGTAAAGTTATAAAAATAATTTATGGCTTCTAATGACGAAAGAATAAACCGACATTCATGAATTAAATTTGTATAAATGAACCATGTTTTTTTGAAGATTGCACCAAATCGTTTTGATTTCTTTAAGTATTGCTGCTCATTTAATTTTTTCATCATGATGGTAATCTTTTTCCGTGATAGGGAAACCGAAACAGAAACGTACAAGTATAACGAATTCCCTTACCTGTTTCTAGTACATTTAACGAATTGAATTGATATGACAACTAAATACACGTGCTGTATAATAGCAAGTACATAAACGTACGCTGTTAGATGTGTTTATCTACAGTGTTTCACTTTCAGATGCATTATGTGCTGACAACGTAGGGAGCAATCAGAACAGTGTTAATGTGTGCGAACATAATATAAACAACATACCTTTTGGATGCTGTCCAGGTTTGATAAACGAACTCGCTGCTTTAGACATATATTTTTGTTTTTCATTTCATGGCTAAAACTTTTTTTTATCAAGCAGAGCTTTGTTATATTCCTCATTAAAACCAATACTTAATATTAATTAACAAAAGTCTGGTATCAAATTTGCTTTACAGGCAGAATTGGGCTTAACAAATCAAAAACCCATATATGTTGTGGCGGAAAATTACATCCAAGATATGTCAATGGTTCTATCCAAGAGTGTTGCAGAGATAAAATTTACAACGGAAGAAAAAGTATCTGCTGCAGTGGAGTCTTTTTTCCAGATATGAATCCAGGTGATAAGACATGCGTAATAAAACCGGATGTTTTTTTTTAAGTCAAATTGACAAGACAATTGTTCGTTTCGTTTGAATTTTTATCTAAATACTTTTTTTTCTTTTGATGTGAAGATCTTTACGGTTGCTGTGGCTCATCAGTATATAGTTACACTAAAGAGATGTGCTGTGGTGTAAAGCTTCACAAACTCCAGTTCACAAGCTTCTGTTGTGGCAATCAAACGTATAACGCCAGAGAGAAGCAGTGCTTTCAAAACATGTTACTTATAGGTTTGTGGGAAAGTAAATGTGGCGATGAAATTTACGACACTAGAGAGTACATGTGTTGTAAAACAATATTGATTCATAATAATAGCAGCAGTCACCGATGTTGTGGATCTTCGTCGTTTGATCCATCTATTAGTGAATGTTTTGGAAACAGAATAATCCAGAAAGGATATAAGTGGTGCCCACATCGTATGTGTAATATTAAGAATATTTTTCATATCATATTTTTCAGATCAAATGATATTTGATTTTGAAAACAATTATCAAACTCAAACTAAATCATGTTATATATAAACAGAAAAAGAATTTTAAATTTTGTTTTTAAAGTTGGCGAGTACGATGATAATTCCCAAGATTGTTGTAATGGTCAGATCTTGATGAGAAATGGGTCGTCTTGGCGTTGCTGTGGAAATATGATGATCGACTATGACGTTGATTCCTGCTGTGCAGGAAAGGGATTCAACAAAAGAAACAAAAAATGTTGTGGGGGTAAACAAAAAAAGTTGTTTGATAACTGCAATTAAACATGACAACCTTTTATTATTTTATAATAAAAAGTATTATATTCATGTAGGTCAAATTATTGATGTAGGAGACTTATGCTGTTCCGGACAAAAGTTAGATCAAACTACACAAGTGTGCTGTGGTAAAACTCTTTTAAGAAATGAAGAAATAGTCCAGAAGAGTAAGTCTTATCATGACAAGTGTTGTCCGACTCGTGGAGGTGGGATGTCCTACGACTCTGTGAACTCTATTTGCACGTTTGAATACAGAGTTGCAAGTAAGTCAACATTAGTAACCTTATGCGGAAGAAAAGAATACAACCCTCGAGAAGATCTTTGTTGCAACTCAAAACTGTTTAAGAATGCGTTAAAAGACGGAATGTCCTGCTGCTATCCAAGTGCTTCTATTTACAATCCTAAATCACATGTGTGTTGTTTTGGTGTTCGAAAAAAGGGCAAGAGGTAACTATGTACGTTTATCTTGAATTTTAATTGAATCAATCTTGATAATTTTACATTGTTAAAAAAGATAAAATTGTCATTAGAAGAATGAAATGTGATTTAGACGATGATAAGTAATGCAGAATCAAACATTTGCTAATGGCGTCTTTTAAACGTTTTTGGACAAGAGAATCAGATTGCACATTTCTTATATGTCAAATCTGATAGCTAATAAAAAATTAATTTACTTTAATTTTGGCATATTTTTTAAATTAAGAATTCAAGTACCTATACGTGATTTTTTTTCCCTTATGTTTTATTTTATCCCTCCATTTCTTACTTGATGAAATAAATCTTTCAGTGGATTTTAGTTGCTTTTTAAGATTTCGTTGAATTAAATATCCTGTAATAACCTAATATAGTACATATACGATTCATAATAAAGTCATTTGGTCTGTCATTTTGAAACGCTCCGTAACCTCAAATACCCCCCCCCCCCCCCCAAAAAAAGAAATCAAAACTTTGAATAAACCCATTACTGATAATTTTTAGGTCCGTTTTCCACAAATTAAATATATTTATTATCAAAGGTACTTTGCGGTGATTTTTAATATTGTAAGTTTAAATATTCACCTACAAACATTGTTAAGAATGCGTGAAATGTATTTATTATTCTCGAATAAAAGTGGTACAAAAGAGAAATTGTTCTAGAATATAATTACAAGAACAGTGGTTTTTATTAAAACAAGAAAAGTAAAGTTTTATGTACTATTTTATAGTTTGCATTTTTAAAATCTAAGTTACTAGCTCGTGACGTTTTTACCGAAAATATTACATGATGAGTGACGTAAAGCGTATTTTTTATCATTTACTTTTGTTAACAGGCCATACTTTTTTGTTTACTTCGCTTCATATTCTATTGGTAGTGTTTTAAACGTCTATTTTTTTTGTAATTGGAAGTTGTCAGAGGACACGGTATCGTCTACGATGTCCTCGAACATGCAAACTCAAGAAGACCAGTTTAAGGAGGTACTGCAACAATTTTACAGGTATTCTCATTGAGAAAAGGATTATGAATTCAAAAATTGTCTTGATGTTCATATTTCCACATTGAATTTATTTTCATATTTTTCTCTAACTCGAAACCAAATACTAATATCTTAAAGCGAAACAATGGAAGAGTTTAATATTCTTTGAAAACTCTTTTCTTTGTTATATTTCACTTATATTGATGTTTAAATAGTTCATAAAAAAGATTTATTACAAATTTTTCTTAAAAATCTTTTATAACATGTATGACTTTTATATTTAAATCTTTATCATGATACAAGTTTCATGGGATCTTACCGGCGTGATATGTAATTTAGATTAAAATTTCAAAAGACATCATTGTGAAAAAGATATCAGGAAATCAGTAAGACAAACTGAAATAATAGTTATTTATCTTGAATTTAACGTCATGCATTTTAAAAAGTATTTTTCTATTTCAACAGGTAATACAGGCCGCTATGAAATAATAGCAAATATGAAGAAGCTATTGATGGCTATAAAAGACAAAAAATCTTGTCGCTGTGTTTACAAAAAAGAAAGGAAAAATATGTCATGTAAAGGCAGAAAATGTATATCATTTCGAGGTATTATAGGAATTTCAGTAGAAAAAGTAAATAATGTTACACTGTACATAAAAAGACAACACAAAAAGAAGGTTCAACGCCTTTGTAGTGATTTTATATGACAAGATAGGTTTTTTTTCAAAGTTGTACGTAAATTAAATAGAAAATATATTTTTTATGTAAAAATTAAATGTGTAAATAACGAACAGTGTTAAAAAAATCAAAAGTCCAAAGGAAAAATACAAAACAGGAGCAGAGCAAACACGGACTTTGCAAACATGGAGGAGTGAGCATCCCCTGCTGACCAGTCACACCTGCCGTGTGCTCTTTGTCGTTTTCAGGAAAACGGAAAAATCCGTAGACAAGCTAATCCAACTTGTCGGGAGGGCTTTCGTAAAAAAAAATGTAATTGTATGTTTCGGTTTTGTTATTTTCATTTTTTCAAAACTTTTCAGTCTTTTATTTTCATCTCCGTTCTAGAACTAATGCGCAGAAAATTTATCACAAATCATCTTTTGGTAAATGGATATCAAATTTTTAAATGTAAGATCACTCCCTATCATACGAAATAGTCATTAATAGCAAGATAGAAGATAGAAGATAGCAATGTAAGAAATAATGACATATAGTAAGTTGTTTTAAAACTCTTCCCCTCAAAAGAAGAAAATTACCATTATTAGCTAAATTTACGATGTTTCGTTAATCTAGTATATTTAAGATTAATATCTGTTCAAAACATGGACCAGTGGTTCATTAAAGGACCAGATAGGGATTCAAGTTCTATTTAATGAATACAGAGAAAACATGTTGATTTTTATCTAACAACATCCATGCTTGAATTTAGGAAATCATTGGGGAAAAAGGTAGCTAATATATATTTTTTTCTTTGCCTCTAAGGGTAAGGGGCTACAATAAGCTAGTAATTCTATTAAAAAATGTCATATTATAAGGGAGACTGTGATTTGATAAAAGAAACAATTTCAAGATAATACATTTTGTCTTTCTTGAAGTTCATGTAATATAAAAGCCATTAATGAGATATTGGATTGCAATTATATGTAGATTACAGGAACAAAATACTGCTTCAGAGAATGGAGGTAATTTTATACCTTTATGTCGGAGAGGGTGATTTAACCAGGTTCAAAATTTTAGAAAGAGATATATAGAAATTAATTAATTCATTAATGCCGTAACAGTTATCTAGAACTATGTATTTAATTTGTAGTCAAACTCATAATTTAGAAAGTCACGACGCCTTCTTCAGATATCCTTATGATTGGTCTGGACACTGTAATTTGAAAAAACTGAAAAAAATCATTAAAAAAAACAAAATGCATGGTTATGATGAGTAGAACTTCCAAACTTTAAGTTATCCTGATTTAGTGTGGATAGGGAACATTCTTTTATTTGGTTAAAATACCTCTTATTATAACTTTACAGGCGTAAACAAACTGGACAACTTTTGGCAGGTACAAAACCCGCAAGGGTGAATGGGTTTGGTTAAGTTAAGTTTAAATGTATCTCTAACAAAATTGTTTACGTGAAATAATTTATCTCTTACATAAATTATTTATGTGAAACAATTTGAGACACTCCATTTTTTTGTTTATCAAAATTAGGTTCATTTGGTGCGCTATTTATTCATTTATTGTGTATTTTTTCTTGGCAAACAGGTGATGGGCACATTCCAATAGCATTAACTGGTTTTGTTTATAAATAAGTTCATGAATAAGATAGTAAATTCTCTGATTCACTAATGTGTTTAGACCTCATATCTCGTCACTTTTAATGTATGCACTTTTAACAAAATAAGAGTCATATTCATATTACAAAAAGAAACCGGGATCATTGTTACGTAAAATCTGTTCGTGTTGACGAGTGTTTTCTTTTACAATAACAGAAAGACAGTTTTCCCTTAAAATTCTATGATTTTTAAGGAAAAGTAGTAATAAGAGTTTTTTTGTTTTTTTTGTTTTTGTTTTTTTTTGTGTGCCTTTGATGCCGAAAGTGGAGAAAAGAAATCTTGCATTTGATCAAATTTAATGATTCATTTGAATCTTATCTTTCATAAAGGTTTAAGGAGGCTGAGTCATCAACAGATTAATCATCTACCTTTAGATTTTTTTTAGCCATAAACTATTATCCATAACATTTTTGCTATAAAATTTGAATAATTTTATATGTCTTTATACAAATTTCTTCTAATGGAGGTTAAAATAGCCTAAAAATGACCATGACCATCCCATTCCTTTAAGTTACATACACTATTATTATGCAGGGTTTTTACACAAAATAAAATTCTGAGAAATGTAGCTCATATTTCTCTAGGATACTCGAAGTTTCTTGTAATTTATTTACATATACACATGTTCTTAGTAAAGGGTAAGATAAGTACGAATCATCTGTAAATGAAGACTCAGTTGTAAAAAAAATCCTCTTCACTTCTAACTTTTTACCGACATAATTTGTATGTTGGTCAAAAAAGCCGTTCTGTATAATTCAGTAGTTGTGAACAAGCTGTCATAAATTTATTAACGATATTTATCAGCAGCTGCTCATTTATTTGGCGGTGCATGCCTTCCAATGTTGACTATTCACTGAATATTTGTGTCTTCAAGTCACGTTTATAAAATAAACAACGAGCTAAAGTGTTTGTCAAATATTTGCATTTATAAAATGGCAAAAAATGTACATGATGTTAAAATCAATGCTTAAATTTGCCTTAAACATTTAGGAGTGGTTAAAATGAGGAACATTAAGCCGGACGTACCCAAGCAAAAATTAGTCTTATTTCCTGACCTTCATAGCTAAAATAGAGATACCGTGGGCGGTTAAAAAAGAGCAAATTCCCAAGAATTACTTCCCTTTATCAAAAGATCTTGAATCGTTACAACGTTTTAAAATAAATGTGTTGTTTCATTGAAATTGCCGTAATAATAATGATACTTGTCAATGCATGGTAATAAACACAGGATTATAGTAATGAGCGATGTTAATTGATTGTAATGAATTACAATTTTATGTGATTATGTAATTGGAAAAAAAAACCATTATAATTATCTGTAATTGTAATTGAAACAATAATTTGAACATACCCAATGCAGTTCACATTATTTTTTCAATTACATTTAATAATAAACACCTACACAATATTGTCCCTTTCCAAAAAAGTGCAATAGAATATTTGATCGGTTTATATTTTTTTCCCCTAAGGAATACATAGATTTCCTTACTAGAGAAATCATCTTTTCTAAAATCGAAGTCTGTATGTTTATATATTTGCTAATCAAAAGTTTTTTCATGTTCAATTTACACATAAATCAATTAATTAATCAATGAAAAAATGACAATAACAAACCGTCCACCATCTCAAAAATCCATAAAACGAAATACAAATTCAAAGCAGAGCAACACGGACCTCCAAAATGATAGAGGTAGGATCAGGTGCCTAGGAGGAGTGAGCATCCTCTGCTGACCGGTCACACCCGCCGTGTGCTCTTTGTCGTAATTGGGGAAAAAAACCCGGAAAAGTCCGTAGACAATTAGGTGATAAATTATTGTCTAACAATTAGTATGAAAAACGTCTGTCAGCATGCGACCCAGTGGATGATTGTATTTGCTGACAAGGTCGTTGTATCGACCATAGAACTTACGAAAAGATGACTTCAAACGAGCCTGTTGATAGTCCTGTTTTATCAACTTGTTTGTTAATAGCTTGCCTCGCCTTAGAAACTGTTCATACGAAGAGCATGCCCTTGCGTATCGAATTAACTGAGAGACAAAAACACCATATAAAGGTGATGAAGGTATATTGCTACATAAGTAAGGAAAGTTGACTATAGAAAAATTGAAGTCATCGCGTTTATCATAAAGTTTTGTTGTTAGGTTACCATCAATGTCCATTTCCAGTAAAATATCCAAATATGAAACAGATGACGCAGACTCTGTGGTATCTTTTATTTCAAGTTCACTGGGATATATCGAGTCGACGTAAGTATGGAAATAACAATTGTTAATTGATAATACGTCGTCGATATACCTGAATGTTGAGTTAAGGCCACAGCGAGTGATTTATTTTTTTCACGTACAAGTTTTTGAATAAATTCTGCTTCATAGGAATACAAAAATAGGTCTGCTAACAATGGGGCACAATTGGTACCCATGGGAATTCCAACAGATTGTTGGAAGACTTGATTTCCAAAAACTACATAGATGTTGTCTATCAGAAACTCAAGCATCTTTTTAATGTCAACTTCAGAGTACTTGTGTGTGCAATCAGAATGGTTTTTAACAAAATAATTTTTTAGATTTCCAATGACAAGGTAAGCATTTTTACGACTTCCATTTTTATTGAAGAAACAACTGTCGATGATATTAAAAAGCCTAGATTTTAATTTGTCATGGGGAATGGTTGTATAAAGCGTTGAAAAATCGTACGTTTTGATGCAATTGATTTTGGTAAGATTTTGTGACCTCAAAGTTTCTAATAATTCTTTAGAGTTTTTTAGTATCCACATCTGATTCACACCACTTCTGGAGTATATTGTTGTACAGTACTATTTTTAAATAGCTTATTATATTTTTTGCTCTACATCCACACATTGCTTAATAATTAGTGACATATTATGTGCATATATATGATCCATGAACATTTCATTGAACTTTCAGATTTAATTAGACACACTTTAAATAGTATGTATTCACATAGTCATGTTTATAAAAGGTAAATATTCATAGATTTCATCCCTGTGCAAAGTTGCAAGTCAGTATCTATCTTTTTTTCTGGGACTTGTTCTTGTAAAAAAATATGTTCTATGACAGAAGGAGATTCTTGTATAGTCAATAAGTGTATGAAAGAATGACAATAACAAACCGTCCACCATCTCAAATATCCATAAAACGAAATACAAATTCAAAGCAGAGCAACACGGACCTCCAAAAAGATAGAGTTAGGATCAGGTGCCTAGGAGGAGTGAGCATCCTCTGCTGACCGGTCGCACCCGCCGTGTGCTCTTTGTCGTAATCGGGAAAAATACCGGAAAAGTCCGTAGACAATTAGGTGATTAATTATGGTCTTACAATTAGTATGAAAAACGTCAGTCAGTATGCGACCCAGTGGAAGATTGTTTTTGCTGACTAGGTCGTTGTACTTTTCCGTTTTTTTCCCAGATTACGACAAAGTGCACACGGCGGGTGTGACTGATCAGCAGAGGATGCTCACTCCTCCATGGCACCTGATCCTGCCTCTGAGGTTTACCGGAGGTCCGTGTTTGCTCTGCTTTGGACTATTAATTAAATACCGAATTGTCCACGGATTTTTCTCCGTTTTCCCGATCATGGTACTTTTCCCAAATTACGACAATATCATCGATAATGATATTTTTACCGATATGACATTGGGCGCACGGCGGGTGTGACCGGTCGGCAGAGGATGCTTACTCCTCCATGGCACCTGATCCTACCTCTATTTTTTAAAAAAAATTTTAAGAGGTCCGTGTTTGCTCTGCTCCTGTTTTGTAATTTTCTTTGGATTTTTGAATTTGAACACTGTTCGTTATCACCATATGTCATAAGGTTTGTTAAGTGCATGATTGTCTACATAAGGATTACAGAACAGATTGAATCAGATATAATCAATACGTAGTATGCACAAGATTGATCTTATGTTTTAATGTAAAGCAAACTTTTTTCATAAAACAAATATACCTTTCTGTGTTATTGCATTTCTTTTTTGTGAATAAATATTGTTTTGCATATAGTAAAGTTACTAATACGATATCACAAAGGATTGACAAAATGGACAAGGCAAATGGTCAGAAATACTCAAAAGATCCGAAACATAAAAATTATGAGCTTTATGTTTTCCCTAATATCTGTTAGAAGTCGGTTTTATCTAATTTCTATACAGTACAAAATGTAATGATTGAACTCTACAATCAAAAATAGAAATCTAGTGGGCGTACAGAATTAAATTTTCATAACTTTACTTCCTTTATTCTAAATGTTTGAATGTTATATTGCTAATTTGCACATTCAAAATATTTTATGTTTAAGAAAACGAGATTGAAAAGAATAGAATTCCATGAATAGAAAAGATAGACACAATAACCTCTGACCCTGGATAAACGAGGATCAAAATTATTGTAGAGGTTTATGTGCGCATTTTACATATGAACTCAGTTTGTCTAATAAATGACAAAAAGTGACAAAGGACAAAGTTTTTAATGAATTTATATTAATATGTATACATAAAATTAAAACATGAGCTCATGAAAGTAAATGTTATACTCTTAAAATATTTGCTCAAAGAAGGCTATTGATTTCATGTGACATGATTTATACTCAATGTTTCCAAATATTTAAAGAATGATTTTTTTTCTAGAGACTCTTAGTATTTTCAGTGAATGCTTGGCAAATGAATTCAGCAGACACCACTCCCCTTCTTGCAGATCAAAGGCGGAGCCTACACATAAGGTGTGAGGAGCTCCACTTCCTGCTAACAACCACTGATATTTAAAAAAAAAAACAAATACTATGACGGAACGCATTAGTTACATTACCAAGGCTGGGGATTCAGCTTGTACTAAAAATCCATATTAAAGAAGCTGGGAGGTAATCAAAACCAACCAAGAGATATACTTTGATTTTTAACAAAAATGATTTTATGTTATAAACTATATCTTAGTACAGAAAAAATCCATAGATTTTAACTTTAAAGTTAATGTTTTCCTGTACCTTTATTCAGAGCTCTTCTTCTTAAGGAAATATATATGGTCTAAAGAGGTCACGACCTTCCAGTCCTTTTAAATGTCAATGTTATTATTATATGAATGACAATCAGTATTCGAGGAAACTTTTTTTTAATAATATGATCAAGTATACCATGAAAGTTATCTACTCAAATCAATAGTTAGCAGTGATATTTCTGGAAATTGTTTTCTACCAAACTAAGATCAGCAAGTTATTTAGACAAAATGAAAAAAACTTCTTTTTACCAAAAATGTTTTACTGATATTGATTTATTATGAAACTGAATAATATATTTTCTACGACACATAGTTTAAATAGTAATAAATTTCAAAATGGCTGTCACATGTAGTGAGCCATTAGGGGTTTTTTCACCAGGAAAGGACGAAGATAAAGCTGGAATCTCCTCCCTGCTTGCTTCCTTATCATGTGGTAGGGAATATCATATATATGAGTAATTCTATACTTTTGAAGGATTTATGTATTGATATAACCATGACCCAAGTTTGAAAGTCTAACGTAGGCGTTCAAACAAATGGAAACCGTTATTGAAAAACTTAGTACTGGCTAACAATTTCCTGATAATGTTAGATTTTTTTTTAGATAAAAGTATCTTGATTAGTACAACAACACTTCCCCATAAAAACGTAGTACAATTTAATTAAATTGATCGTGGTTTTTTTTAAAAATATCTTTGCTGTTGATGCGGATCAATAAAAGAATTTCATTAAATTTCGCCATTTTGAGAGAGAGAGAGAGAATTAAAGACAGACAGACAGACAGATAGACGGACGGACGGACGGACGGACGGACAGACAGTAGACAGAATGCTTTGAAAATTGTTTAGCTTGTTATAACAAAAACTTTCAGAAAGCTAAATATAAAATTGCAATACTTACTACAACTAAGCCTTAATGTTGCCTATTTAAGATGCAGTCACATTGAACAGACTGTCAGCAGTAACGATTAGGAGGTCAACGGTTAAAAAAAACCAAATTATTGATCGATATCTCTGTGAGTTAATGTAATTATTTATTAATCAGAATAAACTCTAGTTCTTGAGACAAAGAATTGATGATTTTTTACACTGTACAGAAAGTAGAAAATTTGAATGGTTATACATCAAAACGTTTCTTTTCTTTTTTTATTAATTTAAAGGAATATAATGGACTAAAACATACTGCTCTTAATGGTTTTGTTTCGGGTCTGCTTGAAATCAATGCATGTTATAAAAACTCTAATGCACATAAGGAAGGAACAATAACTCTAATTTCAAACAAACATTTGTAAATTCACAAGTTTTATGGCATGGGACACGTCCATTTTTTTACTTATCTCCTATCAAAATAGACAATAAAATCAAGTATATTTCATTATTTTTCCCCATTAAAATCCCCTCTAAAATCATTAAAAAATATTTTGATTATAATTTAATTTTATCCACATTAATATCGACAGGTGTCCCATACCATCTTAAATCCTAAACAAAGGTAAACAATTATAGAGCACTTGGTTTGTCTTCTTGAAACTTAGCGGTAGAAACTATGGGTTATAATGATAAACATATATTTAAATTACGAGAACTAATGACAATAGAAGAAATGATGAAGTCAATCGACTTAAGCAACAAATGAGTTAAGAGCAGGTTGAAAATTTGAACGCCTGTATAAAACAAAGTATACAAAATATATATGGTTTAGGAGTGTGGATTTTGATGATTTTGAGGATATTTTAAAAATATTTAACTATTCATGTTTTCAGGGGGTGGGGAGATTCAGAGTCTCTTCTCACATTTTTACAGTAGCAAAATCATTTTTTGATTGGTATTTTTCTGTATGATGTCAGATGTACATAAAGATATTTTGGAAATTGCTTTTTAATCTTAAAGATAAACAAAATGTTATATGTAATTGTAGAAATTGTAAAGTCAGTCAACAAAACCTAGAGCTTGCTGTAAAAAACAAAGCAGGGTCAACATTGGGCTAGGGCTAGGAATTACACTACATATGAATAAGATAGATTAATACTTGATTAGTTCCAACTCTGGAAAGTCACTGGGTATCTCAAAGGTGTCATAACCTATATACATGTACCAATTGATGTGGAATGACACAAGGAGGAAGAATAAATATGGTGTAGGGTAGGGATCTCACCAGTTATTAAAATGAATTATAATTTCCTATTTCAGAGGAGGGGGTGGGGTGGTTGTTTAAAAACAACTCCAGGGGGTGGGGGAATAACCCAAGGGGCAGGGGCCAATTTGTCTTAAATGTATCTAATGTATCTTGACATGATCAGCAGAATTGGACAGAATGATCACTATAGGGCATCTGCAGAGTGGGGCCCTAAATAGTTACAAAATCAATCTATTGATAATATGTTATACACGTATTTAGAAATGTCTTTATTTTCAAAATGATTAACAAATTAATCAGTCAAAATGAGTCATAAATAACCGATTGGCAATTCTGCAATTGATTGCATGATCCCTAGTATAATATCACATGTATTTTTTTTATATATATAATTATACATGTATGTTAACAGTCAGGATTTAAATGCACAAATTTTCATGAGTCATAAATTTTGACATACCACATATCTCTTGACAAAAAAAAAAGAATAAGCAAATTAAAATAAAATAAAATTAGTCATTAACTCTTTTTCTATTACTGGTGTATGATGATGGGGTAGGGGGTATAATGAAAAAAAAAGCTGCAGCATGCCTTCATTCTCACTAGAAATGTATATCTAATCCACACATCCTGGGGATGGGGAACGGTTAAGGCCCCTTCCTCCCTATTATAACTCATATAAACATGATATTTAATACCCAAATTTAATACAAAATAGGGTCAATATGGAGTCAACTCAATAGTGTAAGTCTGACAAATGAAAAAATAAAAAAAATTCTGCAATTAAAATGACAGAAACTGTAGATAAGCTTATTCAAATAAAGATGATGATGCAGTATGCTGGCAAAGGGAGATCCATTTTAGAAAGTGAGAGTAAAACTTAACTGTTTTGTATACCGGCGTCTCATAATATTGCGCTACTACATGTATTATACTTACCTATATTGGTCAACATCATAATGATAATCCAATTAACACAATACGAATTCCTTTAGCTGATCACAACAAAAGAACATTTATTCGTCTTAATTAATCCTATTCTGCATATCGAAAACACACATGCATGTACACCATGTGATACTCATCAAACCAAAGAGCTGGGTAAAACTAGTACCCGCTAATGCAACCTGTAGACCTGTGTTGTGTACGTAACTTCAGACAAATATCATTTAATTGTAACACATTGCATGTATTTTCATAACTTTATTCTTTAAAACCCCTTGCACAATTTTATTAGGTAATTAACCATGTAAAGCACAATTTTCAGCTTTAAGGTGGTATGGGACACCCACATATTGTGATGTACTCCTTATTGAACGAAACATTAAATAAAGTGTATAAAATATAATATTTCTCCAAAAAATAATGTTACCTAACAGTTAGGTATAAGAAAAAAAATTGTGTGTTTATGGTAACACTGATGAAAAAATTAGGTTAGGTAGGTAGGGATTTTTTTTTATTTCATCATATTTTTTTCTGCATGAGGGCACAAATACAAATATAAAATCGTAA
This sequence comes from Magallana nippona, assembly GCA_033439105.1. Lineage (NCBI taxonomy): Eukaryota > Metazoa > Mollusca > Bivalvia > Ostreida > Ostreidae > Magallana > Magallana nippona. The sequence continues at coordinate 46,952,199 of CM065923.1, read as the reverse complement.
GAATGTTTGTTTGCGTCATATTTAAAAACGGGTTTTTAATGGAAATAATATGAAGATCACAAACAGATGCGAACAGTTCAACCCCAAATTGTACATAAAGGCAATATGTGTATTATTGGATGTGAACTCATCATTTATGAAAATTATTTTTTAAAAAGTACCGGAAATTGCATGTGGCCTTCTTTTTGACTAAAAGTGGTACAAAAGAGTGTTATTTAGAGTCTAACACTTGGTGCGGGTATTACTGTCTAATGACAGCATCTAGTTTGTTTTGCTTATATACTCATTTTACATTCTAGTATTAAGTTTACAGATAACATTAAATAGCTATTGTATCACATATCTAATAGGTTTTATTAGTTTGATAAACACATGCAATTTATATTTTGATGTGTTTAAAAATTCTCAATGTTTCAAAGTTGAAAATATTAGCGGATGTTTCATTGTTAAAACAATTCTTGAATTGTACTTCTTGGTGTAAACAACAGTCTCTCTCCAATAATGTTTAAACATCATGGTATTGTGTTTTCAACGTGCACAGAGGTGTTTCTTCTTATTATTACATTTTCAAACTGTTAATAACACAAAAACATATAGAAGGTAGATATTTAATTCAAGAACCATATAAATAGAAATATTAACAGTTTGTAACAAAAATAAGTGAAACAAAGAGTATAAAAACTAAATACATTAAAAGAATGATAAATAAATAGAATATTAACAAAATGATTTCAATAATGTTTAAAAAACCAAAAACATATATATAGTAATACAACTTTTGTAAAGAAATTCAAATTAGAGTCATATCTTATTCAAATTTAAAAAATAATCACCGTTTAGATTTTTACTGCTATAATCTAGCTGGCAATATGACAACGAAATTGAAAATATTTAGATTACATCTGTAAAAATCTAAACAAAGATAATTGTTTATACTTATTTTCTTGTACTAAATTCCTCAAACTTTTCAGTCAAATTTAAACACTGAAACGATTGAAAAATTTATTAGAAAAAAAGAAGATCTTCTTAAAAAATTATAATACAATGCTACATGTACCATCAATGCTTTAATTTCCAACACCAGCATTTTATAACTATACATCAATTATTAAATAAAAGAAAATATCAATAAATCAATAAAAACGATTAAATATAAAGACTTTTTTTGATTTTATACTCGAGACATGAGATAGTATGCTCTGTGAGATCAGTAAAACCCGTACAGAGATTATTAATACAACAAAAATTACACAAAATAGAAAACAGATTATCGAAAGTACTGCTTAATTGAAAAAAAAACCAGTCGGTAAACATTCTGCAAACTGTTCAAAAGAATGATAATGCATGTACTTAATTGTGACTGATCTAGAAATACAATGTGTGTAATGTTGTTAAGAAATAAACACTAGACATTTTACTGTCAAACTTGAATAAAGAATATTCATGGCATGACATTTTTCCATGGATAAAACCAGTTCATTAATGATTATTAATTACAATTCGAATAGAAAGCATACAACAACCAACACCGTTAAAAACCTTTGGAAGTTGGTCGTAATGGTCGAATCAGTTTATTGATGATTTCATTTATCTCTTTCTTGGCTTTCTGAAACTGCCATACCAATAAAATTAATTCCCTACAGGTTCGTTGTTTCTTTGTAACAATTTTCCTCAGCCTAAGATGTTTTTGTAGAAGAATCCATTTGTTGCACCAGTATGAAGGCGTCAGAATATTTGGTCATTTTGGTCCTAAAAACTTCCGGATTAATCTTCTTACCGCCTTTTGAATCTCGCTGAGAACCACATACACCTTCCGACAGTTGCGTCGTTTCTTTTTAATGAGTCCCTCAAGTTTAGGTAGCTTTTGTATAAGAAGGTCACTATCCCCAAGTCTTAGTGTTTTCCTGTCAATAATGCCATCTGTGAGTAACAAATAATATCCCGTTTTGTTCAATTTTTCAGATTTGCAGGGGACGATAAGTCTTATAGTCCTTGCATCCTTGTTACCTTTCATGAGTTTACCGTGCATGGTCCAAAATATTCCTGAACGAATTGTCTTGTTAATGCGTATTTGGTAAGCTGAAAAAAGAAGCAAATAAAAAATGTCAAAAGGTATAGGTTAAGCCGCTTGTTATTAGTGAAGAAAATACAAATGAAAAAACAAAAAACCTACTGTATGTTTGGCATACTGACTGATTTCCTGCCTTGATTTTCTTATAGATACACCTGGAATTCCAAAGACATGTACTGCAAATACCAGTTGTACTTCCTGAAGAATCCCTGTTACGAAGGGGTTTAAGAGTATTGACGTCCGTCTCGCAATCATTAATCTTAATATCGACGATTGTTTTGTTTTTACAACATGTCTGTGTGTTATTGTCGTATCCTTTGTAACCACAACAAGTTTGATGTTGAGGTATAATGTTAGTATCTTCTGAAGAAAAAACACCATTTTACTCAGTGAAGACAATTATTTGAAACGTTGCTTTTACTACCCATAGAATGGTTACTGATAATTAAATAGGGCTTGATTTTTATGTAGATAAACTTATCGACATGTTCTTGGCAACGTTAGAATAAAAAATATATACGATAAAACACTAAACTTTGGAAGAAAGATAAAAGAATCCCCTTTTATAAAATGTTTTCCGATTAACTGTATTTATGCTCCATTGATGCTTATTACTTAAATATATTACCTGAATATATAAAATGTACATATAGTGTTTTATCAATTGTCTTTCAACTTACTGCAGCATTTCTGTGTAGACAGGTGATAAACTTTGGCTCCACAACAACCCTCGGTGGCATCGATTGTTTCCGACCCACAGCATCTCGAGCCATCTTCTTTCGACTTGATAACGTCATTGCAGCAGAGTTGAGTAGATTCATTAAATGGACCTTAAAGGGGTAAAAAAAAAATGTAATAATATATAGTCACACTATTCGAATGTACAATGTTTAGAACATTAATTGGTTGGGATAAAGGAGAATATTTATATATTCTTCACTTGCCTTCTCCACAGCATTGCAGATTAACAGGTATGACTTTTTTCGTTCCAAGGCAACAAGTAGACTTGCTAACATCATACAATTGTGATCCACAACAATCAAAAATCAGCGGAAATTGAGGCATGTCGTACAATATCTGGTCACAGCATGTCTTTGCCGAAGTGTTGTATTTATTTATACCACAAAGGTTCTCTTTAAAACCAAGGATTTGACCGTTGACACAATGGTGATGTTCTGTATCGTAAGCCTTGTCAAGACAGCAATCCCTGTTTCTGTTATCGGCAATGCTGAAGGAGCTATTGTACCCACAACAGATCTGTGACGACTCGTCGTACAATTCTTGTCCGCCACAACAACCTATGGCGTTAAAAGACAATTGATTACAACTGCTCCCACATTGGCCTGATCAAGAAAGGATTTTTTTCGATATTTCATAAACAAAAAGTAGACATCGATTTCAATTTCATACAACCATTCATCAAATTTACGTAGATACAAGTACATGCAAATACTTAATTCTCTTCTTCAATTTTTTAGGTACATGCAAATGATTAAAGTTGTTTAAACTGAATATGTTTATGAAATATTTTCATTCTGATAATTTGCAGAATATTATTAACCCTTACTTTGATGGTTGTCATGTAATTTCCCGCCACAACACACAACTGAAGGGCTGTCAGACCTGAATAGTTGAGACCCACAGCAAATTTTATTCTCTTTCTCATGAACGGTATTACCACAGCATATGCTTTTTGTTGGATCATACAGTTCCCCTGAAAAGTGATAAACCTTTTTTCGATTTTGTGTACGTTACATGATTTGCCCTTATATAAGAGTAATTTAATTATAATGAATTGTTTGTTTCAATATGTGAAACATTTCAAGATCTTCTTTCAAATTATATAAATAACAATTCAACTAAATAATAAAAAAATATCCACCGTTGCAGCATTGTTTTCCATTCCGATTGTGAACCGTTCCATTACAACAAATCTCTGTCTTTGTAAAATAAAATTTGGGATTTGCGGTTTTACTGCAACAATCCCTTTTACCATCAGGATGGGCTTGATCCGAATCTTCGTTGAAAACACACCCTTGAACAGCAGCTGTAAATATTGGTAGGGGATACATCAAATTTGAAACAAATACAAATACAGGGATATTTATCGGGATAACTTATTTTGTTCGCTATTTCTATATCTATATGGATGCTTTGACTTTAAAACAATTCTTTCTTTTTTGGCACGACTAAAGAAGGTGGTCACAATTTTCTATTGAAATTCTCAAATATTATCTTATTTCTAGTATTTTTAAACACGTGTAAAATTTGCTTCTACATGTTCTTCCAATAAAACCCAACAAAAAACAAGTCATCAGAACTAATACTAAGTGCAGAGTAATATTTCAGGATGACTATTGTAAACTTAATCTTAATTATTACAATTAAAAAGGAAGTATTAGACATTTACTTGCTTTCAGGCGTACCTGTAGCGTATACGGAGAGTTCAATATCTAAATTGTCTTCAATCTCAACTATATCTATGAGTGGGACTGTATATGAGAGCGTATTTTATCTAACCAAATATACTTTAGGTGGTAAGAAAAAAAATCATTATATTTAATATTAAATATCTTAATAAACATAGACTTAAAGATATATTACTCTGATAACACGGAAACAGCATTAAACTTAAATGTTGTGATAGCATGTTGCAGTAAAAATGTTCGGTACTCAACAATCACCAAATTTAACGTATATTTACACGATGTCTGTACCTCATTTTGACATTTTTTTTTAATCGTAAAGGTTGTTAACAATGGATATTTTATGACTTTTAAATGAATGTGCAACCGAAGCTCAACATATGTATGCTGTTTAGCGATGTGTGTATTCAAGAGCCCAGTGTAGAAATAACTGGATTACTTGGAGTGGAGTGTTTCATGTATTATTATAACTTTTATGTTATTGTTTTAAATTGCAAATATCAGTTATATGATGTTAAGTACATTGTATGTTTCTTAATCCATTTGCATTCAAAATTTATGTAACATACAATTTGGTTTTATCTTGCACAGAAAATATCTTACCCAACAGTAGGCATTGCAGTAAGAGGAGACAACAAGATCCCTTTGTGATCGTCATTTTCATCTTCTCTATTACAAAATCAAGGTGTAAAGGTTTAACTTATATATAACTTTAAACACCTTTGCACAATTGAATTATAAATCAATTTGCAATATTAAACTTACATTATCTTATCATAGATGTGGTAGATTAGATTATTACCAGGCACCCACCAAACCATATAAAGACAAGTATTTTTAGCACTAGAGTTATAATCGGGTGTCAACTAAATCAATAAATAAATAAATAATAGAGTAGTTGTAAAATGCTAAATTGGAGACTGTTTATTAAATATTAATGCATTAACGCACAAATCTTATATTTCGCTGAATTTAAATGTATCTATTTTAAATCAAAATAAACCAATGTATTTTATGTCAATTTCGAAATATTTTAAGATATATTTTATTTAATGATTGTTTTCTAAAGACTTGAAAAAAGATTCAAAAATAGGATCAATGGAGATTGTTGATTTTGTTTTGTAAAAATTCGTGTTCAATGTTTAAAAGAACATGGTTAAAAAAGCAAACAAGATTTTTTAATAATTAATGTTTTCCCATGCAATAATTTCTCAGTCAATGGACTCTAGTAAAAACCAATATTACGACAGCTATAAAATTTGATCATTATTAAAATTTGATTCCAGTGGGAATAAGGAATATTGATTGCTAACCAAGATACGTGGGAAAAAATTGACTCGTGACGCCTACTTGAATAAGAGACGGAGCATTCAGGTTCCCCTTCATTCGCGGTTACAAAGAAAAAGGACAATCGCATGACCTACGCCTCATAAGTCATTAAACATTAATTTTGTGATAAGATGTTGACCTGACTCCTAAGTATGTTTATCAATATAAAATAGATGCAACACTCCTAAAACGCGGGAAAGAAAATAAACAATTATCAACGTCAAATGAAAAAGTTTTAAATGAAAATATTAATGATTTGGACTGTCTTAAGATATTGTGGATAGGGAAGGAAAAACTTCTCTAATATTAAAAAGTATGATAATGTACAAGAAATAGAGGGTGGGTTTTTTTAATACGATATCAACTGCATTTTGATTTAATTAAGCATGTTTAAGTTCTTGTCATTAAAAAATACTAGCTAGCGTGTTTTTTAAGAATTAGACCTGTCTGTAATATTTATACCTATATACATATATTGTAATACTGGGAGATAAAATTACAAAATCAGTTACGTGTAAAAGTCATTTTAAAGATAATACAGTTTAAGTCAGTGCCTTTTAGAACTGCTTCTCCTTAAAATAAAGAATCGAAATGGCTGTCAGTATAATAATTTCAATCTTAAATCTAAATTTATTACTTTTATTACTTTACATGAACGAGAATCTTGATAACAACACTTCATTAAATGGAGAAAACCGCAGATCAAAGACAAAAATGTAGTACTGAATCAGCAACATAGTGGCCTTTGTGACCAAACAAGAGACCCTTTGACCGCAACAGTCATCTTAATGTTCTGTAATTCTGTGTTACATCCCTTTCATAATACTCTATTTATCTTGAAAAGAAAAGTCAATAAATAAATGGTTAAATGGTTACAAACTCAACAAGTTTATATGATGGACTCCCTAACTCATAAGAATTGAACAAATGTATTAAAATCATTTGCAGTGTGTATGGCTTATGACATGATTGAAATGGATAAATTTTAAAAAAAACCAAAACCCACATAAATGTTATCAAAATGATTAGATAAACTAAATGATTTAGAATATCAATGTAAAAGTTAGAGTTACATGTCGTTATTCTTCTAGAGGAGGATTTAAGTTATGTAAATCTAAGTAGAATCAATAAATGTCTCCTTTTTATTTGTCATCTACGTTGAGTTTGGGCTATTGATAGTGTCTTCATAACTTCGCCCAATTATAGTTACGATATGGAAGAGATAGGAAGGATTTTAATGCCAACAGACACAATGACTGTATGTATGTAAAATGACAATAACAAACTGTCAACCATCTCAAAAATCCATAAATCGAAATACAAATTCAAAGCAGAGCAACACGGACCTCCAAAAAGATAGAGGTAGGATCAGGTGCCTAGGAGGAGTGAGCATCCTCTGCTGACCGGTAACACCCGCCGTGTGCTCTTTGTCGTAATCGGGAAAAACGGAAAAGTCCGTAGACAATTGGGTGATTAATTATGGTCTAGCAATCAGTATGAAAAACGTCAGTCAGCATGCGACCCTGTGGAATATATGTATATGTTATATTTGAATTAGACTATCTAGGGCAAAGATCAAGACACTTTTAGTTCCTCTGTTTCTACATGTTTGTTTGTTGGTGTTTTAAAATGACGGAAGCGATTTGATAAATCTTGCTTATCTACTTATGATAAGTATATATATCACAAAATATCGTGACAAAAATAAGGAAATTCATATCTATAATTGAATTACAAAACGGGAAAATACTAGTAATTAAATAATAAAAACACAAAAAAAAGATTGTTTCTCTCGAATGTTACAAAACATGTCTGTTACCTGTATTTTTAAAGTGCATAATACTTGTTTAAATTTATAATATATTTTAACGGCACACAAAATATTCATTGGCTATTTAACGTGCGTTTTCTAAATCCAACGCAAAAACGTATAACTATTTATGAATGTTATGTCATTATTTAGCTGTAACGGTTAAGTAAAATTTAAAAATTTTGTCATCATTTATCTTGTAAAACAGAATCTAAATTTCAAGGTACGCTTTGTTTCTTCTTACACCTGTGCAGTAGTTTAGATTTTATTGTTATCGTTTATAAACATGAAGGGAAAAGGGAAAAAACTGGCGCCATATTTTCTCAATGTCAGTTTGTCATGATGCTTATAAAACAGTTCAATTAACTAGATCCATATACTCTACCTGTATAAGTTGTTAACACCGCCGCTTCTACAGTTAATATGAATAATAACTAATATGTAATTACATTTTGATATTCTCTTTTGTTTTGAAACTTTTTCGTTCCAAGATGGCAAATACAATAATCTAAGAACTACAGTAGCAAATTTTCATTTTTGTTTATGCATTGTCAAAATTTATTTATGAAAGGTTTTCCCTGCCAATAATAAATAACGAAATTGACATGTGTGAAATTTGTAAAATTAGCAAGTGTAAATGATGATTGGGATTTTTTATTACATGTTGCATTTTTTATAAAATGAAAACCATTTGCTTGAACTTTACCCCCACATAGAGTATAGACAGATAAGTCAGGCGGAAATATTTTACACTTGGGTGTTGTCAATTGAAATCAATTGTTATATACACTCATAAAATTTGTTGTTCACAATTTTACAAGTGATATTCCTTGTTGGTACTGAACAACTATCAAAGTTACTTTCACTTTAATGCATATCGTACAGTTCACATTCGCTAAGTTATATGATGTCGCTGACAAGGGGTATATATAACAAATTAGATACAATGTCAGAGGTACAGTATGAATTATAGAAAAGGTGAGATATTCAAGGAGGACTTGCTGATTTATAAATAACAAATAAACAGAGTGCTTTGGCTTTTTCACATTTTAAAGTATAAAGTTTTAAAGAAGTCTTTTCAAAGATACATCCCAGGAAAGACCTGAATTCTATAAGTTCAGAGTCAGTACTTGAATCTAGATTTTCTTAAACTTTCCTAGTCTGAAATTAATACATCATAAGATGCATCTTCTCAATGAAAAATATACAACTTTATTATTTTATCTACCACAAAGTAAACATCAGGATTTTTTTTAAGTTTTGGACCGTTCATTTCACAAGTTTTTAAATCTGAATAAAATATTAGCTGCAATCAAATTGTAATCCGGCGTCAATGTCTAAAGATGCGTGTGTCAGATGAAAAATCTAACGTAATCTCTCAAACTTTATATTAACAATAGCTAGAGGTAGATTAACAAAATCGAATAAAAAGTAACGCTTCAATGGGGACCATTGTCAACAGTGCTGTTTTTGACAAGAACAGCAGATACACCTTATGGTTCGTAGTCGAAAAAGGGTATCCCACTTTCGGAAAAAACTTATTCGAATTATCTTGGACAAGCTGTTTTATCGGGTGGAATTATCAAAACTTAATGAAATTAAAACGTTTAATCTCCCTATAGATAACATATTTGTATGTAATTCATAGAGGGTAAAAAATTGCTTAAAAGTATTTATTATTTCCCCAGAAAGCTTTTGAAACATGTTCTCAGCAATGTGGATGCAATAATTTGTCAAATTCATATGCAAACAAGCTTTATGTAACAGTTCAAAGTTTAATCAATGATAAAAAGGGGATCACAGTTTGGGGTCAACAATGAGCAATTCTAAAGGAAATTAGATAATACTGTACATGTCAATTCTCAAAACGTTACATACAATTTATTTTCATATTTTTGTTAAATATCACCCACAAGATAGTCAAACTATGTATAGAGAAGTTAACAAAAAAAAAGTTACTTATTACGTGTAGAGCTTTACCAAATATGTCGATTCAGTTGTATTTTTTTAATAGTGGAACTCTACTTATAATAAAGCGATTGTAATGCTTGTACATTTTGTTCAAAATTTTGGGGGTAAAATTAAGAATTCGTGCTACATGTATTAACAAGAGCACTATCTAAGTTTCCTTGTTGGTTTTTGTTAAAGTTGGTGTCTGTTGCGGGTTTTAAATTTTTCCGGAGAGGGGAAATTAATGAAGTTTGATTTTGCATGGAAAATTCTAAAAATAATGCAAACCATGACGACCTTGATCGTTAATTCCAGGGTAATTTTTTGTTACTGTTACTGTTTTGGAGATTATTATTATTTCTGATAAGGCAAGACATGTAACGAGAATTGTTTACTTTACAAAGGGAATTTGCTTATTCTCCATTTCTTTCCTTCTAGCGTTTCCTTGTAAATGGCAAACCCCTCAACAAACATGTTTTTACCCCAATAATCGCTTGGGGTTCCTGTGTTTCCTCTCGAATCGTCCACCATCAAAATTGGTATTTCATCTTTATTTATACAAAAAAGAGTATCTTTTCTTAATTTATCATGACTCTTATAAAAATAAATTTAAGTCCCCCGCGTAGTAGAATAAACCTGCATCAAAATTCAAAAACCTTTGTATAGAATTTATCACCACTTTTATTACTCCTTTCAATGTCTTTTCTTGTCCTTCATTGTATTTTTCCTACGGTGCTGTGTACATTGAATGTGTGGAAGTTTTAGAATTAACATGTGTCTCTAATACCGGTATATAAATCAATAAAACAAAGCATTTGTGTATCACTACAGCTATGTTTGTAATAATAAACGCAATGGAATGTGGAAAGTTAAAAATGAATCTATAGTACTCTGAATGAATCTTAATATTTACATCCACCAAGTACGATTCCCTATATTTCTTACGGATTTTATTGAACATTCATAGCTCTATAGAAACTGACAGGGCTGAAATTTACACGCCCCTTTTATCGATTGGTCGAAACCTTCAGCAACCTAAGAAAAACCACTGCACGAAATAATCAAGCTGATGCCAGACTCAAATTCCCATAGAAGACGATTTTGCTGTTTCTTATATCTAACGTACTGATGTACATTAACAATAATTTAGTTAATTTTTCTTGCTTTTTACGATCAATTTATTAATTTGATAAAAGAAAGATGTAAATATAAACAATGAAATGCTTTCTTTGATGATTCATGAGGGTTATGAAGGTAGCGATCATTGCAGGAAAAAAATACGCTTTAGCGGGTAATGTGTTTTTTCTGCAATGTCGCCACCTTCATATCCCGAATGGATCACCAAAGAAAGCATTTCATTGTTTAAATAAAATCACTGTTGAGTGCCGTTTCAGTGGCAAATACTGTAATTTAAGATCTGGCCTTCCTCGGTACTCATGAAAGACTTAATGACTTAGAGACGTTATGTAAGGTTCAACTAACTCCAAATCTAAAAAGAATTTCAAAATCCATCGGCGTTGCAAGACGAATGTTCTTATAGTTAATTGGCAAATTAAGAAGGAATTGACAAATTGTATATTTTCTCTTGACGAGGATGTGCAGCGTGACAGCTGGTTACTTGATTTTTTTTTATCATAAAATACCAGGGTTTGATTAATATGGTATGTGATTTATTGGCCGTTTTGAATATATTCTCTTTTATAAGGTACTTTATACATTTAACAAATGCTACATGTTATGAATACATGTATGCCATCTTAGAAGATCATTTGACTGAATCCTTGACGTTAGAACATTACATTACATTACATTATTTCCTATTTTGTTGCAATAATGATCTCACCATTCTAATGAAATAGCAACAGAAGGACATCGCGTCTAAATTTCCGAGCCTCAGTTAAAATCACTACATTTTAAACTTCTACTTATTCTTATTGTTGTTGTTGTTTCTGTGAAATATAATAATTTTGACAAAATTTTGATACCATTATTAATACCGTAATGGTACTTGGTGGATATTTTGAATAATCAAATATTGCTAGAAGCAGTAAATTAAAAATATACACTGTATTGTCTTTTAGGTCCCCCCCCCACCCCCCAAATATCAAATTGCATTGGAATCTAAATAAAATAAACATTGTAGCCACATATTTAAACTAAGGAAATTTAAAACTGAATTAGAAGTCGTGTTGAATTCAGCATTTATAATATTGTCGCTTTATCGAGTTGAAAGTCACTCTTCACCTTTTTTATATTTATCTTATCAAACTTGTTGGGAATTTTGTGGGCTTCCAAGTACAAATCCATAAAATCAAGGATTTGTGGTCTTTAATCTCTTAGGATTGACCGGTCTTAGTCACGTGTGCTTCTAGTCGTCTAAGATTCCGTCAACAACCATTAACAATTTTAAAGTTTCCCAAATCTCGACTGAAATACAGCTTGGCTTGATATTTTTAACAGATGCCTTCACTTTATCTCGGGGCAAATAATAAACAAGAGGCCCATGGGCCACATCGCTCACCTGAGCAAAATGGCAAACTGTGTTGACTTAAAACACTTTATATAATTAAGAACAGTAAAATTTAATATTTATCAAAGTTAAGTACCATAATTTTCTGATGTAAAACTCAATATTTCATAAAGGGGTAGGGGAAAATATATTGTGATATATAAATTATATATAACACCGGTATATTATTTCCTGCAGTTTTTTGCACATATGTAAACAGTATTAACTCTTTAAAGATAAAAAAAATTCAAACATTTTCTAAGACGTATATCAGTTTAAAAATCAGCACCTATTGTGGGCCTACCTTATCGTGTGTAATCATAATTTGCACATGATGAATCTACACAATTAAACATTTTATTTCATTAACATTTTGTCTTAGAGGTCATGCAATACATACAATGTATCTATTTTATATGATGAAAATACTGGAAAAGGTAGTTACCATTTACCTGCAATATTTCTTGTTTGGTGTATTGGTATTTATGAGAAAAAAAATCGAACTTAAATTAGTGTAATTTCCATTTTCCACATCTAAGTGAATATTTTTGTGTGTTTATTTAAGATGCCAAGCTCTGTGAATATACCATGCCGATGAGATACATTTCATTTTCACAGCTCGTATCTCATATGTGAAAGTTAACAAAGATTGACGGACAGAGGATCGCCAGATAGTCTGGAAGCCAGTTCGCAGTTTTGAACTCTATGGCAAAAGTTGCTAAGGCTAGTCAAAAACTTAATTTGTCTTCCCTAAAATAATTGTTTACCTAGTGTAAACTTGTGTGACGTTTTATGACCTTACTCACTTGATCAATGAAAACATTCGACTGGAAAATGTTGTCATGTGATGTGTTAAAAAGCTATATAATTTAATGTATTGTCAGGCATACAGGTATCAGTTTTGTACCAAGGCCCATCAATTATTTCATCTTTCCTCAAAAACAACAAACGGCTACAAACCAAGATTATTTTCTGCTGCAATATTTTCTTTAAAATAATGATAAAGCAGATATCCTCATAATTATAATGTGTCAGAACTGTTTAAAAGGCGTTTTTATTTACTCTTTTGAAAACTACCAAAATTGTTGCAGATTTCATATAATTCATCAAATGAGAAGGGACCCCATAAAGTAGTTATAGCACATCATCCTTTTGATTTTTCTGTACACAAGTATTTAATGTTTAATAAGACAATTCTAATGATCATCAAACATTTAAGCGTCAGTCGTAGAATTATAGGCAACTTTTAAAAATTTATCCAATTTGTTTAATTTCAGTTTTTTAATGTCATCATACATTATATAGATAAAATGTTTTGTAATTGAGTTAGCCAAGTGACACAAAATTAGTTTATGCACTTGTGTATTTTGGAGGAATTAGTCCTACCCTATGACCCAATTACAACAGATAGGTAGAGGATCTTATTAATTTTGAAGATAACTGTAAACAAACGGTTTTGTATTAATTTGGAAAAAGTTATTAACTAATTACAAGTTACCTACTAACTGTAGTATCAAAACGAAATGTAAATAAATATCGATTGTAATTTTCAATGCACGGTATGTGTTGCATCACCCGTATTTATAATATTTATAACCTCTAGAGATAAGACAGTCGCGAGTGATTAATCTCAACAGGGTTTAACTGAGGCTGTGAAAACGTCTTTTCAAATTCATAAACATCGTTTTATTGTCTTTGGATTTAATTTACACGATAATAAATACATGGCTACTTCAAATTATCTTTCGGAGGAAATTTCGGCGAAGTTACCGATCAAAAATTGATTATTTCAACCAAAGTCGCCCCCTTGTTTGGTCCTTGTTGACACTCAATTCGAAATTAATAAACAATAAAAACAGAGGGAAAATGCACTTTAGTACGTTGTTAATGCATCAGATTTAATCATTTTCGCAGGTAAACAATCAACTGCCTATTAACCGAAGTCTATGTTCCAAATACCAGAATACTGAATACAGCTATACAGGCAATCGTTCCCCAAGTTAAAACGCAAAATGAAACGAAAATCAAAACAAGCTAAAACCACCGTCACAAGTGAAAATGACAACACGTTGAAATATTTAACCTCAATTTACTTCACAATAATCGGCACCAATATATCTTCCTTGTTTCATAGATTATTTTCGCACGTGAACTGTTGCACAACAAACATGGCTCCTACAAACAAAGAACCTCGTTTTCGAGATGCGGTAGACTGGCAATGCCTGTCATAGGATCAGTCTATCGTACGAAATTGCCAGTCTACGAAATATGGAATAACGAAGCCGCTTTATTAATATTTTCGTAATTAGCTCAAATTTGAATCATAATTAGCCCTTAATTTTTGCAATTTATATTTTCCTTTCCATAAGGATGATTTATGCTAAATTACGTTAAGATTAACTCAGTAGTTCTTGAGAAGAAGATTTTTTAAAATGCACCCCCCTTTTTTACAGTTTCGATGTTTTCTCCGCTTTGAATACAATCTGGCCTTTTATTTTTGCAATTTATATTCATCTTCTTATAAGGATGATTTGTGCCAAATTTGGTTGAATTTGGCCAAGTGGTTTTAGAGAAGAAGTTCAAAATGTAAAAAGTTTACAGACGGACAGACGGACAGACGGACGGACAGACGGACGACGGACAACGGGTGATCAGAAAAGCTCACTTGAGCTTTCAGCTCAGGTGAGCTAAAAAATGTCTGTAAATTATGACCCAACGTTGGTCACTTTTAAGGTTTAAAATCGAAACATTAATGTTTCTTAACATCAAATTGTTGCTCAAACATTCTGTTTTTATTAATTGCTACCGTTTTACGGCCACTTTTCTCCTTAACTTATATGTAGGATAATTTCACAATTTATTCACCTTATGCAAGCTGTCGTTTTTGTATAATTTTTCAATATGAAAGAAACCCTAATGGTTGATTGAAACATGGGACGACAATACACTGTAAGCGCCTTACAAGAAGAAGTGTATCAAGCTTAGTGATGCTGTCATTCTTAATTTAAAATAATTTTTTTAACAAAAGAACTCAGTCTTTATGGAAGCATGTTACAACAATACACTGTATGTGACACAGCAAGAAGAAAAAGAAGAAGAAGAAAGGTAGAAATCAATGTGCATCTCTGTGAATCAGCATCAAGATTCCCGAGCATGATGAGCTTTTATAGACTCAAAATCAAAACAAATAATTAACTGTTGTAAACAAAAGCATGAAATAAACTCTCTTTACTAAACAAAGGAATTGTACGCTCCGTGCATATCTCTGGATTAAACTTGGGCAGAGGAGCAGTAACAGAATGAAGGTTAGTATGACGACAAAGGTAACATTAAAGATGTAATCTAGAATATTGGATTTTTTTCATATACCATACTATCAATATCAATTAAAGCTGGGTGTTCTTTGATCTTAATAATCGTAATTCACTTTGGACTGTTTATCAATAAACGATTATTAAACAGTGAATAAGTGAAACAGCAAACTAAAAACATTTTCTTTTTTTTTTTTTTTCTTTTTTACAAAATTTATTTAAAAAAATACAAAACATATATATACTATATATACAAAATACAATTGGTTTCAAGTGTAATAAATTAAAAAAAATGTGGTCACAACAGTCTTGTAAACATTTTTGAACCTTAAATGTAAAGACACCAATTTTCTTTCTTCATTTTGGTAAAACATTTGTTGATTTTGCCATTAACTTTCTTGTAAGTAAAAATACCAAGCTTTTCAATTATTATTTCAATTAAAAGATGTTATTTGTAAATTAAAATAAAATTTATACTACATATACATAATAAAATGATTGTTAATATTTTAGAGATAAGAAGTCAAAATCTATTCGATTGTTTGAAAATAATATGTATGCATAAATTTCAAAAATTCATGGATTTCATCATAGATACAATATCTTGGGTCCCTTCACAATAAATTCACAAAAGATTTTTACTCCATATAAAAAAAATCATAGTTTGAGTTAAAAAATTTTTAAAATTATAAACCAATAAAACATAAATAATAAATATAGTATCAAAATAAAATCACTGATAGAAATAAAATCAAATGAAACAAAATTATATGAACAGAAAACGCACTTTGACAGTTCAATTCGCTGCCCTTAAAAAAATACATATATGACTGATTGTTGATAGACAAACAAGAAATCGTTTTCGGGTTGCTAAGGGCAACTGATTGATCCTGTTCCGTTTCAGACATACTTAGCAATCGGAATGATCAATCGTCGCCACAGTAGGAAGGCGTCAGGGTGTTTGGTCATTTTGGTCCTAAAATCTTCCAGATTAATCTTCCTACCGCCTTTTGAATCTCGCTGAGAACCACAGACACCTGCCGACAGCTGCTTCGTTTCTTTTCAACGAGATCCACAAGTTTAGTGTACCTTTCTATAAGAAGGTCACTATCCCCGAGCCTCAGCGTTCCCCCGTCAATAGTGCTATCTGTGACTAACAAATAGTCTCCCGTCTTGTTCAACTTAGCAGATTTGCAAGGAACGATGATCTTCACATTTGATTCCATTTTATCTTTGTTCTCGTATTTAGCATCCAGGATCCAAAATATATCTCGGTGGGTTGCATTGTCAATGGTTACATTGTAAGCTGTGAGTAACAAAAATCATATTATGTAGAATATTTTTTATAAAATTTCATGAAATGAAGTTATTAAGTACAATTACAAATGTTGTTATAATGTTGAATAGTTAAAATATCAAGAACATGTATATACATATACTTTTATATGAGATAAAGTAACACCTACTGTTTCTCTTGCATACATATTGGTTTCCTGACTTGATTTCTCTGTAGATGCGCCTGAACCTCCAAAGGCAGGTATTACAAATACTGTGGGATACTCTCCGTCTTTTGGCTGAGCATTCATTGTTACAGGATTTGGATGTATTGGCGCAGTCTTTATTCTTAGTTGTGTTGATTACTTTGTAATTGTCTGTACATTGTTGTGTACAGTTGTCGTATCCTTTGTAACCACAACAACTTTGATGTTCGGGTATTATTGTACTGTCCTCTGAAAAAGTAATGGATGGCTTGAAATAAAGTGACGCCGTAATGCAATGAGTATAAACTCTGGCATACTTGTTTATACTATAAAATGTGTGTTCTTTCCGTCGTATCAGACTTCAAAAGCATCTATGTTCTCTCCTTTGTTTATGTTATGAAATGTTCAGTTATCATTTTGTACTTGTTCATGAAAACAACATGGCTTCTTCGTCTTGAAAAAACAATGGAAAAAGAGAGGAAATTCTAAGTGCATCGTAATTCTCAACAATATGATCAGTTATATATGGTCAGCGATACTGGCAAAACACTTTACTTTATTACTGTCATTGTTAACATCATAATATTTTTAATAATCATAGCGCTTACTGCAACATTTCTGTGTAGACAGGTTATAGGTCTTGGCTCCACAACAACCCTCGGTGACATCGATTGTTTCCGACCCACAGCATCTCCAACCATCTTCTTTGGACTTGATAACGTCATTGCAGCAGAAATGGGTAGACTCATTAAAAGAACCTAAAATAAATTTGTAATCTATTCTTAATGCTCAGATATAAAATGCTAAGATTTAATCGAAGCCATTAAAAATGTGCATTAATCCTAGTGATACATAAGATATTTATTTGCCTTCTCCACAGCACTCTAAACTGTTAGGAATAACCGTGTTTGTCCCTTTGCAACACTTTGATTGATTGACGTCATGCAGCTGTGATCCACAACAATCCGACAGAAATTGAGGCTTGTCGTACAATGTCTGGTCACAGCATTTCTTTTCAAAAATGTTGTATTTCTCATCACCGCACAGGTTTTCTGTAAAATCAAGGACTTGGTCATTTACACAGTACTGGCTTCTTAGATCGAAAGCCTTGTCATAGCAGCAGGAATTTTCCTTGGTGGCGACACTGAAGCTGCCAGTGTATTCACAACAGATTTGTGACTGCTTGTTATACAATGCTTGCCCTCCACAACATCCTATAATGATAATAGGTAGATACAAACGCTCCTTCATATGACAAAATGAAAGTGGTTTATCAATATCACAACTACGGTGAATATTTAGCAAGAGTTCAATTCAATTAAAGGTACGAACATGAAAAACGACAGATAAATAAAAATTATCCTTATTATAGAAATATTATTTGCTAAAAATAATATGGCAAGGTATATTTATTTGTATGATGATGTCAAGCAGTAAGCTCCTCTGACCTTGAGAGTTGTTCTGTAATTCCCCGCCACAACACGTGACTTTGTCAGTTGTGACTCTATATAAATTGGACCCACAGCAAAAGTTGTTCTCTTTTTCATGAAGAGTATCATCACAGCAAATTCGTTGCGTTGGGTCATAGAGCTCCCCTGTAAAAGTCGGCGCTCTTTATTATGAAATATGCACTGTACACAGAAGTATATTTTTATCATTGATTAACTTCTTATAACTGCACATGTATAATCTAGAAATCTCTATTCTCGTTGATCATATATAACAGTTCAAT
Organism: Magallana nippona; assembly: GCA_033439105.1. NCBI lineage: Eukaryota > Metazoa > Mollusca > Bivalvia > Ostreida > Ostreidae > Magallana > Magallana nippona. The sequence continues at coordinate 46,933,580 of CM065923.1, read as the reverse complement.
TCTGGTGGAGTTTTTGCTTTGTTTTTGTTTACCTTCATTTTAGGATATACTAACAATATATAATAACTTGGAGTATGATTTAACGTATGTGTGTTATGATTCGACTATGTACCATTGCAGCACATCCTCCCTTTCCGATCATGAACCGTTCCATTGCAGCAAATCTGTGTCCTGGGGAAGTAAACTTCGTAACTACTCGGGCCGCCGCAACAAAGATCTGTGTTGTCAGGATTGGTTTTATTTGAAGGTTCATTAAAAACGCAACCATTTGTAACACCTGTTAAGTTGAAAAAGCAACATGTTTATATGAATAAAAAAGATACACCATACATAATTTGTTCTTTAGAGCATTAGATACTCAGTAGAATCAGGGCCGTATATACGTCCCTGATAGAATAGGCACACAATTCTAATGTCATCTTTACCGCTTTGTGTAAGATTAAAAACCTAGAATTTTTAACACCCCCCCCCGCCTCCATTTTGGAGAGCTATGGAATGGAGTAGGTAGAACATGTTCTGTCAATAAAATATTGTCATTTGTTCTGTCGTAGAACGAATTTGAAACTTACTTAAATAATAAATTATTGTTTTGTAATTCAAAATATTCTAAACTTTCTTTCTTTCATTTCATTCAGTACTCTTCTTAATCATTCAGATAAATAAATAAAAAGCCAAAAGGTTCATTTATACCCAGATTCAAATGACATGACAATCCTTATTTTATTAAAAGAATATTATTATTGGCGTCTGAAAATATTTCATGAACCTCCGGAGGATTATAAATAACGTTAAAACCGCTTTACGGTCCATATTACTGTGCTAATTCAATAGTATAAGTAACCTAATTTTAGGAATATTTTATTATTTATATTATTTATTATTATCAAAATTTATAAAGCGCACAAATTTACAAATAGAATAGAATTGGTAGTTCGTTCCACGCGGTAGGTCCAGATATAGGATTTGTATTACATGTATATCTTATTTTACAATTTATCATTCGTCGTGTTATATAAATTATAGTGTTGTTAATTTTGCTTTTGTGTACTTTTTTTACGATCAATGGAATTGTTTAATTTTGCGTATTTTTGTCCTTTCCGCCGTCCATAGTTATTTATCATGTGAATTAAAACTTTAAAGTTTTGAATACATGCATATAAATCGTGTAAAATCGCATTTAACATGCCAATCAATGCTTTAAGATACTGTAGCTGTGTAAATAATGGGATATCTTACCCAACAGTAGGCATTGCAGAAAGGGGAGGAAACAAGCTCCCTTTGTGGTCCACTTCATCTTCATCTTATCTCCTACATAATCAAGATATAAGGCCTTCACTTAATAAAATCAAAGTATAATTCTCGACCTATTCTATTAGGTCCGAAAGTCGATACAAGTATAGTATATCAAGTATACAAACAAAAATGCATAAAATTTTCTTTTTTGTGTTGCAGATGTCCGTTTAACTTACAAAAAAATGGTTCCCTGTTTATTTTTTGGTAGAAATAGTGTCATAAATTGAAATTCACGTGTTTGAAAAGAAAATACCCTCCTGTGGCGTCTACAGGCATTCAAGTTTCATTTTATCACGGTCAGTCTTTAAATGGTCCGGAAAGTATACCCGTCTTCAGTTAATAAACTTTAAATAAAGTAATTGTCACAATAAGTAAGTTACAATAAATAAAGTAATTGAATATTGATGAATATTAATGAATATTCATCCAGATGTAGATTGCCTTGAGATAAAATGAATAAATCATTGATACAACAAAAGTTAATTTAAAAAAATATACATTGTGCAGTATATTTGCAACAATATGAGATAAGATTAATTTTCATTTTTATATAGAATGCATACTGCATTTTTATATAAAAACTTAAAAAAAAAAAAAAAAAACCCACATACCATATACCTGCTTTGTAATGAAAACTGTGAAATAATGGCTAATGTGTTGAAACTTGTACAATGCTGGAATCTTTGGGGGAACATAGGGATTTAAATAGTCTTTGGATTAAGTCAATTGTTAATGACATGTACAGATGCCGATATGCGTTGGAAATAGAAATGTTGGAATATGAAAATTCCCGGGAAAGTATAAGCAGGTAAAGGCCTTTTTAAAGAAAATGGATTTAACTTTGGATTTTCTTTTTTAGAAACTGGTTTCATTACATGAAAGATGGTTAAAATCTGGCAGTGATATATATATATATATATATATATATATATATATATATATATATATATATATATATATATATATATATATATATATATCAGATTTAAAATTCAAATACATAATGATATGTAAACCTATAAACACTACTGATAATTAACATAAATTTTGAACGGAAACCCCAGATAATTTGGTGAACGCTTTAAAGAACCAAGACTAATGAAAGAAGGATAACTCTATAAAAGCCCTTAATGTCTCAGAGTTATGTAACTGGGAAAATACCTTTACAAGTATTCAAAATTAAGATAAAAAATAAATGTTTTTTTTAATTTTTTTAGATTATCCTTTATGTTATCATGTTTTGTTTTCAGTGATTTGTTTTTCATTTTATCATTATAAACATTGGTATTCTGCATTGTGATTATTTACTAGTATATGACTACTATGACTACGGATTTTTTGTACAACTTATCTATGTGTATACGTTAAACATATGAACCGCAATTTTATTTTTTTTTAATTGAAATTTAATTTTCTTTCACTCCTTCTTCATTCTTTTAAAGTTTTAATTTTAGACTTCCAAAGACAAAATAAAATGACTCAATTGAAAGATGTAATGGTCACTTCAAATCAAAGTGTTTGTTGCTTTTTTCCCCCTTTATTTGTGTAAACTTATTCAGCTCTAAAAAGTTGGGGTTTTTTTATCTCTCGATGCCTTTTTTAGATCATAATTAGGATAGATCTATGTCATGAAAAAACAGTGACACAATAAGGAAATGGAATATACTATCGATTTAGAAAACGTGGGGATAATGCAGGACACAACACATATAGTGCTCAATGAAACGACTCTACCTGGTGAATGACATATATTCTTATACGACATAATACCTGTCCTATTCTATATTTCTATGTACACGTACTTATCAATTCTACAATGTACAGTTTGTGTCATAGTCCTTATGTTCGGTATGTTTTAATAAGATGCGAGATGATAACGTTTTAAAGTGATTACTTATTTCTTTGTTTACATCTGCTAAAATAGGGGATGATTCAATTCAATTCTAAAACAAACATGTTTTTGTTATTTCTTATAAAATGAATAAGAAAGGAAGAGAGGAAAACACGATTTCTAAGCATTTTCTGTTACTTCTATCATCTGTGTTTGTAATTTCAAAAAGGTAGAGCCTACATAGCCCTTTAGAGAGAATAGCACTTAGATTAAACCGCTGTAATAATCTAACTACAGTATATATCTACCTGTCACGATCCTCATAACATGGTAGATAACTAGGCTTATATACTCTACCTGTATGAGTTGTTCGCACCACCGCTGACAGATCTTATAAAACTATCAAAATCAAGATCTAATTTAAATCGATTTTTAAATATTATTTGGAAACTTTTTAGTCCCAAATTGTCAAAACATAATATAGAAGTAGCAAAATTTTCATTTTGTACTAATTCTCAAAAGATTTGAACGAAAGGTTTTCCCTGTTGTAGTATTATTAAGGGATTAGATTGATTGTTGACCTGTGTAAATCATATAGTTCTCTAAATGGGATTTCTCTACTGTTACTACAATTGTCCTGTTTCGGTTTTTCGAATCGAGCATAAAAACATGTACTTGACCTTTATACCCGACTTTCATATAATAAATAAGGAAGTTTTTAACTTGTATTAGTGTCTAGAGGTTTTTATTAAAGGCTTTCCTATTCTTTAAATCATGGCTTGTAATATCACGCATTTTTGTACTGAAATTAAAGCTTCATGTACAATTGTACTATACTACCTATAATTACTCTAACTGACTAGGCTAGATCCCCGTCACCAATATAAGATCTTGGAACAAAGTCCTTGTCGGGGTCAGAAAGCGAGCACGTGGTTCCGGGGGCATTGAATCAGAAAGTTCTGTAATATTTTATTAAAATAAATCTCTCTCTCTCTCTCTCTCTCTCTCTCTCTCTCTCTCTCTCTGTATTTGTATTTCAAGATCCTCATTTCTAAATGGTTGTAGTGAATTTTTACAGATTTATTTTGCATTTAGAATAATTCTTGATTGCAATTTAGTCCAGCAATTGTGAAATGCAAATATTTAACATTTAAAAAAACCAAACAGAATCAACCTTCGATTTCTACTTTAATTTCCCCTATTGGAATATTGAAGAATTGAAGACTAAGTAATTAAGTTACAAGTACTAGTATGCAAGTTTATGATTTCATTTTTGAAATGTCTGGAGAAGGAAATAATTAAAGTTTGAAATGCATGAATAGTTCTAATAATAATGTTAACCCTGACAGTCAATGGCGTAAATTCCATCGTATAAACCTGTTTGGGGTGTATTGTTTTTCCTAACCAGGCAAGATATATAGGCCAGAGTTAGGTACATGCATTTCAAGGAAATGTTTAATTGTCATTTCTTTTCCTTATACATGTAACTTTTCCTTGTAAAGTGCAAAAACCCTAAGACAAATATGTATTTTTACGCCAATGGTTGCTGTTGTTTTGTCTTGAATCTTTTCCAACAAATCAAAAGAAATATTCATATAAACAGAAAAACCATAACATCACACAGTGTAACAAGATCTACGAATCATTTGTATAGATTTTTATTACCACCGGGGTTGAATCCGGCGACGATAAAACTCGATATGTTCTTTCTAATGTTTACTTGTTGTTTTATTGATTATAAAACATTGTCCCACTGACAAGATTACCCAACTCCTCTCAGTGTGGGAGCACCTCCGCCGAATACAGCTCACCTGTCTGAGTGAGGGTGTGTTGGTGGTGTTGGTGTGTGTGTGTGTGTGTGTGTGAGAGAGAGAGAGAGAGAGAGAGAGAGAGAGAGAGAGAGAGAGAGAGAGAGAGAGAGAATTTGTGTTCCTTCAGACACATTGCATCAGGTTCATGGAGAGCCCATCCAATCCCAATTTTTAACATGTTTTGTCAACCGGCAACATCTTCTTGTTCGTTTATCATAATTTTAAACAGACCTTCAGATCCCTCCATTTTTGGAACAGTAAACAAGATATTGAACTGTTGAAGTATGTGATAAATATATAATTATAATTTGGATTTTTTTTTTTGAAATGTAACCCCCCCCCCCCCCCGCCCGCCCACACTTTAATAAAATCTCTTTTACGGCATTCAGGAAGTTGTTCTTTTCTTCTTTCTTTCTAAAGAACACCCGTACTCTCAAAAACTTTAGAATTAACTAAATGTAACGAAAAGATAACAGTTAGCACTGAAATGATCCCGTATCCTGGCGTCATGGGTTTCCGATATTCTAACACTAAACGCTGCCTCTAATGACTGTCTTTTCAGTTAACAATTTTGAAACTATATCATTTTTATTCTCAGACATAGCATTGAAAATCGCCAATACAAAATCAAAGTTAGTCGTCATAATATGCAATTTCTAGCTTAAATAAACAGGATGCCGCATTTGACCGATGAAAATGTGCGTCATGTGTTTCCGATAGTATAATTCATTAACAATAATACTTAAGATAAATGTGATATAACCTTTTGAATATATTCTATATTATTTTCAATTGTTTTCTTAGCCTTTTATTTCAACGTAAATCGTCCAAATATTAAATTTTCCCCATAACTTCATTTTATCAATTATGATTTTTACAATACCGTCATTTGTATGATTATTAATAGCGTTTTTATCCCAGAAGAAGCTTAATTTATAGCGCTCCTAGGATTGCAAACTAAGGAAAAGTTTACAAAGTCATATGATAAATTTAGCATGTAAATACATATCAGAGGTCTATTTTACGGGACAGTGGGTAATTTTAGATATTATAGTTGGGATTTGGGGCAATTTTAGTTACTTTAATAAAGAAATAGTAAAAATTGGTTTCTTATGAGTCCTTTGAGTAGTTGTGTGATTTTAACCACTTCACACAACATTAACTTGATAATATACCCGGTATATGTATAATGACGAAAGGAGATTTCGTTATCCCCGTGTCCTAAGTAATTAGGAAAATGACATCATTTTGGAGAAAACTCACGCGACCAAAACAGACTATCGGAAACACATGACTTTCGGAAACACATGACGGCACGATACGTCTCCAGTGAAAAACGAAACACAGCTTGATCGTGTATTGAGAACGAATTCTCCTATGTTCGAACTGACTAATTTTTCAAAGTTACATTACTTCCGGTCGTTTCACTCGTTTCAAAGTTTCAACTTTCTTATGCTTCTAACCTATATCAACCGATAAATGAGGTAAATCATTTCACTGCAGAAGATGGTAAAATCCTTGAAAATTGTGCTAAGAATAATGTCAGTTTGGAACATGAATTTGTTCCACGTGAGAGGTACAAATCATAGTGAGCAGTGATGCAAATCTCGGAACAGGGATCAACAAGCTTCATTTAACTGACACACAGATATCTCTTTCTGATGGTTGATTCTAATTTTGCTCTGTTTAGAAACTTATTTTTCTGATTACATCCAACAGGAAAATAAATGGATATGATATAATGAAATGGCAGTATTTTAACAAAAGAGTGGTAAAAATGTGTGTTTTTATAATTGCTTCAAAAGCCAAGGGTTTTTGTCTTAAAAAGCCATGCCATGTGCATGCAAATATAGCTTTTCAACTGTGCATGATTAATACTTGTTTCTCAGTACATGACAAAGAACTATATGCGATAAGGTCTAATTTCTGCCCCCGTGTTTTATAAACTTGAATAAACATCATATCATAAAGATATTTTAATAAAATATAAAACTGAATATGCTTGTTTCAGAAATCTATAAGTTTTTCAACATCGATCATTCCTCGTGCTTCTATGACGTCACGTAAATGGGCCATTTCCCGCATTTTCTCAAAAGCATGAAAATTTCATCTGTTTTTCTTCATATTCAAGAGTAGGAGGTATAGAGCGCAATGTTGCTCCAAAACCATTTTAACATATATCATTGTTCATATTATTTTGCATATCATATTAAAAAATGGTGTTGGAGCAAGCATGCGCTCGATGTTTCCTTTTCAAAAAACTGATAGGAAATCCTCCATTTTTGGCTAAATTATGTACTTTTTGTGAAATTAGCTTATTATAAACATATCGTATTTCTATTATGACTTCGATTAGACAATTTCTCTTTATAAATCTGAACTAGATATATATTAACCTATCTTTTAGCAAATTTCTAAAGCTCTATTCATAACTTTGAATTTTGGGGCATAAAAACGCTTTATCCCGTACATAGTCCTTTTAAAATATCTGGTCATAGTTTCGTTTTTATTTTTTGGTATACTGACTTCTTAAAAACCCAACCAGTCTACGGTTTTTCTTTCTACAGATCTTTCTACAGATAGGTGGGCTGGTTACATTCAAAATCTGCCAACCCAGACATATAACTGTCCTTCTTAGATACATATCTGTAGTAAGATCTGTAGAAAGATCTGTAGAAAGAAAGCTAATTTGCAACTCTCTTGCCTCTGCAAATCCACTTTTAATATTTCTATCATCATGAGTGGAAACACAGATGGTCTCCTGCATGCTTCGGTCATTGCATGGAGATTTGGCCATTAATGCACTTCCAATAATATTTTATTATTTTTGTTTGTTAAATGGAAACATGTACAAGCTGCAAAAATGTGAAACCTTTATAGTTTATAGTATCTCAATTTTTATCAATTTGGGTTGAATTTTCAGATCAGATGTGTGGCAATCTGTCAGATTTTGAACGATTTTTGCCAAGTCACTTTTCAGAAAAATTATAAACACCTATTCTTGGCTACTGTCAACACCCTTCAGAAGCATCCCATTTAATGTGGCATTTTTCTTTATTTCAGTTTTATAAATTCTGATTGCCATTTGAGTTCCTGTTAACCAATGAGTAAAACAGAAAACAATATTTACCTAATTTACAATGATACAGTTTTGTAATAGAAATCAACCATCAACAGAGTCTAGTAAAAAAATGACACCGACAGTATTATTAAGGCAGATTTAAATGATGATTAATCAATAATTAACCTCTACTTAAATTAAGAAAATATTGAAATGTTCTTTTAAGAGGCTGATTATATTCTTAAAGTTATTTGTTGATTAAATTTTTTTTTTCTAGTTCAAAGATGACATTCATTTTCTAATGTTAGAAAGTTATGGCAGAAGTAATAACACCTTTACCAGACTCTGCGAGTCAGGCAGAAAGCTCTGTACCCAGCAAAGGGAATTCAGCAGAACGGGATGTCAATCGGAGCATAGACACTAACTCAAACTCAAAGGATATCATCCCAAATACAGGTGATAAGGTGACTCAAAATGCCAACCGCGAAGATGAAACGGATGGGGATGTGAACAAAGCAAAACTAGAAAAATCAAACAATTTACAAACAGAGAATGAGCAACTTGTCAATAGTAAAGGAGGGACACCTGTGCAAGAAAAAGATGAAAATGTAGATGCAGAAGAATCTTTGATTGATGAAGAAGTAATAGGGACTGAAACACAGACAGAGGGGGATGAGGAAGGGTTTGAAATCAATGACAGCGATATCGTGAAGGCTACGGATGTCTTTGGAAAGGGAAAACGCCCACGCGTGAAAAAAATGGATGGAGATTTTACAGATGATTATGAGACCAGTGAATCAGCCCCTCACAGATATGGTATTCAATTTTTTCATATTCAACTTGATTGATATGTTAATGATCACGTCTATCAGTACTCTGTTCCCAGGTATATTTGATTTTCATTCTATTTATTCTTTCAAGTTAACATATATTTCATAACAAAGTAAAACCTGAATATTTTACAGCGAACAGGAAAAGTATGGTGATATCTGAAGAGCAAAGAGAACTTTTACTCAAACCCTTTAATGAAGGTTAGCAGGTTGAATCTTTACCTTAGTTCAAATTAATGTATTCAAGTGATACTGATTTTCAGGGTTCGACACTAACCTTAGTCCGTTAGTCACAGACTAATAGATTTTCATGCGGACTAACAAAATTTCTGTCTAGTCAGTCCAGTCGGACTAATAAAAAGTTTACACCATGTACACGGAGATAGTGAATACGCAGCTCATTTTTATGTATGACATAGCACAGTAGAACTGAACAAGTGCAATACCTGTAAGAAAAACATTATTGTATATATTACGCACCCCTTTCTTACAAATTATATTTAAAAATGCGTATTATATAAGGCAAATACGGTAATGCATTTTAATTTATTTTTGACGGGCAAATAAAATTGCCTGCGGACTAGTTAAAATTATCAGGCACTAGTCCGGCTGGACTAATGCATAGAAAAATTAGTGTCGAACCCTGATTTTTAAAAAAGTATCTTTTATATGTAGATTGGAAATTTCATTCGATATCAAATAACATGTAAATGTTGTGCGCTTTTATACATATTTTGTATTACATTCTTTGATACATACTGCATATATGAGGAGGCATGGTTTTAAATTATTTAGGGTGGAAGAGAGAGGTTGTGTTCAGAAGTACATACTCTCCAGTGACGAAGCAAGGGACGATGAAGTCAGTTCCTGCTGATGTTTACTACCATCCTCCAGAGGGAAGAAAACTGGTGAGCTTGCTAACAGAACTGTAATACTTTTGGTTTTCTTTTCTTTTTCAGAAAAATAAAATTAAAAGTATTTTCCAGAATTCCATTATGTCCTATTAATTGCAGTAGAATAATAATAATTGATTCTTATTGATTGTTGTTTTATATTTTACAGAGGTCAATGGTTGACATCACCAAACACTGTAAGTTTTAGTATTCACAAAGGCTACATAGTCAACATTTGGCCAATATGATCATCTACAAACATACAAAATTTAATGAAATAATCTTGGTAAAACCTTGGCACAGTCAAATCACTTAAATTCTGTTAAATTATTTTGTCATCTTATTTTTAGACTTATATTAAGACCTCTAAATTTGAAGGTAGTAAAATGCTAAAAATTAGCCATGACTATATATCCTCATTAACATATATATATTTTAAACATATTATAATTAGGATGTGTGATACTTAGTGGAAATTAAATTCCAACAAATTAAGTTGAATTTGAAAAAGAGTATTTCTGAATGTACCTATTTATATATATGAATACATGACATTTAGCAATGTACTCATTCAGTGAGCTGAAAATTTTGCAACAAAACATTATTTGTTTACAGTGGTGATGACCAATTCAGAACTGACACTTGACAACTTTTCATTCATACGCAAACCAATCCTGGAGCCTCCTTTTGAGGTCGTTCGATCATCTGGAACAGTAGGTCGGGGCAGTTTTGGATCTCCGAAAACACCAAGGCAAGGTCAAGAATCTAAACCTCAAGTGGTGATTGAGCGAGATGGAGAAGAAAAGGTGCTTTCTGAGGGGGGAAGAATCAGTGGAAGTCAGGTCAGAACTTTAATCCCCCTTCTGGCTTTTAGTTCGACATCATTTTATCATAGCATATCATAACATTTCCAATCCCTTTCATTAATTTGCAATCTTTAATTAGAGCTTGTAGAATCAACTTCTGATCAACACTTCATGTTGATCTAGAACTATAATTTCTGTATATTTTTATTCCTATTTCTGTTGTCAATAGGTAGGATTTATCAGGAGAAAGCGAGGAAGGCCTTCCAGTGGAATAAACAAAAGCTTAACACCTCGTAGCCATATTGTCCGTAAAAGGGGCCGACCCCCCAAGTCAGTAAAAGAAATCATGCAAAGTCAGAACTCTTTGATTCCTAAAGTAGAATCAAATGACTCTTCCTTTACAAGTGAGCCATCCCCAAAACGCTATAAACCGACCGCCAGAAAAAGTACAACGCCAGGGGCTCCCAAAATATTCAAAGTAGCCAAGCCACCTGACAGGTGAGAGAAATTTGACCAAGTTCCTCGGTTGTAGTCTATGTATAGTACATGTTGTTTGGCAGATATGGAAGTTGATAGAACTGGAATGTAAAAATGGGTAGTTAAGGGGTTGAACAGTAGGGATGCAAGTGTCCTTGGTTGGATTCATTGTCCAGTCACATATTTTTTTTCATCTTTTCTTCCATACTAGTGTTTTAACATGCATTATACATTATACCAAAAGTTCCACAAATTTACATCCCAATGATTGGCAATGAACTTTCTAAAAATGACTATTCACAAAAAATGCCCCTTCCTCCAATGAATTGGAAGTGATTCCACCGTATTATCCAGTATCTGCCTGGGTAGCTCAATGTGGTATAACACCTAATTAGAAATGCACAGGTAAATGTAGGAAATTTTTATATTGGGGTTATTAAATATCAAAATTATTAAGGATTAAAATCAGATCATTGATGCTCTTAGTGAGCTGACATTTGTAGAGAAAAATCATTAACAGGGAGCGTTAAGTATCTGGTTGTACCGTAATTTGCCTAATAATACACACTTTTTTTCTAGAAAATTTCTTTGTGAGAGAGGGGTGCGTATTATGCAACCCAATGGAATTTTGACAATTTTTTCAACAGGTAGAACATTGGCTATCGTAATCCAGTATATACATGTTTATAGCCTTTATCAGAAACGCTACTTCTGTTTGTTTACGGACATTTTTAGACAATTGAGAATTATTGTTTGGGCGTTTTTAGCAGAAAATGTTTTGCTCTTAATCCGTTGATAGATGTATTAAATGTATTAAAATGGCCATTTAAGATTAAGATAAACTGTTATTCAGCAATCAGAGCTGTGCAGTCACCATCTCCATATACGCCGCCATTACATATGTTATTAATAGATACATGTATGTGCAATAGATCTCGATTACGGGCCTGATTGAGTTAGCCTACCACATGTTTTTCGAAATTAAGAAGCATTTTAAGAATATGATTAACAACTATTAGTTATATTAAAACAACTCATCTTGAAGATTCGTTTCACCTTTATTTTTAACACCTTTGTGGCCCTATCGAAGCCATTGTTGTACACACATGCACTTTCCACTTATTCTTGCTGATTATCTCAGACATACAATGTACCCTTGGGGCAAAGAAATGAAATACCTTTAGTGAATATCCTGTTGTCTGTGATTAGTCACCCCTACGAGCTGTTTGAAGATTACTGCAACGCAGAAAGTCAAGAATTTTAAAAATCTGCATCAGAAACATTATATAGTGAATGTAAAATTATCAGTAAAAAAATTTCCTTGTAGATTTTTCTGAATTACCATGACATTTTGGTCAAAAGTCTTGTTGTGTACATATTATATACCCAAACTACGTTTTTTCACGAATTTTCAGGCCCAAAGTGGGGGTGCATATTATACACAACTGCATGTTATATTTTTCGGCAAATTACAGTAATCAGATTGTTTACATATCAAATACATGTTGATTCTGTAATGTTTAATCCTTCATTTACATGTCCAATGATACTTTTTGCATAACTATGAATGAAAAAAAACTCCTGCAGATTTAAACTACAGGTATAGGTATACATGTCTATTTGAATCTTATTTTACTGTAAACTAGTGTAGAGTGATGATTTGTCTTTCAGCTCCCAATCGTTAGAGGAACTATGTAACCTGCATTGTCCGGGGAGGAACATGGTCCCTCCCTCCCTGCAGTGCATCATCTGTCTCTGTCTGTTCCACCCCGAGTGTGTCAACACCAACAACGACATCGAAGACTTTGTATGCTTGGTCAGTACTCTCTGCCGCTTTATCTGTCTGACTGTTTGTAGATAAAGTATGATTGATTGATTTGTCAGTACAGTAAAACTTGGTTTTAGCAAATTCATTTGGGCCATGGAATTTACTTCACTATGTTCATAATTTCTTACATCCTTTAATATAATGAATTTGTAATAATAAGTATATCGAGTTCACTACATACATGTTTCCTTTCACATTACTACCATTTGTGTTTATTGACACGTGACGTGACGTCATGTACATGTATTTGTATATATTTTCATTTCAATAATCTTTGATATATATATGTTCTGTTATGATATGATATATATTTAAGCATAGATTCTTCTTTACATTTTTCACAGAGATGCGTTACAGGGTCTACAACGATGAAACAACCGAAGCCAGCAAGCACTATGAAGATGTATCCTATTTCTGTGCTTAATTCCAATGGTAAAACCATCAAGGCCACTGTGGTGTCCCAACAGGTCAAGAAGCCAGTGAGTGTCACTACAGCGGTTCCTCCTCTCTCGGTGTCCACTAATGTGGTTACCACCCCTAAAGTGACAGTCAAGCAGGAGCCTATGGATATAGAAGAATACAGCCAAGCCAAGGGCAAGAACGATGTGAGTGAGGCAACCCTAGGCTCTCTCAAGTCTGTCCTTGACAAAAGGTCGGTCAATCTCACTACCACTCCAATGCCAGTGCTGCTGAACACTTTCAGTGGATCGCAGGCAAGCTTTGCCTTTAATGGACACGGTCCAACGATCAGTTCCCCTGCCCACACCACAGTGATTAACTCAAGATCAGCAGCATTTACAGCTATTCCAAACCTGCCCATCTTTAATCCATTACAAGGGGCAGCTATAATTAATCATTTAAATCCATCTTCTGTAATCCAGCCTCCGACAGCTTTTCCATCCACGAATGTAAGTTCTTTTCCAAGTGTATCTCCCATTTCACAACCACCCCCCAAACTCACGGCAGCACCCACCCCCAAGTCCAGTCCGAGTACTAATGGTGGGGAACTAACGCAAACTACAAAAAATGGACAGCTACTGACCTTGCCTAGTGCTGTGTCAAAAAGACTGAATCTCAAGCAGCCGCTAGCTCTGAAGATCAACAACATGCAAATTACTGTCCCTCCCTCGTGCCTTCTATTGACGGGAGATGGACTGAAAGTGTTTTTGCCCCCAAAAACATTTCCTGTACAACTGGGAGAGACAGCTAAGCTCAGTGTTACAGTGACAAATGACAAGTCATCACCGTCCAGTACAAAGATTAGTGTCAGTATTGGTGATGTTAATTCTCCCAAGACCGATACTCCGGAATCAAAAACTAGTAGATCTACACGACTCTGGAAGTCTGGCATCAACCCAGGCAACTGCCACATCAAGAAGTTGTACGGAGGATTTGACTGCATGCTCTGTATATTTGAGTACCTCAACATGCATGACTTGGCAAGGTAAATATCAACGAAATACATGAACCTGTGTACATTAATGAAAAGAATATGTTGATGTATTTAATTGTATGTAATATTTTGTCCTATTTTCACAGAGTCAGTTTGGTTTGTCGAACTTGGAGGAACTTGGCACAGAATCCAATACTTGTAAGTCAAACTTTTTGTTTGTTTTTGAAAATTATCAGTGATTTTGTTTGTTGAATATTTTAATAATATTTCTGTAGATGTATTTCATCTTTTCAAACTTGATTACAATAGTTTGCAGCTCTACGTTTTTCTTGATTTTTAAGCTATTAAACCTGTGTATTTAAATATTCGTACCAAGGTCATGTTGGTATCAGTTTAATATTCATTCATTAACCTGTAAATTTAAATCTGTTTTTCAACTTACAAATAGTGGCATGATGTAAAACTTAGAAATGTCAAAGTGATGGATTGGAAAAAGGCAGTCAGGTTTCTCCTGAAGAGGGCTGTTCACACCCTGGTAAGTAGATGATCATCCAGTTCTTTAGTTACATCTATACTTTAAACGGCTTTTGTGTACCGCAATTCATTTCACCAATTATTTTTTGGTCATGATTCATTTACTATAAGTAAGTAAGTACTGTAAATTCCTTATATTACAGGAGTACTTAATTCTGCGATCCCGGTGTTTTGTATCAAATAGCGAGAATATAAAATCGCGAACGCAGAACTATTTTCCTTATTTCTTATAGTTCTAATTCAATAACTCTCAGAATATAATTGCGGGATTTTAAAATCCGTGAAGGGTGCTTCTCGTGATTTAACGCAGATATTAATTCCTTGCATTTAATTAGAAATCTACAGTAATTTATTCATTATGGTGACATGTGCAATTTATGTACAAGTGTGCCATATAATACAAAATACAAATTCTTGCTAAAAAGTACATAGGAAGCATCCGGCCCATTGGACCTATAAGTCATCTTTGATCATGCTAACAAATTATAATCACTGATTATACAATTCTAGAATTAAGTTACATGTATATGTGAGTACACCAAATCATAAACTCTTTCTAAGGCTTTTGTGGCATTGATAAGAATATAATCCCTATGAAACCAAAACAAAACATACTCTGATACAGTTCTAAGAGTCATCATGATTGTTTTTAAGACATGTTTAACATCAAGAAAAATATCCTAATAACGTCAATTCGCAGGTTATATGTTCCTTCAACTTCAAATTCATACATATATGTAAATTGTGCTTGTGTTCTAATTGACTAAAACATGTACATGTATATCACTGTGAATAGTTCTCCTTCCATTTGTGACCCATTACATAATATGTATAAGCAATACAAGTTGTATTTTTGAGAATTTAATTTTTCTGCCTAAACTTGTTGATAAGATAATTCTTTGTGTAACTTAAACCTTTACAATGAATAAGTTGAAAACAAATTGTTAAAATTTTATCATAACAGATTAATGTACAATGGAATACATAGCAAACCAATGTTTGTACAGGACAACAATAATATAGATATGCTCCAATCTGAGCCTCCAAATAGCTTTTTTCACAAAAATATGACAGAAGTTTGTAAACCATTATTTTATTGGCCATTTTATAAGTAGTTAACTACAATACTACTGTAACAATAAAACTTTCTGACATGAAAATTGCAGCTCATATTGCTTACCTTCACACCACTGATCATCATGATTTTTGGTGGGGGTTAGTAATGTAGGAAAGAACATATGAACACATGCACTCTACGTGTATGTTATCTGTATGTGATGATTGTAATCTGTATGTGATGATTGTTATATGATTGTTATCTGTATGTGATGATTGTTATATGTATGTTATGATTGTTATATGTATGTTATGATTGTTATATGTATGTTATGATTGTTATCTGTATGTGATGATTGTTATCTGATTGTTATCTGTATGCAATGATTGTTATCTGTATGTTATGATTGTTATCTGTATGTTATGATTGTTATCTTTATGTTATCTCTATGTTATGATTGTTATCTGTTATCTGCATGTTGTCTGAACTGTCAATCATATGATTGTTATCTATTTTATCTGTATGTTATCTGAACTGTCAGTACTTTGGTTGTAGAACCTGCGGGGACTTGAGCACTATGAGAGTTGGAACTACACATGGCACCAGTTTCTGTCAGTGGTGCCCCAGCTGACCTGTATACAGAACATCCATTTTGGTCTGGTTCCCGGCTCCATTCTCCAGCATGTGTGTGAAAAGATGCCTCACCTGGAAGTCTTCACTGCGGAGTGGATCAGTGATTATGATGACGAGCAGAAATGGTAGCGTGTGACTTTTGATAGAATATTTGTTTTGAAATTAAGTTCCTGTTGTAAAAGATCTTATTATTGCTATTTTTTGAAACAATAATTACAAATGTCTATGGTTGTTGTGATGTTACCTATTTCAAATGGATCGGATTAATCATGTCCAGGTACTGGTGAATACCTTCCTCTGCAGATTACCACCATGTGTAAATCTTAAAATGTCTAGATTTTTATACACTGTACATTTATACTTGTGTTAATTATGAACAGGGATCATGTCACCAAGTTAAATATAGGAAAGTTCAGCTCATTGCCCCATCTGACAGAGCTGAAGTTGCGTGGAGTGGTCGGGTTAGCCTTGCCGTCATATACACTGAGTGGAGGGTTAGATGATCTGTCATCACTCACCCAACTCAGAAAGCTGGTAAGTAGAAAACATTGGCTAGTTCTCATAACAGATAAACTGTTTATATGGGACAGAATTGTAAATATGTATCCAAAAAATTATCAACAGTAATGTATACAATTACCAAAGGTTATTTTGTATGAAGTTTACTGACTGTTCTACCTTCTTTAACATATGGTTTACCTCATGTGTATGGCCTTCTAGCCATTTTAAGAATTAGTACGGTAAGTGTGTATCAGTATGTACATGTACTGTAATAAATGTTCGTTAGTCACTATCACTTAATGGGACCAAGTATAATTATTTCTACCCTAGATATTTTGATGAAATTTCTTTTTCACATTTTCCCCAAATTTTTGTATTTTAGCCCTAGGGATTTTTTTTTCTAATTCAAATACATGTATATGAAAACTATTGTAAAATGTCACCAAATAGAGAATTTTTTTTTTAAAAATTGACCTACTAGTCTTGTCCAGTGGTTATGTCAAAGTTGATTTTGTTCAATGGCCTCTCTCTCTTAATTTGGTATATTGCAGTATATATTGGTTTATAAAACATAATTTTTAAAGAAATAAAAACAATTTAAGCTGCTTAAATGTTTCTTTTAATGCCCTGTCAATAAATTCTAAGTTAAAAAATCCATGGTCACCTCAAATAAATGAGCGAGTCCTAATTTTTTATTTGACTCAATGCAAAGTCTACGATACCAGGAAATGATTCTGTCGTAAGCGCCATTTTAGGATTTTATGCCCATTAAGGGCATAAAATTACAATTTTCAACTCATAAATGTTACAGATAATGCTAATTTTGTATAAAGACACAATACAAAAAAAGTTATAACTTTGATCCTACCACTGCACGAAAATAAGAAACTGCACAAAGTCATGCACACTAGAACTGTATTTTGCTTCGTCAAGTTAAACAAGTTTTTTCTGGATGTTGTGAGCACCATTTACAACTTTTACACATATAAATTTTCTAAACCCTCATTTTGGTATAACACTACTACATTGTATATTAGACACAGTTTTTGTTTACATGTTACAGTCCTTGACAACCTTAACCAATGTGGAGGAGTCGGATTTCTCTTTCCTGGAGAAAATGGAACAACTGGAGTGTCTGGAACTTGGAGATTGTTTACACTGGACATCCAAGGTCTGTGTTTTTTGTTCGATGTCATCTGCTCAATTGCTGTTTTGGGTAAATCTTACTAACAAATTCCACATGCACCTGATGTTATATATATTTGTTTCATAGTAAAAATATATACCCTCTACCTAATAATACAAAAGGTACGAATACTTTCATCTTGGATTTTGTTTAAAAAAATATATTGACAGAGCTATTGGAAGTTAAAGATTTCATATTTAGAGAATAAAGAATACAAGGACAATATTGCAATACATTTATTATAGTCTTTCCCAAGATATTTATGCAGCACATATCATTGATAATTAACTTAACGAATACAGATTTTAAATCATAGCTTGTGTGTTAGCTTAAAGATTACAAAAGATATTAACATAAAAAATAAATCAAATACTTATTTGTAGCCTAAATTTTATCAATCAAAATTAAAAATGAACCTGATATATCGGGGATTTGCGTAAATAATGAAGAAGTCATTAATTTACAACATGCTGATGACGTGACAGGTGCTCTTAAAGAAAAGGAATCTTTTGATTTGAGTATAAAAATTATATATGAATTTTGTAATCATGCTGGATCAAAAATCAACATAAACAAAACCGAATGCATTTTATTGGGGGGTCTTAAAGATCTGTTTTATTAAATTAACAGTGTCAAGGCAATGAATAAAGCTGTCATGTGTTTAGGTATTTACATGTATATTGGACACGATAAAGAAGAATGTATATATTTTTATTATGAGAAAAATATATGTCAGGTGCCTGTGACAAATTCCTAAAGTGAAAGTTAGAGTTATTTGAGTAAAATGTATACATTATACAGTCTCTTAAAACTTCTATTGATCAGATAAGTGGAAACAGTGTTTTATAATTGATGATAGATTTATTTATAAACAGATGCTTATTTTTTAAAGAATGAGCATTAACTAATTAAAAGTTATAACAGGTTAGCTACAGAGATGTAGAAAATAGTTGACTCATTATGTTTTTACAGAGTTTATATTCCCATAACTGAAATTCCTTGTAAATATAAATACATATATAAAATCTTCCCCAAACCAAATATTAAGGAATTCTTCTAAAATTTTATAAATACTGACTACTGTTATCACCTGGTGTCACTGACATTTACCGGTACCTAGAGCAGCAGTCTTTGTATGAAATGAAACTTACTCCTAACTTTTCCATTCCAGGCATATTCCTTCCTGGCCAATCTGAAGAACCTGAGGAGCCTTCGTTTGGAGAATGGTGGCAACATTGACAGTGATGAGGGACTTGGAGAAGCTCTCAGTCAGATCAAAAGGCAAGGGACATAATATATATAGCTGTAGTGTAATCTCTAAATCTAATCAAAATGCAGGCGATATAGTACATTATAGTTTAGTTAAAAGATAAAATATAGTTTTATTTAACTGTTGCATGTATAACAGAGTTAAAAGGCAGGAGGAATAATATAGTTCAGTTTCGTTACTTGTAACTTTGTGTTTGTTAGGGTTCATGCAATCTTATTAAAATTGCAACTTATTCTCAGGAGCAATCAAATTCAATTTTTTTTTCTTTAAAACTATTTCTCTTTGTGTTTTTGCAGTCTTCAAAAGTTGGAGTTGATCATGTATGTTGTGCCAGAGTCAATGAAAGGATTGGAGCACATCAAAACACTGGTGGTCTGGCCCAACACTCAAGAAAGCACACCGGTGAGTGGATGGTTTTGAAAACAAATAATTGGTGCCATAATAATAAAGAATGGATTATAGAAGGACTCTTCATTAGTCATTTCACTGTGAACAAGCACCAAAGTAAACTTCTTGTAAGTAGGATAATCAGAGATGACCTGTTTATTTTAGATACCAGCTAGGGTGAACTCCAGCATGTTTAAGCTGGTGTCAGGACTTCAGACCCTAGAGAGGTTAGAGTGGGGGATCATGAACAATACCAGTACCTCCATTATCCTGGAAAATGAGACTTCAAGCACTAAATGGATCCCCATCCTTCCAAACACTCAGGAGAGCAGTCCAGGGGGCACTACTACAGTGGAATATATATCCGTTCTCCAGTTCACATCCAATCTCACCAAAGCTCTCCCTAATACCAGGATCAAGGTGTATAATTCCAAAATAATGCAGTTTGAAGACAAAGACTCTTAATATTTCATTAACTACTCAGTCCTACAGGAGAAAAACATTGTTCCTGATAAATTACCAAGAACTTAAAATCCATGGATCAGAAATGTGCAGTGAAAAAATGTGGGTGTCTTTAAATTCATCAAGTACCAGATTTAGCATTTGACTGAACAAGAGTTGAGGAATACCTTCAACTATTAGAGGATTGTAAAGAGGTGCTAGTGCTATGTACAATGTACATGTTTTATATTTGGTCAGGGCATAATTTACTCAGTCATAATAGGGCCTAGAATGCAAATCATGAACATGCAGCAAACTTTGTTACAGATGCGAGTCCTCAAGGGTTTAAAAACTCTGTAGGCTTTTGTAACTGATAAGAAAAATGATTCATCATTTGCACAGATCACATTGCAGTGATTATAAAATTTTTATCAACTCTGTTTTTGTTCATTAAACTTCAGCTCATGTATTTGTCACTACTTTCCATATTTTTATTAAATTTGTATGCATGCAAGAGTTGCAGTTAAATTTTCATGCATATATTTAAACAGTTGTGTCTTTTTTCCCTTTCTTGGCCATATACTTCTTATCCCTCCTGCCTTTCACTCAGCGGCTATTAAATCCTCGCCACAATTCAGTCCATAGTGGAGTTTTCCTGCCTTGATCCACGCCCACGCCATCCTCTCGGTAGTGAAGTGTTTCCCAATGTCTCCATCCTTACTGACGGTCACCACGCCCCCGTGACCTTTGACCCTGTCGGCCATCTTTTGTAGGGCTACTTCTGAAGCTCTTTGAGCCGACATCCCTGTACAAATATTTTGTATACTGTATACATATTGAATGCCATGATTTTGTAGTTACTAGTATGATGTCTTAGTGGTGCAATTGACTTGATATCAAGACAGTTGTACACATGTTGAGTCACGTTATGTCCGCCGCACAGGTTAGCATAAAATGTTACCAGAATTAACATATTATATCAGTAATACAAGACAAAGCTGAACTGTAGTTAAATAGATGACTAACGCTACCTGACTCCATGAGGTGGGTGACCTGTCTGGCCAGACAGACTTTGGTGATGGATTCCCCATGTCCTGTGGTAGACACGGCCCCAGATTCATTGTCGGCGTATGCTCCGGCGCCTACAGGTTTATTAAAGGATGTCGAAAAAATCAAATATTTATATTGATAAAGCCATCCACAATGGTTGAATATTTAAATACATATATAGTTTACATTTAATGAAGACCACAGCCAGTCTCGCACATTCTCTGATTTTTAATTATTGTCTATTGCAAGTAAAAGGAGATAGATTATTTGAACCAAATTCTGGCGATTTCTTCCGAATATTTGTCCACATGGTGTACCGAGTTGCGTGCATTTGATTTATATTTTGATAAATATTTTTGTTTTAAAAAAATCACGAAAACCAAAATATATGTGAGTGTACAATGATTGACCAAACCTTAACATGTCAACAATAACTAGTGTTTCACTAAATGATAAAACTGAAGAATAAAAGAGCATAAATGTGAAGTTAGCCTGGCTCGGCCAGCGGTGGTCCTTGCCTACAATGGGGCTGTCGCCGACCCGGCCGGGCCGTTTAGCGGTGATGCCGCCGGTAGAGGTTGCCGCCGCCGTGTTCCCACGCCTGTCCAGCGCCACCGCCCCCACCGTGTCATGGCCCAGTGTGTCGCACACCGCGGATATAGACGTCGTCTCCTCTCTACAAAGTGAAAAAAGAAGTTGAAAATTCAACGAAGATAACAACTTCCTATAAAGCCATGGATTTCTGATGCGCTCTGCTATTCTGGATCAGAAAACCCAAAACTTAGGAAGATGCATCTTCACAGCGTCAATGTTGCGTGATCACGGAACTCCACAACTTCCGTTATCATCACAAAACCTTGACATTCTGAAGATGAGGAAGATGAGCAAATAAAATTATATGAACCACTATAGTCTAACTTAGATTCGCTTGCACGTAATATTAATCTTCAAGCCTCGATTGAATATTCGTCTTTACGACTCACTTTTCCCTATAAAAAGATGTCTTTTTAAAATCGTTAAAAAGTATTCGATAATTAATGAAATTTATTTAACAGTTCTTTTTTCTGCTATATACATGTCCGTACAGTGTAATTATATCCTGGTAAATGTTTTAATTCATTAATCTACAGTGGGTTTGATGTTTACCTATTTCTAAAGAGCACGTTGACTGTGGTTTTGAATTGCATGAAATGGCGCCATTCCTCCCGCGCGTCCTCCGTAACCAGGCAGTCCGTCGGTACCGTAGGGATCCCAATTTCCTCCGCAAACTCATTGGCGCCTTTCCCAACCAGGAGTGTGTGATCTGTCTGATTTAAAAAAAAATAGCGTTATTCTTCATGCTTAATTGTTACTCCAAGCCGAGTGCAGCCCAGATTCTCTCTGGACCCCCCCCCCCCTTTTTTTGGGGGGGGGGGGTAATACCGGTATAGACACATGTGCTTTATTTTTTTAAAAACCAAACAATATCTTTTTTATTTTCAGCTTATATAATCATAAATCAAATCAAATAATATCTTGGGCTAGACTTAGTGTAGAATGTTAGCGTCTTACTTTTTCCATAACGGCCCTGGCGAGAGACACCGGGTTCTGGATGTTTTGTACACACGCCACAGATCCACACTGTAGCTGTCGTCCGTTCATTATAACAGAGTCCATCTCTACTTCGCCCTTCGTATTCAGCACTGACCCAGTGCCTGAAATACATTAACATGAAGCAGCATGGTATCAAGGTCATACTGTCAAATATATTTTACTTGATGATATCCCGCGCAAGCGCGGAAATTAAAACTTTACACATTAATGGCGGAATGCTCAACTGTTGAACCATATATTTTTTTTCATTTTCGTATACACTGTGTCCGATTAAAAAAAAGACCAATTGAATGGCCGGATATTAAGATGACGGATGAAAAATCTAAACTGAATTGGATGATATACATGTACGTGGCCTTAATTATTTTTGTTGCAGCTGACTGGAAAATGATAACAATGATTTTTTTTTAAACCAGTGATTGAGTATTTAGGACGTCTCAAAATCTCAAAATTTTGTTTTATAGATCAAATTTCACAATAATTTATTCATTGTTTACGTAATCATTCAATATTATTTCATTGCAAGCATATATTTTGATGCTAATTCCCACTGAATTTGATCGGCCAAAGCTTGTCCACCACCTTACTCTCATTTTTGCTATTTCGGGCTTGTGTATCGAAAATGAAAATAGGTTTTTAGCTCACCTGAGCTGAAAGCTCAAGTGAGCTTTTCTGATCACTTTTTGTCCGGCGTCCGTCTGTCCGTCCGTTTGTCCGTCCGTAAACTTTTTACATTTTCGACTTCTTCTCCAGAACCACTGGGCCGATTACAACCAAAGTTGGCACAAAGCATCCTTAGGTGAAGGGGATTCAAGTTTGTTAAAATGAATGGGAGATAATTAAAAAATCATTGAGTTGGTATTTTCAAAAAATCTTCTTCTCAAAAAGCATGTGGCCAGAAAAGCTGAAACTTGTGTGGAAGGATCCTCAGGTAGTATAGATTCAAGTTTGTTCAAATCATGATCCCCAGGGGTAGGGTGGGACCACAGTGGGGGGGGGGGGGGGTAGAATTTTTACATAGGAATATATAGAGTAGATCTTTAAAACTCTTTTTCTCTGAAAAGCTGTAACTTGTGTGGAAGCATCCTCAGGTAGTGTAGATTCAAGTTTGTACAAATCATGATCCCCGGGGGTAGGGTGGGGCCACAATGGGGGGTCGAATTTTTACATAGGAATATATAGAGTAAATCTTTAAAAATCTTTTTCTCTGAAATTGATCTGCCAGAAAAGCTATAACTTGTGTGGAAGCATCCTCAGGTAGTGTAGATTCAAGTTTGTTCAAATTATAATCCCCAGTGGTAGGGTGGGGCCACAATGGGGTTCAAATTTTCACATCAGAATATATAGAGAAAAATCTTTAAAAATCTTTTTCTCAGAAACCGATCGGGCAGAAAGCTGTAACTTGTGTGGAAGCATCCTAAGGTATGGAAGATTCAAATTTGTTCAAATCATGATCCCCGGGGGTAGGGTGGGGCCACAATAGGGGGGGGGGGGGTGTTCTAACTTTTCTATATGAATATAGGGAAATATCTTTAAAAATCTTTTGCCTAGAAAAGTCAGTTCAGATAGTGTAGATTAAGATTTATCAAAATCATAATTTTTAGGACTAGGGTTGGGCCACATGGGGGGGGGGGGGGGTCCAATTTTACAAAGGAAAACATTCAAATTATCAACAAAAACTCAAATGTAATGTTATTATACATGTATATGGTTTTACTTATATTCAAGCATTTTGAATTATTGTTGATTCTTTAAAATTGTTTAGACTCTGGCCCCTGGACAATTCTTTGGCCTCACAAGGGGTTCAAAGTTTGATGTAGGTTTATAATCCATATATAAACAGTTGTTTAAGTCTGATCATTTTCTCGATAACTGCAATGCTCAATTCTTGGACCTCAAAAGGGGTTCAAAGTTTGATGTAGGTTTATAATCCATATATAAACAGTTGTTTAAGTCTGATCATTTTCTCGAGAACTGTAATGCTCAATATGTAATATGACTGTAAAATCATCCTTTTACAAAAGGAGTCAATGATAAACATAAGAATATGCAGGGGAATATTTTATATACAGGATCTATTATACGACATTGTTCAGATATTTTGTATATGACTCCATAAAGCTGATTTTATTAAATTATGTCTATCATTGCTCAGGTGAGCGATGTGGCCCATGGGCCTTTTGTTAATTAATTTCATAACAATTACTTATCATTTAAAGTTTAATTATAGCTTACGGGCAACATCTTACACGTGCTGAAATACTGAAGGTGTAAGCAGTTACTTTGATGCAGGCATTTTTTAGTTTATTTGCAAAAGGTCTTAATTTATAAGTATAGATTTGCTTCTGTCATGCACTCATAGAATACAAGTAAGGCCTCTTTAAAAAAGGCATGTCCTCTCCCGGTTAGATGTTTAAGGTATAGAGCTTAAGAAAATCAGCTTAAAACTTATATAGAGCTTAAGAAAATCAGCTTAAAACTTTTTAACTTGCAAAAGAAAAAAAAAACGATTCGGCAAACTACTGAAGAAAAACTTTAGAATTTCTTATTTTGAAAATCTGATGCGGGACGAGTGCCTCGGTCGGTCTGGGAGTTTGAGGACAAATACAGACTTATTTTTTAAAGTTGGCCTGACGCCGTGTGTTTGTGGTGTACCTGCATCAAAGGCCGGACAGTCCTCCATCACCCGCACGGCCGCCTCCACTGCATCCACCGCGCTCCCACCCCGAATCAACACGTTATAACCAGCACGCGCCGCGGAGCAGACGCCATCCACACTAGCAGACGACAGTTTGTCCGGGATTGCCCACGCCCCGCCATGAATGACCACGATCGGTTCCATTGATTGGTCTGACATTCTGATTCTAAGTCTCTGGATCAGGTGTAGGTTGTGAAAATGTGCCCACAGAAACGGTTTGCTGTGTGATAAGAATTCGGTCCAATACAGCGGTATTTGATATCAATTTGCGATCTATACATACATGTACAAGCATGCACCTATTGTCTGTATGTGGTATCGTCTACCTTGTTGCTATTTGAAAATTGGATCAGTAAAATTAGGCCAAGTTGATTTAATTTCTTGTTTTACATGCCCTAAACTATGCAATTGAAGATACAGACTTAGTTAAATTTTTAGCCTTTAACTTAATGAGCCTATCTCGATCTCCGCAACAATAATGCATATGATTTATGTAGTTGAATTTCTGGTTGATTTTAGAGAATTCAACATTGCAGCATGAAATTAAAAATGGCACGAGAGCAGAATATTAAGGTAGGGCCCTACTCACACAATAATTGAGTTTACCTTACAATTTCTCAAGTATTAATGCATAAAGGACCTGATTAACACAAAAAATGCATAGGTCTTCTTTCATTTTACCTAGATAATGTGCCAGAGACACATGTACCCCCACATCTCAAAAAAGAAGTCAAGACTAAATCTAGTACAAGATATATTTTGAATCGATGCAAACAAAATTCACATAATAACTAACATATTTTAAGTTGACAACAACGCAGCATTCATTTTATACAGAATTCATGTTTAAAAAAAAAATTACACTTGCAAATTAAAGAAAAAGATTTCACATTTTTGTAAAAAAAAAATATACTATTTTCTACATTTATCCACTTATTTAAAAATGAACTGGTTTAGCATAATTTTTCTTCTTTTACTTATCAAAATTGATCTTAGAAGGATACAATAAACACAAAAAAAAACGAACAGGTCATCTTCCATTTTACCGAGTTAGGATGTCAGATACACACCCTCCCCCCCCCCCCCCCCCCCAAATGTGAAAGACTTTTTCATGGGTACTTTCCTTATAATTGATCCAAATTTAAATAAATATGACAAAATCAATTGATTAATATAAATTCAAATAAGAGATGGCTAAATATTCATTTAGAGACATATACCACAGTTAGAACCAAATATTTACTCAAATATTGCTGATTCAGCAAAAAAT
Source organism: Magallana nippona (assembly GCA_033439105.1). Taxonomy (NCBI): domain Eukaryota; kingdom Metazoa; phylum Mollusca; class Bivalvia; order Ostreida; family Ostreidae; genus Magallana; species Magallana nippona. The sequence continues at coordinate 46,906,737 of CM065923.1, read as the reverse complement.
CACCACATAGTCAAATGAGTTTCCAATTATTGTTTTAAGACAATGTCTTTCTGAGATCAAATATCAGATACATGTATCTAGAGTATGTATATTCAAAATGAGTAATAATTTTTTAAATCATTGTAAACATTTTCAAAAATGGCATATCAAAAAGACATACACGGTCGGTGAAGATTGATATTCTGTTTTGATCATTAATTTACATGTTATTCAAAACAAACAAAACAAAATCACAGGCAGCTTAAAACCATGTAATTCAGTTATTACGGATGCTTCAAGAATACACCTAATAGAGGAATGTGGTGTTAACTATATGTTGAAATCACTCTAACCACACTGTAGCAGCTTGAACAATCAGATCAGCTATTTACTGCTAGAATGCAAATCCAATTTTTTAATTGCCAACACAGTCAGAAAAATCAAGAGGTTGTGTGTGATTAATACAGGATAATAAATATCTGCCAATGTAACAAACTCCACAGTCTGCCTGCTTTTTCAATAGCCTGCCTCTTCGGGTATTTCTCCTTTTGCCCAATTCACAGGGAATGATTTCATATGATGGTCCAACCAATATTACCCTGGGAACTTTTAGCCTAAAATAAGACATAAACACGAATGTTTTTAAAGACTACAAACAATGACAAGTTTGTATAATAAATGTAAATGAATTAACGAATATCATCTATACAAATATCACTTTTGTTCCAATTCATGTACATTGGTCTAATCAGGGACGTGTGATAATGATACAAATTAGACAAAATACATTACTATATGTTTTTTTTATGGATGTGCACGTTTTCATCGTTTAACTTGTGGTAGTTTTAGGATATTTCATATACATTCTAGTAACTGCTATATTTGAAAAAAAAAAAAGACAGGATGCGATCACACACAAAATATCATAATGACTTACCGATAACTAAGGCCAAAGAAAAAAAATTACGGTTACATGCTGAAAATTTTTTTTTTTATTTTATTGATTTTTTTTTACACATTTGACTTTGAAATCGTCATATAAACTGAAATACAAAACTGTTTGCCATTGTGTGGTGCTTGCTTTTGTTTTCTATATGGGCGATACACAATATATTTTTCCAACTACCTGACAGCTATTACACAATGGTAAAACAGTTTTGTATTTCTTTTTCAAATTCAAATTGCACTGACAATCGTCAGTGCCACAATACGTGCATAAATCTCCTCTGCCAATTCCCACTTGAGTAGTATGGCACATAAATGGGAGAAATACAACTGATTTCAGTTCTTATCTGAATATTAATAAATTTGGCTAAACTATAATTAGGGGGCAGTGCTCCCACTGGACCAAAATCACTTTTTGCCACTTTAGCGTGTCATTCTCCTCATTGACGTATCAATTTGCATCACTGTACAATTTATAAGCAGTATGGTATCAACACTTTTGAAAAGTAAAGACAATGATTTCCATGCTTCTATATTTTAAGGTAAAAAAAACTACAACGAAACAAAAACAAATTAAAGTACTATTATGGACATATACACATAGATTAAAATCTTGGAGTGAAAGTCTTATTTCTTATTTTTAACTCTAGACTGACTATATCAGAATTAGGCTGCAAATTTATAATCTCCCATTTTGACAAGCCAAATGTAAAAAAAGAAATTCGCTGGGTTTGAAGTCAAATATGTTTCATTACAACCTCATATTACACAGCTTCAGTGAAAAGTTTTGTTTTTAACAGCTGTTTAAGTGAACATGACAATAAATAAAATCCCTTGATAAACACATAAACATATGTCTCTTTGGTGAATAACTTTCAAAAGTACATGTATATTATTTTCATTATTTTTTTTTATTTGCAATTATGTTCCCTTGTAAAGCGATTTACATCTAAGATATTTCAAAGATATACGAAAACTGCCAACATATGCAATTACTCTGAAACAGCTGGTTCTCAGATTAAGATCTCGCACCTTAAATGTCAAAACGATTGAATGACGAGTAAGGCTCTAATATTTTTTTTTTGTGGTGAATATTTTATTGGCTCAACAATTATGGTACATATATTTTTAGAACACAATTCGAAATTTCACAATAGAATAAATGGCATTGAGACAGATCAGTATATGAGTACCTTGGACATGGAGCTAAAATATTGACATGGAGCTAAAATATACATGCATCTTAGTTTAACATAGTAGAAAGCATTTGAAAAATATCCCAGGCTTGATTTTACTAGTAGATTTTGAAAAAGCTTTTGATACAGTTGAGTGGTATTACTTAGAAAAAGTTCTGAGTATATTTGGGTTTGGAAATAGCTTTACGTCATTGGTCAAAATTTTATATACTGATATTTCTAGCTGTATAATTAATGATGGATACACCTCAATTTTTTTCAATATAAGTAGAGGAGTAAGACAAGGCTGCCCTCTATCACCATACCTATATGTATTATGTGTAGAAATTCTAGCAATAGCAATTAGACAAAACAAAAACATAAGAGGTATCAAAATAAGTGAAACTGAGTTTAAAATCAGTCAACTTGCTGTTGACACAACTTGTTTCCTTAGTGATGAAGAGACAGGTTATGAAGTTCTCAACATTATGCAAAGGTTTTATAAATTATCTGGACTAAAAATAAATTTGAATAAAACAAAAGCAATCTGGATAGGATCAAGAAGAAATCATAAACCAGGCACTCTGCCAGTAAAGTGGTCCAGAGGGGATTTTTTTTACTTTGGGTGTTTGGTTCAATAGTGAAAATGAAAATAACGCCGTCGACAAAAATTTGAAAACCAAATTAGATGATTTAAAAATAACCCTTAATCTCTGGAAAATGCGCAATCTATCACTTTTAGGGAAAATTTTAATCGTGAAAACAGTAGCGTTGTCAAAAATTGTATTCCTAGCCTCTGTCATTTCCAATACCAGAAAACATAATTAATATAGTACAAAAATAAAAAAATAAATTTATATGGAATTCAGAGATCCCTAAATAAAATACACTATTAGCTGTCAATAGGTAGCTGATGGTGGACTAAAAGTTCCAAACTTTGAAATTCGAGTTAAATGACTTGCAAATAAATTGAAAAACGCAAACATTTTTTTCTTTTAAAATTTTCATTTCAAACGGCATATATACCTTTAAAGGTATATATGACGTTTTAAATGAAAATTTTTAAAGACAGAAATGTTTTCATTTTTCCATTAAGCTACAAAAGTTATAAACTTTCTGCAAATTATACAGTTTAAATCAAACGCATTTAAAAGTATTGAATATAAATTCGAATTAATTTATTTACTGACCGGGTCGGTCAATAAACGCCCAACTTTGAAATATTCAACTTCAACTTTCTTTATTGCGTAAGACATACATTTTATTGCATATGAAATGTTTTTAACAAAATATGTGCAGCACAGTGCTGGGATTTAGTAACAATCTGGTAATAGAGTATGAAGTTAAGTAATAATATCAATGGAGAATGTACAACACATAGATTAATTACAACAATTGTTGAATAGTATATCAATCATTACGTAGTTTGAAGGCATGATGCAAGAACTTCCCTAAGTTACAGAGTTTTTGACATTGTTTACACATAATAGCTTTATAAATTTATACATTGATGGTTTTTTTCCAATACTATTTTTTGATATATTTGACTCGTAAATGCTGATAGCGTGAACATATTAAGACAAAGTGATATTCATCCTCAATTTCGGATCTGCAAAACTCACATATTCTGCTATTAGGCAAAATATTTCTATGACGTCCACTTTCTATGGATAAATTATGTGATTACATTCTGATTTTACTGAGTTGTTTTTGTAAATACAAGGAATGGGTTTCACCAAATAATATTGTAGTGAAAAATGGTCATTAATGTTTCTATATAACATACATCTAGATTTATATCTGCAATAAGATTTTGCACAAAATTGTCAATTGTCTTTGCTTTATAAGTAAAAATTGCCTTTTATAACAAATTATTTTGTTTTGGTAAGTGTTACGGGGCGCTCTCTCCCGCTCAGGACTAATACTGGGCCAACCGTGAGCTTATTCTCTTGTTGTTGGACCCAGCCTCATAAAACCTCCAACAAGCAAACACGCGTTTTAGTTTTCAGACTTTAATATAGATTTTACATGAACTATACTTTTACGTGAGTTTGGTATGCATCAGCACCGAAGGTCTGATTCCAACTGACCATCATTTACAATTCAGAATAATATATAATGAACAATGGAACAACACAATGAAGGATTAACATAATAAGTACAGATGTAAGTAAATCAATTATCAAACAGCTATTGAGAAACTCGGGACATTTTAGCAGCATGTACATAAAAGGATTAATAAGATGAAAGAAGCTTAAGTGTCAATAAACATAAACAGAAGTCAATTAAAAGATTAGCTGTCCATCACTGATTGTGCCTCAGGTGGGATTAATGCTGTGCGGAATTTATAACGTTTATAAAACAGTCGAAATAGATGAAAAGTTTTTGTAACAATTAACACAGAGTCCGAAAAAGTTAATTTACACAATAATTAAAAATAGTCCGAAAGATTGAATTTCACACCGTGACACATGCTTCGCGTCCGCGTAAAACACGTCCTCGTGTTTTGAATATATATCATCGACGGTAGCCTCGTTGTTGTCTTCTTTGCTGCCTGTGTGGTTGAAATCGGCGGTCAAGTTGTTTATCATGCAACCAGGCCTCTAGATGTTCGTTATCACATTCCAATACCCAAATGGTCTGCAGCAGGGCGTTGTTTTGTTCCCTCAGCTGTTTGATTGTATCGTCAGCCTCTGTCTGAATTTTCGTTACATATTGAGAATGTTCACTCCCGATATCTTTTAGTTTCCTCTGCATTAAATCCATGAGTACTTTATCACCGTGTGCCTCTGCTTCTAATTTTTGAATTTTCTTTAGATACATATCAATGTCAGAACGTTTCAAGTTTTCTTGGAGCTTTGTTCTCAAGTCCGTATTTTCACTTTGAAGTCTTGCGTTCTCAGACTTAGCACTTTGTAAATTTTCAGCCATACTCTTCGTAAGTTGATCAGACTTGCGTAGCTGAATCTTAATGTTGTGTAGCTCAGTTCGTAGAATACTTGAGGTATCAAACAAAGCATGAAATTGATTGTTACGAATTGAATTAAACGGCAATTCTCTCAAAGTACGTTTGTTTTCAAGATATTTGCACAGTCGTTTCATGTCTCGCGTCTTTTTACGACCCAAAACTCCTTCCTTTTCAACACATTTTGTTGGTTTCTTCATCTGTGTAAAACACATTCTGGAATAATGTCCAATTCTGTGACATCGGTAACACTTCTGGTTGAACGCGAAACATAAAACGTTGGGATGCACGTTTCCGCACCTTCCGCACACTGGACGCTGACTTGAGGGGAAGCTGAACTTCTTCTGTTTCCACTGCGGTCGGAAAGAATATTCCATGTTGAATCTAGTTTAAATCGTCTTCTTCATCTGTAGACTCTGAATCTGGGGAAACTCGCTAAACTGTTGTAGAGGTCCAGGATCTGACTACTACAAAATATATGTAGCAGTCCCGGGTGTCGTTACCCTTAGGTTTATCCACCAAATATTGCGGGGCGCTCTCTCCCGCTCAGGACTAATACTGGGCCAACCGTGAGCTTATTCTCTTGTTGTTGGACCCAGCCTCATAAAACCTCCAACAAGCAAACACGCGTTTTAGTTTCCAGACTTTAATATAGATTTTACATGAACTATACTTTTACGTGAGTTTGGTATGCATCAGCACCGAAGGTCTGATTCCAACTGCTCATCATTTACAATTCAGAATAATATATAATGAACAATGGAACAACACAATGAAGGATTAACATAATAAGTACAGATGTAAGTAAATCAATTATCAAACAGCTATTGAGAAACTCGGGACATTTTAGCAGCATGTACATAAAAGGATTAATAAGATGAAAGAAGCTTAAGTGTCAATAAACATAAACAGAAGTCAATTAAAAGATTAGCTGTCCATCACTGATTGTGCCTCAGGTGGGATTAATGCTGTGCGGAATTTATAACGTTTATAAAACAGTCGAAATAGATGAAAAGTTTTTGTAACAATTAACACAGAGTCCGAAAAAGTTAATTTACACAATAATTAAAAATAGTCCGAAAGATTGAATTTCACACCGTGACATAAGCCCAGATATAGCCGAAACCAATTACAAACAATATGTCCTTGATATTTGACACCCAGTTTGAAACATTTTTTTTTATTTTTGTTTACACTCTTCAAACATTTTGTCATAGCATGGCCTAATAATACAATTTCTACTTTGTAATAATTTAAACCAAAACTTAAAAATTCGAAAATAGCGTACAATCTTCAACGGCAACCTGTCGGTTTCAAAATACACCATAGACGTATTTGTATTTTTTTTCTTACACAAAAAACATTTTTTTTTAAATTCTAAATGTATTTTCTCAATGTCACACGCACTGTGGTTTCCCCAATCTTCACATTCGTAATTTAAAATGCTACTTACATAAATGTCAAAAAGAGAGAACATAGTTTCAACATTTAAATTCAATTGACTAACCTTAGATCTTAGACAGAACATTGCTTTTCTGCCTTGACTTGCTAATTGTTTTTGAGTTACATTAAAATTTCCATTATAGTTTAATAAAACACCAAGATACATAAATTTATCTACAACTTCTATTTGGTCAGTATGTATATGCCATTTTTCGTTTTCATGGATTTTACCTACATTTCTGAATACAACAATTTTAGTTTTATCTGTATTAATGGCCAAGTCCCATTTCGAAGAGTAATCATGTAAAGTGTTTAACATGAATTAAAGTTCGTGTAGAGATTATGCAAAACACACCATGTCATAAGCATACATTAGCGTAAAAAGATTTAATTCTTGTACTTGCAAAGGGACATTACTATTCTTAATGAACTCCATTTCTAAATTACCATTCTTAAACTCCATTTCTAAATCATTGACATAAAATGGGAAAAGAATGGGGGACAAGACCTCCCCTTGAAGAAGACCAAGTGAATTTTCAAAAACATCAGATAACATTCTTGGTTTCTTAATACATGATTTCATTTTATTAAACATAGAACGTATAACATTTAATAACTTTCCCCTGATACCATACATTCCAAGTTTTTGCCAAAGTTTAAAACGCTCTACAGTGTCGAATGCTTTTTTGAAGTCAATGAAACAACAATATAATCTTTTTTTCTTGCGTAGAGACACTAATAATTGAAGACAAGCAAAAATATCTCCAGCAGTACCTAAACCCGAATTGAGCGTCTGTAATAACATTGTTTTCATTAGCCCAATTTATAAGCCTATTATTTAAAATTGAAGTAAAAAATTTACAAAAACAGCTTATTAGACTTATGCCCCTATAATTGTTTGGATCTGGCGAGTCACCTTTTTTAAAAACTGGAACAATTACTGATTTGGCCCACATTTTAGGAAAAATACCAGATTGTAAAATTCTATTACATAAATTGTGTACAATATGGAGGAGGTTTTGCTTAAATTCAATAAAATATTCATTATTCAGTAAGTCTGTTCCATGACTTTTGTCTCTTTTAAGAAAAGATATTGCAGTCTCTATTTCATTCTGTGGTATTTCCTGATCTAGGTCATCAAACACGACCGAATTATCGCTCCTTACGTTTTCCGTCGTCATCGTCGTCGCGTTTCGATTTAAGGAATAAGGAATCATTCTTTGAGTATTATGAGGTGATAATTATCACCTCATATTCTTTGAGTGTTATGGGGTGATAATTTTGGTCGGAGCATGAAGGGCTTTATGATAGATCTGATATCACGCCCCGACCGAAATCATCACTTCATAATATTCAAAGAATGATTCCTTATTACTTATATTTATATAATTTTCAGCAGTTGTACGATTAAATATTATGATATTAATTATGCAAACCCGCTTGCGCCCCCAACAATACGTCTTTTGAAATTATTAGGCTGTATAGTACAAAATCGATTCGTAGTGTTATCACAGACAGAGACACTGGAAAATGTAAATATTTAATGACAACTTCTTGAAATGGTTAAAAAATGTAATTGGGTCGATATCCGAACTTTGGGATTTCTTTCTTTGGAAATATTTATATAATAACTTGGATTGTGTCTACGAATTTTGTTAAGCATGTTTCCCTCGGTACGCATGTACTGTCGCTTCAGTTTAGCAGCATGTGTTTTATATTCTTTCTTTGATTGCTGTGATTATCGCCCCCTTTATCCCTGTTTATCAGGGCTGCGTTCAAGATCGTAGCTGCTACGTAGAGCTACGTAGCAGCTACGCTGTTGAACGGTAAGCTAACCTAGCCACTACGTAGATATTCGTAGCCTAAATATTTTATGCTAAGCATAAAATTCAACATGACCACTTTAGTTACCATTTTGTAACAAACTTGAAATCTATTTGTTTAGTTATAATAATTTGTTCATCCTGTAAGTTATAATTAATTTTAACATGTATATTTCCGCTTGAAATTAACAAATTATGTCGATGTAATTAGTCTTTAGTTGAATATTTCCAACTTCAAAACAGAGACCTAGCGACTAACCTTGCGGTCCGTTCAATAGACCTAAATATCTACGACCTAGCAGCTAGGATAGATGCTACGATCTTGAACGCAGCCCTGTGTATTTGTTGTTTCCGGTATGATCCAAGGCTTATCAATTGGTGTCTGCTTGAGAAAGATTTTTTACGGCAGGGTGGTTTTGAAGAGTGTTCGACTTCAAATAAAGGCATTATGGCTTTTGTAAGCTGTGTCGTAAATAGGTCAATAGACGAGTCAATGGATTCCTGAGTCTCGTGTTTTGGTGAAACACAGTCTCTGTGGCTGACATTAAAGTTTTGTAACATGTAGCTAGTGCAGTTCGCGCCTCGTTCAGACACTCTGGGTTCCATTTACATGACTTTGTTGGTGTAAAGCTGTTATCTGCAACGGTGTTAGCTCTTGATGTAGTAATCTAAATTTAGAACGTACACAAGATGTCGACGCGAAAACGTGGTCGACCCTTTGGCAGGGGAATAACAAGTTTGAAGAGAAAAGAAAGAAAGAAACAGTTTGACAGAGAACGTTGTAAAATGAGAATCAATATTGAAGACCAATTTGAGCGGTGCATGGACACGTGTTTGAAACTTCATATTTAACTATGAGCTTGCCGGCTACAGACAGGTGAGTCACGCAGCGGTATGTTTTCTTTGTTTAAGGTACTCGGCACTAAATGGGCTCAATCATTGAAACATTAGCTTTAAATGATAGATATACATTCTAGCAATACATATACATAAGAAAATATATATGTTTACATGCTAGTTTTTTTGTTATCACCTCTCAGACAGGTGTACCCCCTTGCGAAAATTATTGATAATGATGACATTTGCCAGACGTCCATTTTTCTAAAAATAATTACCAATATTTGGGAAATTAGAACTGGAAATATAAAATAGAGTATAAACATTTATTTAAACCATATCACATCAATATTTTTGCGCACTGAATTGTTGTAAGTAAGTACGCTTTACGGGCCCTTATGTATCAAAATAAAATACAAAAAAAAATGCGATGCTTGTACCGTGTTTGGTCATTTTTTACAATTTTATGGACTCAAACCTAAATTCATGGTATTTTATTCTATAGAATGACATCTTAGAAAAAGATTTGGTAAAATAAATCATATGTTGACGGATTATTTTTCATGCTATAAGCTCTAAACCAAGTAGACCCTGAAGAAAAATTCCGTAAAAATCACATTTTGCTACAGTTTTCTACTAAGGGTTGGCAACAATTTTAGATATCATTTAAACATTAATTAATTTACGATTATTTAAATACGAAATAGCCTTTGTCTCTGAATTTTAAGCGATTTTAGTAGAAGAAAAAAGAAAAATTCGGGGCGGGGAACCCATCAAAACAAAGAAGATAGAAGCATACTTGAGATCCGGGTTAATCAGAACTTTCGTATTTCGTTTTACTTTAACAAAATCGAGTTTCTCAACATTAATCATTTCTATCTCTCATACAATACATACATTACCGTTCTAATTGCTTATTATTGCCATTGTTTCAACAAGGATGTAAAGCAAAATCAATACCGGATATCTAAAATGCTATGTAAAAGTCGAACCAATATTGTAAAATCCGTATTATGACGTAGCGCGATACTCGGACTACTTTAATAAGATATTTACTCATAAAAGAAAAGAAGCTTATGTGTATGACCAGTACGATATTCATTGTCTGAATATGATAAAACCAAAACTTGTATAGCTATCACTCGAATACTTAAAATCTATAAATTGTATGTTTTGAGTCGAGAGGTACCACTGAGAAGGGATAATTTTGACGCTCTATTCTATAATTATATATGTTGTCAAATGTATGAAAATAATGGTCAATTGCAAAAGAGCCCTCAGCGATTGTCATCGACACCGATATGCAACCATCCTCAATAAATGCAGATGACAATATCTGATATTTTTTTTTTTGTTAACAGCACACAAACCTGTTTATATCAATTCAAACAGCACACAAACCTGTTTATATGAATTCAAACAACTGTATACAAACCTGTTGTATTACCTCGTTCTGCATGCTGCTTTTCTGAATTACTACTCCCGTGCACATGCGCAATTCCACCTCAAACGTTAATAGTTTATGAATATGCATAGGTAAATTGCCGTTATTCATTTTCAAATTATGGCTAGTACCTCGTTAATATTTATTAAAAAATTGCACAATTTTCTATAAACTTCTTTTTCATATATCTAACAATGCTGACAAAACTTGAGTCTGGTTTTCAACATCGCAAAAATGTCGTTAAAAACGGCACATATATCTTTAATATGTGATCAACGCCAAAATCTTTGAATTCTAACGGCGTTCACATGTCATTTGCTGGCAGAGCTTGAGACGCTGTTTGATTGGAACCTCCGAATCTCTAAAGTGTGCAGGCCCCAATGAGTCCAGGGCGAGCCCCCCCCCCCCCCCTACCAACACACACACACACACACACACACACACGCACATGAAACTCATGCACTATAAAGACTTTGACTTTGTTGTGCAAAAATGAAGTCTAGAAGATATAACAAAGTCTGTAGAATCAAAGACTGAGTTACGCAGCAAAAAGCTCGGCCTTGTCTTTCAAAATTAGTAGAAACTAATATCAATTCTTACACCCTTTTGTCAGATAAAAACAGGTGAAGAATAAATTCATTTTACAATTTTTAATAAAAGACAAAGCTGTTTTCCGTATTTTATATAGTGTAGTCTGTAATCACAACATAAAACAGGGCAGACGTTAAAAACAGGGGACGTCGCAAAGATTAAGGGGGCATGGCCACAATTTTATTTTCTATTTTGATTGTTTACAACGCTTTTTGGTAATTAATTTCTAATGATTTGGAGGGAATAACTTTGAAACTTAAAACTTATAGATAAAACAGACCACGTTTATATTCAGGCCACAATTCCGACTAGATTCAAAACAAAACTCGATGTAAGGTTGAGTTATGTTATTATGCGGTATTAACAAGTAAGAATCTAGGAACAAAATGTAAAACAACAAATTAGACTTTAAATGTGGAGTGGTAAAAAAATCTATACTATATAGACCTAATTAATAAAATGAACAATAACTTTATATTTTTAAAACATGACCACGTTCATAAAAGTGAGATGATTTATTAGAATTTCAGAACGATGACAGGATTGATGCGTGAAGCAAAATGATAATGAATAAACGCTATTTTCTCAGTCTTTTACACTTAGGACCATTAGAATTAGTGCTGTCTTCTTCGTCTTCTTCATTATCATCATCGTCATCATCATCATCACTCATATCATCATCTTCCACAGAATCTAAAAATAAATGTGTGAAATTATTCCATCTACGTACATAAACATGACTGTAATACAGATAATATTTACATTTTAGCAGTATGTATGACAAAATAGCTAAACCAAGCTACTCTGAATAGCTTGATAAAGCTATATAGCTTATTAAAGCTATATAGCTAAATCAAGAGATACTGGACCTGTTTAGTATATATAAGCTTACCGTTTGTTTTTGATTCATTGTTTACATTTGAAACACTACGTTCTTCCTCGACCAGAGTAGTTAAGAATCCGTTTACCTCCTTTTGCAAAGCATTGCAGTTTTGACGTAAACTGCTGAGAGTTACTGATGTGTTATTTGTTTCACATGATTTGGTAAATAGTTTAGAATCGCCCGTTTTTAACTGAACTGTTAGCTCCAATGCCATTTGGCTGCTTTTACTGTATTTAAAACAAGTAGGTCGAACATAACATTGTTCGGGAAAGTCGAATTCATCGTTGAACGCATAGCTAATAAATCGAAATTGAAAGTGCAGACAACTTGTTTTTTGTTTTGAAATGTTTACTCCTTGATAATGTTGATGCAAATGATGCTATTTACACATTTTCAGCCAAAAGATCACTATTCAGTTTTAAATATTGTCTTTTTGTTGTGCAGTGTAGCTAAATGTGGAGGTAATGACATATTCAAACGAGAACTTCAAAGAAAACCGCAAACAATTAGAATCCATGCTCATTACATGGAGATTGAACTGAATCCAATAGAGACGGGAAGGCTAGAAGATGCCTTAAAGAGCGTGATTAACAAAGTGTCGTTCATTTTTAAAGGTAATTTTATCAACACAAAGGTTTATTACACGTTTGATTCTGAAGGTTTTAGTGAGAACATTAATTTAAAAGAGAAATACAAGTTGTTTTAATGATACAAAATATGCTTGTTCGTCGAATTATTATAATAACAATACATATCTATTCATATGTAAAATGTAATTTTCAAAGATATTAAGGTTTAGATTTAAGAAAATAGTCTGTCCCAAGTTATTGCTTCCATCACTTTTTGATGTTCTTTAATTAAAATAAACATACCTGTCAATCAAGTACAGTTCAAATCAATAAAAGAGAAAATATTCAATATTTCTTCATTGACACATCGTCTTTTTATCCCTGGAGAATTTCACATGAACAAAAACAAAAACCCTATGGAGATTTAAATGGGAATTGTTTTCATCTTTTCTCCATTCGGAAGTACTCGGGACACCTCGCACAATTTTCTAACGTACTTGATTTTGTTTACAATGCAAAATCCCCATAGACTTTCTATTTTGGGTTGTGTATTGAAACCTGACAAGTAAGAGGGGGCATTTCATAAGGTATATCTTGGGGATTTTTTCATATTTTTTGCTGAACATCGTTTGAATCCAGTGATATTTATAAATATAGAATAATTTAAGAAAATGTGCAGCAAAAATAACTTGGGACAGAGTATAGTAGATTATTTTTCTTTTGATTAATACCTTTTGAGTAGTTATTCCTGTCAAAAGTCCCTTGGTTTTGAAAAGAAAAGGAGGATGTTTTAAACAATGGACTACAGGTAGAAACAAGAATAGGTATGTGGAAGTGATTTGTTCTAAATTAATCAATAATCAGAAAGTTAAAAAAAATGTTCATTTGAACATGTACTATTATATAATAAATAACCCTAATTCTGTTGTATTTTGCCACTTAGCTTTTAAATAATGCAGTATTTGTATAATAGATGCCGATTCTATGACAAAAAATATACTGCCATTGGAGAAGAATGTAACAAGGAGATAAAGGTACTTATAGTAATTTTAGGGATAGAGTTGGCAATTGTTTATTGATTAAGTAAATGTACCAGTAAAAGACACTTACAGCATCATCTTGGTTGTTCTTTCGTGCGAGACATTTCAGCTGGATATTACTGTAAAGGCATGCATGAACATTATATTTTTGAATACTAGTATACATTTTATTAGGTCACCTGAGTAAACTCAGGTGACCTATTGCTATCTGTTTTCATCCGTCGTCGTGCGTTTACAATTTTACATTTTTAACTTCTTGAAAACTACAAGGCCAATTAATTGTTACCATTTTTGGTGTGAAGCATCTCTATGGTAAGAGGAATGTAAATTGATATATGGCTATATAGTGTTAATGCATATAATGTTTAAAAATCTTCTTCTCTACTCTCACACATCTGTAAGAAAAGCTGACTTCATAATTACTGGTATGTTAACCAGGAAGTCCTCTACAAAAGTTATAAATTTCATGTCCTCTGGAGTATGGGTTTTGACTCTAGGGTGGGGCCAAAATGGATGTATAGTGTTAATGCATATAATGTTTAAAAATTATCTTCCCTACTCCCACACACGTGTAAGGAAAACTGAATTCATAATTTTGTATACAAGGAAGCCCTCTAACAAAAGTATAAATTTCATATCCCCCAAGGTAGGGGTTCTGACTCTAGGGCAGGGCCAAAATATTCATATGGTGTATGATGCATTTAATGTTTTGAAAAATATCTTCTTTACTTCTGCTGATACTGAATAAAAACCAACTGCATATAAAGAAAGAAAATAAAGCCATCTATCAAAATTTAAAATCATGTCTCCCAATGTAGGGATTTGAATCTAGGGTGGGGCCCAAACTCTCGTATAGTGTATAGGGTAGGGTTTTTAATGCAGGGTGTGGCCAAAAATGGTCATTTAGTGTTAATGTATATTATGTTTAAACAATGTTTACTGACACAGAATGAAAACTGACTGCATATTTAGAAAAAAACATTAAGCTGTCATCTTCAATAATATTTCATGTCACATACGTTTAGGGCAAGGGTTATGGCTGAGAGGGGGAGGGGGGGTATATATTTGTCTTATTATTTTATTCTGCTCAGGAATTTCAATGAAAGAAATGGGTAAATTCACATATTTAGAGAAGAGAAAGAATGAAGCTGTATATCAAAGAAGATATTGTGAAAGAGTTCAGGGGGAGTTAATGGAGTTATCTTCCCTTGCTTCTTTACAATGGAGTTATCTTCCTTTGCTTGTTCATACAGTGTATTAAGTAATTAATCATTGAATATTATGTAATTAAGAAGTTGTAGGATCAAAAGAATAAGGCAAGTATTTTTATCATTTGAAACAAAAACAGTTTTTGAACTTTCTAAAGAAACAAACAGACTTGTTAATTGTAAAGTAATAATTGGCTAACCAAAATCACTGATAAGCAGTATGGTGAAGGATGAATTCTGAAGAGATGGAACAGGAGAAGTGAATAACACAAAGTAGTCTTTTTATAGTTTTTTTATTTGTTTAAATGCCCACAGGGAGAGTTCTGTCTGCCCCTGGGGATAGGGGATGGGAGGTTGTTTTAAATAAAACGTGTATACTAGCCACCTTGTTTTAGTTTATCTATGAAAACATATACACATAAAACTCATCTTGAAAGTTAACAAATGTGGAAAAATTATTTTCTATCAGAGTCTTGCACTTTTTCAATATTAGGTCATTCACTCTATTATGATCTTTAAGTTTTTTGCTAAAAGTATAGGTTTCATAGTCCGTTTTGAAAGACTCTGTTTTTGTCTCAGAAAGGGAGGTGGTCATCATTACAATATTATAATTTTTCTACTCCAGAATGAAACTTAATTAATTTAATGCATATATGAGACTCCTCGACAAGTTTGTGTATGGGCTTTGGTCCTCAGGTGACCGTTAAGGCCTAATGGACTCTTGTATATACATATAAAAAATATTTTATTTATACATATAATATGATATAATTTTTTTTTTTAAAGTATGACAAAAGCTACTGTAAATTTACTTGACAGGTTCCAAGTTCTCACCTATCTGAGCTTTCAGTGTGGGGAGAGACAGAAGAAGAGCCCCTGAATGTCAGATACCCCCGGGGAGAGGGTGTGAGAGACACAGATTTTCTGCTTTATGTCCAAGCAGTTACTTCATTTGCTTGTACCCAGGTTAGTATTTTACTTCTTTTTTTCCCCTCTAAACCTGTATTTTTCAGCATGAAAAAATCATACACAGTGTGAAAACCAAAATAATAATTACCATAGTAAGAACAGTCCTTTGAATTATATAGTGAGTTTTGAAAATATATGCTATTTTCTAGGTAAAGAAATTCTTTTTGCAATGAGTTTGATAAAAAGTTTCCAGCAGTTTAAGTTATTGTCATTCAGTAAATAGAAATAGCCTACAAGTATGGGGTGTTTACTTTCTAGGAGCTTTACCCTTTAGCATATGCCACATACTGCTACCAGGATGAGCTGGGACGACCCGTGGCGGGGTACATCAATGTCTGCCCCCAGAACATGTCCAGTTACAGCCCAGACAGGCTCAGAATGGTAACCACTGCACACCTTTATCAGATTGAGCATTAAATATTCATTTCTATTTGAGTATACTAGTATCTTAGCAGTTTTTCTATTGTGAATGGACAATGAAGATTGAGAGATTTTTACTTGTTTTATATAATCTAAATTGATCTGGATTGCAGGTATTACTTCATGAAGTGCTACATGCAATGGGATTCACAAGACACCTGTTTGAGGATTTCAGACAATGCTCTTTAACAGGTACATGTTTATACGCACTCTGAACAAACATAACAACAACTCCATTGTGAAATATACCAGGTAATTCAATAAAAATATATCTTGATTACTATTATGATTGAATTTAGAGATTTAAGTGTTTTATGGTTCATTGGGGTTAAATGCTAAACCATATACCTATACATGTATAATCAATTTATATTATGTGGCAAAAAAATTTTAGGGGAGAAAAATGGATTAATGTATGATTGTAATCTTCAAGTTAGTTGAAAGTTATATATTTTAAAACATGGAGGTGTTATAGAGAATTTTACACTATTTTGTAGGTGAATTGTCTGGCCATTGTAATGACTCTGATGTCAAGAGAAGCCCGGTCCAGATAGTGAATGGACTACCACGCCTCCTAACTCCAGCGGTACAGCGAGAGGCACGGAGACACTTTAACTGTCAAGATGTTAAATTTGGACCAGCATTGCAAAAGGAGGTGAGTACATGTCAGGGATTTCAAAGTAATACTGTATCCATGAGATGAATTCATATACCATATGGTGTCATTTCTCTTTGTAGGTAGGCCTCTAAACTTCCTGATGTATGCCTCTCTATTTTATGGTGTCCATTCTTTTTGTAGGGAGGCGTCTATTTTACTGAAATAGATACCAGATGTACATGTATGCCTCTCTATTTTATATTGACTGTGCTTTTTGTAGGGAGGTATTCTATCTCATTGGAACAGATACCATATGTATGGATCTATTATGACACCCAACCCTGGCCCAGTGAGTATTGAATTTTTAATCACTCAAGTTATATGCTTCATAGAATTCTTTTCTATTTGAAACAAATGGAACACTCTTTTTCGACAGCCTCATTTGACCTTCCTTGACCGGATGACCTTGGCTGTTTTTGAGGACAGTGGATGGTACACCGTGGATTACAGCCAAGCGGAGGACTTCCTGTGGGGCAAAGGTTCAAATCTCGTTAGTGTGTTGCATGCAGTTACTAACAGGTATGGAATGCTCACTGTTATATTTTTAAGCTATGGTTGAGTAGGTTCCCAAAATACTATAGCCCACCTGCTTAATCCATTCTTTTTCTAGAGTTGTGCATGACTCTGACAGAGTGTGAATTATTAGGAGGCATTAAAGCCTTCAGAGTTTGTGTAGGTGTTCTCAACATAGAATTATATGAGTGATGGTGTTTATGATTGCTATGCTTTGAAAAAACTCTTCCCATACAAACAATTTAGAAAGTTATAAGTTTATAGTGCAAGCAACTACTTTTTAAAAAATTCTTTGCTCCTACAAAATTTTGACAATGTTTGCCAGTGTAACGATACCCATGTTTACAATGTTCATAAGAGGTTTAAATTTTATCTAAGATTTTTGCTATTGTATTGTACTGTTTTACAGTTCATACCCTAGGATATATACATGGATATGCTTTGTTACGGATAGTCTACACATTACAGATCAAATTCTGAATTTCAGGTGAAGGATGTAAATTTGATTTGACCACATTCCCAGGGCACACCTGCATTCTTGGGTACGTAATTTGTAATTTCTTTCTTATGTATTAATTTCATTTCATTTCAAGCTTCTCTTGAGAGGAGTAAAATGATAAATATTTTGGCAGATTTCCATTAATTACTTGGTGTTGCAGAGTCAATTGTAAATCATTGTCCACAAATTCATAAATCTCAAAACTATTGAATTAAATACATGAACACTGATGCCCTTTTCTATCAATGAAATAACAGTAAATTAATTAAGAAATTTGATTTCATAAAACAGAGAGCATGGCTGCCATTTCCTCCACAAAGACAAAGCAGTTTGTAAGCTGCTTTCTGTTGAAGGAGGCCACTCTGTTTTTGTCTCAGAACCAGGGGTAAGGATTTTTTTATATCTCCTAGATTGTCTACAATTGATATCTTAGCTGAAATATGAGAATAAAAGTAGAAATAAAGAAAAAAAGATCCCAACATTAAAAAAAGGAACTTTATACAGTAATTTTTCATTCTCTTTTGAACTGCTTTATTAAAACTTCAGATGGAGTGTTCCAAGGGAAACAACTCTATGGCTGCATCAAGTCTAGAAATATTTTCCAGCCAGAGTCTGTGTTTTATGTCTAACCTTACAGCTCAGGTAAATCTTGGCATCACTTCATCTCTTAAATGAATTGTGTTTACATGCTATGACAATGGGTAAACCTTTTGTTTGATAATTTTAAATCACATACTGTTACTGTATGTCAGTTTTATATATGAATTGACGGAGAAGTCTTCGTGTTTGATTTCAATGCAGGCTCCTTCAATGCACAAGAAAAAATATTTTGAAACATTAACACTTCTAGGTACATTTATTTAAAGACAGATTCATTAGATACATGCATATATTAGGGATAGCAATCAATTGAAAAAATTTATCTTAATATCCGTTAGCAAATGCCTTGGATTTTCCTTTTTTCTCGTTACACATGATTGAGCTACATCTAATACAATAATTAACTGAATTGTTTACTTTTATTCTAAACTATAATTTGATCTACAAAATAAAAAAGATCTTGGACATTAATATTTTAGCCACTTAAAAGATACATCTCGGGCAGGGCACCGATGGAAAGACTATTACTAAAGGACCACAAATGCCGATGAAAATAAAGCTGTTATTTTTTTTCGTAGCCCAAAAACTGCTGCGTTAAGAATTTTCTTTTTGATTTCTATTCATTTTATACATGTGACAAGTAATTGACTAAGAAAACTTTAGCCGATGATCGTTGTGACCGAGCGATAGTCGAGCACTTGAGTACTCGTTGACATCCCTAGAAAACACTGAAATTTATGTCATATTATGCTTTTATTCTTTTATAATAACTTTAATAAATACCGCAAAAACCACAATAGGAATATTCTGTTTAAATCAGATCTTTTTAATGAAACACTTGATATTCATCATAAAAAAATTCTAGGAAAATCTAAATGAATGAGCAAACATGAACGTCACATTTTCGTAGCCAGTTCAATTTATCCAATAAAATGTGATCTATATGTACAAAGATTGATTTATATTTTCATATGACAAGCTGTAGATGTTCCATTTGAAGTAATGATTTATTTGGATTGTAATAACATGCATGTACCAAATATAAACAAAAGCATTTGCTACATGTATATAAATCATAAAAAAATAAATGTAAAAAAACCCATTGAAAGTAGCTACAACAATTATAACTGTAATGGTACTCAACAGTGATTTAGTAGGATTAAAGGAAAGTTTATACAAGACAGGACAGTGGCATGTTGTTTTAACAATCTACCTGTACAGACACATTTTCCTCAAGATCGCAGCGCCAGGGCCCTAACTGTCTGCAATTTCTCTTAATTTACCAAAGTAATGAAATTGTTCTAATTAAAATATAAACTTCTTTTAATCTATACGAGTAACTGATTACTGATTTTGTAACCAGCTACCATCATTCCGACCGAGTAACCAGTTAAAAATTGCCATCCCTAGTATCCAGATGCTATTTAGCATTGGTTTATATGTAGTGTGATTTTTACTGAACAATTGTTGTTCCCTGACAGAACACCTCAAAGAGACTGGCAGGTCATTGCTTCTCTCACCGGTGTCAGGATGGTACACTGTATGTCAAACTAAGGAACACAGAGTGGATGGAATGCCCTTACGGAGAATTTATCCAGGTAAGACGAAAAAAACCCATGCATTTTGTTTTTGAGGCAGCTTTTAATCGTCATGAAATAAAAACCATTGTTCCAATAAAATTACGACTTTTTTACAGGTGGAAAATCTTACAGGTGTTGTTTTATGTCCAGCTAAAAGAGACATAATCTGCTTTGACAAAGGAGACATTTCAACTGTGTCCTCATCATCTGTCAGACGAAGACAGTCATCAGACAGCTCCAAGACAACAACCGGCTTTATAATTTATTCATCAAGAGCACATGACTTCTTTACTAATGTTTATATTTTATACTGCAGTTATTTTGTATTCCTTTTGAAATAAATCATCCACTGAACTTGTGATCCTTATTATATCTTATCTTAGCTTAAACCTAATTTTCATATGCCATAAAACAGAGAAAAATGCTCAGTCAATTGCAAATAATTGTGTACTGATTTTATTTACTAGTATGAAAAGCTTCAATGTAATAAGCTCATCTGAAAGGTTATTTCACAAATTTTTATATAACATGATTTCATTAATTAGTGACTGCAGGCAAACTCCGCACTTCTGGTAGTGTCATGCGACCTTACTGAGTAAGGCGTTAGAATGACAGTTTTCTCTCTTGATATCAAACCATATCAGATGTCTTGAAATGCAGAAATGAACACTCAAAATGAAAATCAGTTCATTGCATTGCTATTTTGCGGTCGCTAATTTTATCATGCAACAGAAAATTGCCTTTCCCATGCAAAACCATTTATTCGAGTTCTGCTGTGTGTATGCACTACAGTGCCTTTGGCTTAAGGGTTGGAGATGGACCTTTAGCCAAGTATTTAGGTTCAGGTCATAGCAGTATTTTTGTAAAATCGTTGTCTTATCAGACGTCAAGATTTGTATCTTTACGTTAGAACATACATCACTTTAATCTTGGGATGGGCTTTGTGGCTACTAAACAAAGCTTTCACGGTAGATGTTTATTATATAACAGCAGGACGAAAATATTTGCTTAATGGTTAAACGGTTCATGGTTAATTATTAATGGTCGATTACTAGATAGTCGTGACAATTTTTAAATTATATTAATCTAAATGAGACGGAGAGTTCTGTGTAAAGATATAGGAAATTTTCAAGCTTAAATATCTGTTGAACTTGGTTATTTTTCGGCAAAAACATTGCATATAGAATACCCTATTTCTCTGGATAGGTAGTGTTCATCAAGTCGGGGTTGACAAATGGATTATGGATACTGCGCATGCACTGACATAACCCTAGAGTTACGAGAGTCAATTCAATCAAACGCGCCCATAGTATGTCAGAACTGCCAAAGCGTAGAAGAACTGTGTGGTATTTAATATATGCATCATTTTGAATCACAACACATTGTTCTACGAATAAGAGAGTAAGGCTTGTATAAGGCATTTTGGAATAGATGACTATTTTTTCGCTGAGTTTGTGTTCACTTGGATGTAAGTCTTGGATTATACAATCATTTAATGCTTGAGCAGTCAATAGACCAGAATATTTTCCCCGAGGTGCAGGGAACAACACAGTGTGTTCTATTGCCCGAGGCCAACGGCCGAGGGCACTAGAACACACTGAGCTGTTCCCTGCACCAAGGGGGAAAATTCTGGTCTATTGACTGCTCAAGCATTAAATAATTGTTTTATTACCTAATTTCATTTTTAGTATTTTGTGTTCACAATTCTAAATTACAGAAGGTTTCATATCATTATGCATTCAGTTCATTATTAATCAATACCAAGATAAGCTAAATGATAAATTTTAAGAACAATAGTAAAACAAACATTATAAAGTGATCTTTTAATCTTATAGCAATTAAACTTTTTCCAAAATACGTTGCCGGTCCAATTGATCACAGTCTTTTATCGTTATAGGTTGTTGTGGAGGGCAAGCATTGTATAATAAGTCATCACAGATCTGTTGTGAATACAATGGCGCCTTCACTGTCGCCACCAATGAAAAGTCCTATTGCTATGACAAGGCCTTCGATGAAAGACGCCAACACCGTGTAATTGCCCAAGTCCTTAGTTTCCAGGAAAACCTGTGCGGTACAGAAAAATACAGCATTTCAGAAATTCAGAAAAGAAATGCTGTGACCTGACATTGTACGACATGCCTCAATTTCGGTTGGAATGTTGTGGATCACATACATGTATGTATGACGTCAATCAATTAAAGTGTTGCAGAGGGACAACGGTTATTCCTAACAGTTTAGAGTGCTGTGGAGAAGGCAACTAAATATTTTTTTCTTTCCTAACATACCGGGGTAAATGAATTTAAGTTTTTCCGAGGGTTGCTTATTTGAGTACTGAGATTATAAATTTCATATTTTTTTTTTAGTTTTTTAGATCACCTGAGCTGAAAGCTCAAGTGAGCTTTTCTGATCACTTTTTGTCCGGCGTCCGTCTGTCTGTCCGTCTGTCCGTCTGTCTGTCTGTCCGTAAACTTTTTACATTTTCGACTTCTTCTCCAGAACCACTGGGCCGATTTCAACCAAACTTGGCACAAAGCATCCTTAGATAAAGGGGATTCAAGTTTGTTAAAATGAAGGGCCATATCCTCTTTCAAGGGGAGATAATTAAAAATCATTGAAAATTTGTTGGTATTTTTCAAAAATCTTCTTCTCAAAAACCATTTGGCCAGAAAAGCTGAAACTTGTTTGGAAGCATCCTCAGGTAGTGTAGATTCAAGTTTGTTCAAATCATGATCCCCGGGGGTAAGGTGGGGCCACAATGGGGGGTCGAATTTTTACATAGGAATATATAGAGTAAATCTTTAAAAATCTTCTTCTCAAAAACCATTTGGCCAGAAAAGCTGAAACTTGTGTGGAAGCATCCTCAGGTAGTGTAGATTCAAGTTTGTTCAAATCATGATCTCCGTGGGTAGGGTGGGGCCACAATGGGGGGTCGAATTTTTTACATAGGAATATATAGAGTAAATCTTTAAAAATCTTCTTCTTATAAACCATTTGACCAGAAAAGCTGAAACTTGTGTGGAAGCATCCTCAGGTAGTGTAGATTCAAGTTTGTTCAAATCATGATCCCCATGGGTAGGGTGGGCCACAATGGGGGTTAAATTTTTACATAGAGTAAATCTAGAAAAGCTTTAGTCAGTTCAGTCTTCAAATAGTCTAGATTAAAATTTGTCAAAATCATATTCTTCAGGAGTAGGGTTGGGCCATATGGGGGGGGGGGGGGGGTGTTTCTAATTTTTCAAAGGAAAACATTTAAATTGTTCACAAAAATTCAAATGGTTTTTATATATGGTTTTACTTATATGCAAGCATTTTGACATATTGTTGATTCTTTAAAATTGTTTAGACTCTGGCCCCTGGACAATTCTTGGACCTCAAAAGGGGTTCAAAGTTTGATGTAGGTTTATAGTCCATATATAAACAGTTGTTTATGTCTGATCATCTTCTCGAGAACTGCAATGCTCAATATGTGATATGACTGTAAAATCATCCTGTTACAAAGGGGGTCAATGATAAACATAAGAATATGCAGGGGGATTTTTTTTTATACAGGATCTATTATACGTCATTGTTCAGATATTTTGTATGTGACTCTATAAAGCTGATTTTATGATATCTGTTGTTGCTCAGGTGAGCGATGTGGCCCATGGGCCTCTTGTTTTTAATGAGTCTACTCATTTCTGCTGCAATGCCGTTATCAAGTCAAAAGAAAATGGTTTGAGATGCTGTGTATTGGAAACAATCGATGCCGTTGAGGGTTGTTGTGGAACCAAGGCTTATGATTTTTCCACAAACCAATGCTGCAGTAAGCGCTGTAACTATATATAATGTTATCCCACGTATAAGCTAATTCTAAAAGGAAATGTGTTGAATTATATAAGTATCGCAACCATCGCGCCCAAGCCAACCATCATTCTTAAAGTGCAATTCTATGACCTTATTTTTTAAGCCCAAATTAATAATATACAGATTATACTGTTTAAATTTGTTTAATAATATACAGATTATACTGTTTAAATTTGTTTAATAATATACAGATTATACTGTTTAAATTTGTTTTACGCTGTCGCTTCATTTGTTTTTATTTATTGTGCTTGTTTTCATTCTTTAGATACATATAAAAATGTATATTCCAAAATAGAAATTTAACAATTAATACTTGTATATATTTATAGTTGTTTTCAGTTATTAATATATCGTTTTTCAGGGGATGGAACTATCGTACCTCTAAACCAAACCTGTGGTAACCATGGAGATGATGACAGAACACAATGTTACAATACCGGTAATCTAGAAATCTACTACAACAGGTTGAATAATTAAGGATTTTTTTTTTACAGTATTTACATGTAATGCAGGATTTAATATTACCTAAGTTGTATTCAGTATTCTGACGCGTTTGAGGTTTATCCCCATGATTAAAGTTTTTTTAACGGTGTTTCTCGATTGACAAAAAAGAAGGAAATGACACTTGAAACGTCCGATATTGTTTAGGAGCTAATATTAAAACATGGTGATCGTACCGACCAATAACAGCCAGAAGATATACTAATTTTACAATCCAAACATAGATTTATAGTATTTACACAATACTTGTCTAAAGAAATTTAGAATTTCGTGACCAAAAAATTCGTAGAATGCATATGTAACTAACAAAGAGCAATATCAGGAATTACCATTCTCGCGCTTATTGTTCTTACCGACCAGCTGATGCACGCGAACATGATTTACCCCAGCTTTGATACAGGTATGGCCATTATAGCTCTTTTATTAAATTATCAGTTTTTCTTCTATTACTTCGGGTATATCTATAGTTAATGAGGTGCTGGGAGAAATAGCTTGTATGAATTTTTTAAAAATGATTTAAGATGTTAAGGGCAACTTCAGATCTTATTTAGCATGAAAGAACTTTACAATATTAAAATAATCATAATATCAAAAATATTTCTTTTATTAATTGTACAATGTTTTCTAAAACTCTTTTTAAATAACTGATAAAGTTCTAAGGTCGATGAATTGATACACATCTATTCGGAATTTCTGTTAACCAAAAGGAAAAGTTCCGAAATATTCCGAATGAAATCATGAATATTCATAACCATATGATTTATTTCTAGTTGCAACGTCCTTTTTGATTGGCTATAATTATTCATCTTTATCGTATAACATAACTTGCCTACGTCACAGTACGACGCGCGTACAATTTAATTTTACTTACATGTAACTTGACGTTATAACTTGTTGGATACACGAAGAATTACATTAATCTGAGCGTTTTCTGATTGATTGTTTGTATCGGTATAATAAAACAGTTAAAGTATACCATTGAGGGAGTCAGCAAGATTTCAATTCCCCTAAAACAAGCCTATTTCCCTCGGCTTCGCCTCGGGAAATAGACTTGCAATCTTGCTGACTCCCTCAATGGTATACTTTTATTGTCTACTGTCTTGCAGTTTAATACATGTGGCTGACTCTTTATTATATTCCATTTATCTGTTAGACATCAATTTTATGAAAGATGTATGAATAAAATCATACTCAATGCTATTGTTTATTTTGAAAGAAAATACGTCCCAAAATGAAGGTATCCCATATCTCTAATGGTCAAACAACGAAACCAAGCAGCATCGATACGGTTTGGAGACCCTAATTACATAAGATGGTCTTATTCCTAAGAGATTATGTATAAGAGTATTGCATATTTGCATGCTTGCAACAATCCATTTATGAGATTATTAAAGATTTGTATTTTAATGTTTCAGGGATCGAAGATTCGGCTGCCTTGTCTGGGAATAGAAATATTTAAAATCATTAGTATTTTAATTTTTTTGTCATTAGCAACCAGGAGGTATAGAAGTCAATTAAATCAAATTAAAGTTTTTAGTTATTGTGTTAGAGCTATCCCAATAGATTTGAATTATTTCCTCGTTGAAGTAGATGTGACTCATTATTTTTTATGAATAGGAAATCCTCTTTTAGGGAAAAAAGGACTTTTGAATTTGATAAGGAATGGTGTAATTGATGGCCGAATATCGTTCTCTATAATAATCTGTATGAAATTTCTGGTAATGCAATTGACTTGATTTGATCTACAATGAGCAAAAGTGGGAAAAAACAAATCCGTGCCCAATTTTAATGTACAAAGCTTGTTGAGAAGGGATATAATTCATTCTATATGTAAGGTGGTATGGGACACCTACATATTGTGACGTATATCCGGTTGAAATAAAGAATGTAATCTAGTACAATTTATCAATCTTTTCTTTCCCGAAATTGTTACCTACAGCTAAGCGCAATCGGTTTGAGCGTTAACTACGAATATAATTTATGAGTTCGAATCCTGTTGGGGCTTTTATAAGTTTTACCTTTCCAAAAAATTTTAAAACATATTTTTGGTCAAATATTTTGAAATTTGAAAATTCTAAAACGTTGAAAGTATTTTAATTATAATGTACTTTTATCCACACTAACATCGACAAGTGTCCCATACCACCTTAATGCATCGTTTGTATCTTTTACTGTCGATAATATTGGTCATGTTTTGTCCGTCTTCCATCTGTGTCCATGTGCAAGATAATGTCTTCATGTTAGAAAAGTTATGTTATCATGCAAGTTATCACCAATCATAAAAGAAAATCTTTTTTTTTTTAATTTGGGTTAATTTACTTACTAATGCCAATATTCGATACCATCGAATTATAATTACTGAAATAACCTACTATACTCTAATCTACTTTAAATTCCTAAATTTGACAAAGCCAGTGTACATACTAGTATGTTCAGTTAATCTAGATCCGGGGGAAGGGGGTGACAAACTATGATTTAATCTAATCCTCGCGAAGTTATTTCGACAATACTTTTGCAATGAGTTGCACAAATATTAATAGGTTAATTTTTAATCGCACTATGACTCTTGTCCATATTTTTTAAAAAGATGAATCTTAATGATGTAATATTATTTAACATAATATTTATAAAAATGGGAGCAGGTATTTTACGCTAAAAAATATAGTAATTTCCTGAAAATATTACCTTTTCTAGTTCAATGGATCTCAAGAAGAATAAAATTTCAGATAGCGATCCCATTTTCGTGCGTTTTGATTAAATTATTACCCCGATAAAAAGATGTGACTCTTTGAAAAGGAATTCTTTTTTTATTGAAGAGAAATAATTTTGAATGTCAGGATCATTATATTTTTCTGTTTACTGATATACCGTAGACGACCAGGTGAAGAAGCTTTGCATTTGTAAAAATTAATATAATCACAATAAAAACGCTGTATAAATGTTCAAATACAATACATTTCATAACCCTGAACCTATCTATACTTTAACAAAAAGTAAGAGCAATTATTTCTAAATTTTCTAATAGAATCACTCAACGAACGACTCAACAATAGGCATTAATGTTCAAGAACAGATAAATGTATATATATTTGAACATTTCGTGACTGATACAGTCTCCCCAATTTATAATTATTTACAGGAAACAAAGACAACATCTCAACTTTATGTGTCAGGAAAACGATTATTAAGGTGATTGATAACAAAATTTCACCGATTGTTTTCTACAATTTGTTACTGATACACTCTGCTCCAATTTAATGATTTACAGGAAATATAGACAAAATAGAATTAACGGCTTGCCCAGATATGCATATATTGTTAATCTCGTTATTTTACATAGGAATTCCATAAGGTAAAGGGGCCATGTCTATCGTTGGTTTAGGTTTTAAATACCTTATTAAATTTTATAATCTTGGATATTATATTAAACGTTGGATATGTAGTTATCCTAAAATCGGCAGTTAAATGAGATTTCAGAAATACCGGTACATTAAGATATTAACATTCCGCTAAAATAACAATTAAGAGCTGTGACACTTTGATTTTGGGGAATTGGGTTTTGTTTTTGTTTTTTTATCATTTCCTATTTTTTTTTTAATAAATCTTTTCTGATTAATTACAAAAAACACTATAATAGTCTTTTAAGGTAAGATACAAAGCATAATAATTATTTAATATCATAAAAAAAATTGTAAAGGATTTTTTAAAAGACGCCATAGACTAGCTACATACGATTTTACTGTTTTATTATCCCATTTTTATTTTGTAGGATGAAAGATGAAGATTAATACGATCACAATAAGAAGTGTTTGTCTGTATTTTCTGCACTGCCTACTGTTGGGTAAGAAATCGTTAAAATCCTACAAACGGCCATCTATTATAACACAATTGCCGAATAATTATCCTGACCCCAACCCATTTTAGCTAATGAATTAATTCCTACAATAAACTTTATGGTGACGTGACAAAACCCAGAAACCGATCCAAGTTCATGATCAGTTGCTTCTCTTTAGACTTTGATGCCGTTGCAGATACTGTTCATGGTTGTGATTTCAATGAAGATCTTAATGAAGCCAATCACGCCATTAAGAGACTCTGTTGTAGTTCCGCACAAATCATTACACCATATTTCACCACTACGGAGATTTGTTGCAACGGAACGGTCTATGATCGGAATGAAAGACAGTGCTGTAACGGTGAAAATTATATCACAGTATAGAAATAATTTTTTTTAATGTTTTGAAGAAAAAAATTAAGAGGCATATACAACAATTTAAACGGTGTCACAAATCAAATTGCATAAAAATACCAACAAAGTCTATCAATTTTTCAGGGGAACTGTATGATCCAGCGAAAAGCGTATGCTGTAATAATACCGTTCTTGATAAACAGATTGCGTCTAAGGTATTCTGTTCTGACACAAAGCTCGTTGTGTATTGTGGCGGGAAACTACAGAACAGCACACAAGGTCAGGGGTAACTTTTTCTTCAAATCATCATGACGATAAATGAATGTGTATCCCTACAAACTTACACAATTTGATGAAGTTGTCATATGATATGAATATTGTAGCATATTTGTCTGAAACATCACAAATTTGATTTCCACAGCGTCGAGGCGGTTTTTAGTAGCTTTATATCGTTATAGATTGTTGTGGCGGGCAAGAATTGTATAACAAGTCATCACAGATCTGTTGTGAATACAATGGCGCCTTCAGTGTCGCCGCCGAACATAACAAGGACTGCTGTCTCGACAAGGCTTACGATTTAAGAAGCGAGTACTGTGCAAATGATCAAATCCTTGGTTTTCATGAAGATCTCTGTTGGTTAAAAAAATACAATATTTATGAAAAGAAATGCTGTGACCATACATTGCATGAGATGCCTCAATTTCAGCCAGACTGTTGTGGACCACACATGTATGATTACACTTTATCAAAGTGTTGCAGAGGGACAAAAACGGTCATTCCCGTCTATCTAGAGTGCTGTGGAGAGGGTAAATATGAATTCGATTATTTTTTATTTGCTTCGACTTCTTCTGAACAGTGTGTGTCGGAGTATTGAAATAAAATTTCGTATTTATTTTAGGTCCTTACAATATTTCTACTCATATCTGCTGCAATAACGTAATCAAGGAAAAGAAAAAAGGTGCAAGATGCTGTGGATCAAACATAATTGATGAAAACGAGGATTGTTGTGGAGCCAAGGCTTATAGCGTGTTTACACAGAAATGTTGTAGTAAGCGGTGACTATAAAAAGGCTTTAAGGTTGTAAAAGGAAAAAGTTACTGTTTATTCAATAATATCAGTACTGCAATAATCCCGTTTAAGTAATAATTTCATTATTTAAAGTACTATATAAAAATTGGAGTTTTTTTTTCATTAAGCCCAAATCAGTTCTGTATAAATTATAGAGCTTGATTTTGTATCGTACTGCATTTCATTTGAAAGACATGGTTTCTGATCGTTTGCATGCATACATTCTTTTAATACATATTAAAATGTAGTAAAAAAAAGAAATTTGACATTAATTACGTGCATTTAGATTTCATAAAAAATAAACAATAAAATACACTTGCCATCTGTTAAAGTATGAATTAACACAGTAATAAAGGCAACTGTTAAACCCTCGTGTATTCCATAAAAAAAAAATAAGGCGAATGTGTATCATTAACAATACCAATGTGCTACATTACTTGTTTTCAGTGACATATATAATATATATTATATTATGTTTTTCAGGAGATGAAAGTATCATTCCTCTAAACCAAACCTGTGATAACGATGGAGACGATCACAAAACACAACGGTGCAATAATCAGGAAATAATTTCCCCTAGGTTAAATAGTGAGTTGTAATGTATTACATTCAGCAATTGGAGGTCTAGTAATTAATATTGGCTTAATTAATTAAATGGGATATGCACAGACAGCTTGCAGGGTTTTGCAGTAACAATGCTGTAATAATTGGAATTGATAAATGTTAATGTTGAAAAAATGGACTAAGCTAGCTAGCCTGACGCATTTTCACATTTTTTAGACTGAAATTGGCAATCCAAAATGAAAATAAAGTCGATTTCTTTAGCCCTTCTCCTATACTAATTTTTGAGACAGGCACGTATTTGTAAGGATACTGTACAAATGCGTGTTATTAATGTTAAGGCGCTAATATTATTTTTTATGTGGAAATTTTACCTATCAAAATTGTCCAGAAGGAAAACTAATTTTAATATACCATACAAACATAAGTTTATAGTATTTACACATTTTTGATTTAAAGAAATTTAAGACTTCATGAAAAAAAATCTTAGAATGCATTAATACGTACATATCAAAAAGCAAAAACAGGAATTACCATCCTTGCGTTTATTGTACCGGTACTTTCGGGCCAGCTTTGCACACGAACAAAATTTACCCCAGATGTGAGTGACTTAATCGATGTATTTACAAGTCAGGTGGTACTCAGATATGTTATGAGAGAGAGAGAGAGAGAGAGAGAGAGAGAGAGAGAGAGAGAGAGAGAGAGAGAGAGAGAAATTGATGCCACAAATCACAAATTTAATGTGAGCATATTCTATGTATTTTGTAATGCTTTTCATAAACAAAAACATTCATTTTTAGATGGGTGAAGCAGATGCATGCCTTCTCTATTTTTATGTCAGACAAAATACGCATTGTTTTATTAATTTACTTTATTTTGAAAAAAAAATTGAGTACATTACAATTTAAAATTAAAATTAACATTATGAATAATTATTTTGCATTTAAAATAATGTAAAGAAGAAACAAAAACACTGAAAAATATCAGTGTGTTTAATGCAGAAGTACGGTAATAAATTCTTTCAGTTTATTCGCGAATGGTTTGCGTTTATTTGCGAAAGTTTCGCGTTATATCGCAATAAAATTTGCTTAGCTACGAAAATGAGCTCAATAGGCTGTCGAAATTGCATGAACAGCGCCATGAAGAGAAAAAATTGAACACGTTATGGACAATAAGCAGGCAAATGAGGAGCTGAGTGAGAATACAGTAGCGATGGGAAAACTGGAAAAAATAAAGATAAGTAAAAGTGGTTTTGAATAGAAATGCAAAAGTAAATCAAGTTTTAAAGATTCACAAGATAACAATTATACTGATATATTTACATCTACCGAGAATGATTCCCTCTATTTCTTACGAAAATCGATTGCAATTCATAGCTCTGTAGAAACTGACAGGATTGAAATCTACACGCCCCGCGTTTATCGATTGGTCGAAACCATCAACCTAAACCTTACTACCTAAAACATTGCAGAATTTTTTTTACATAACCCGCTAACGCGGGTTATGTATTATACCACCGCTCCGAAGGAGAAGGGGTATACTGTTTTACCCTTGTGTGTCTGTCTGTTTTTAACAAAAAATTTTGTCGCATTTTTCTCAGCATCCATTCATCGCAGGTGTTTGAAATTTTAACACACTCTTTGTTTAAGCATGCCATATGGTTAGATGCATTTTTGTACCAATCGGACGTCAACTTCCTGTTTAATGATGACTGTTTATTTTTAGCATAAATTTTCAAACAAATTTTCGTCAAACATTTTTCAGCAACTATGAATCGCAGGTGCTTGAAATTTTAAAAAACTCTTTGTTTAAGCATGCCATATGGTGGGATCCATTTTTGTACCAATCGGACGTCAACTTCCTGTTTAATGATGACTGTTTATTTTTAGCCTAAATTTTCAACCAAATTTTCGTCAAACATTTTTCAGCAACTTTTTATCACAGGTGCTTGAAATTTTAACACACTCTTTGTTCAGGGCATGCTATTTGGTGGGATGCATTTTTGTACCAATCGGACGTCAACTTCCTCTTAAATGACGACTTTGTTTATTTTTAGCCAAAATTTTCAATCAAATTTCGTCAAACATTTCTCAGCAACTTTTTATCACAGGTGCTTGAAATTTTAACAAACTCTTTGTTTAAGCATGCCATATGGTGGGATCCATTTTTGTACCAATCGGACGTCAACTTCCTGTTAAATTACGACTTTGTTTATTTTTAGCCTAAATTTTTAAACAAATTTTCGTCAAACATTTCTCAACAACTATTCATTGCAGATGTTTGAAATTTTAATACACTCTTTGTTTAGGAATTTCATATGGTGGGATTCATTTTTGTACCAATCGAACGTCAACTTCCTGTTAAATGATGACTTTGTTTATTTTTAGCCTAAATTTTCAATCAAATTTTCATCAAAGATTTCTCAGCAGTATTTATTTCAGATGTTTGAAATGTTAGCACACTCTTTGTTCCGGCTTGCTATTTGGTGGGATCTATTTTTGTACCAATCGGAAGCCAACTTCCTGTCAAATGTCGACTTTGCTTATTTTGTATATTCACATCACAGCGGGGGTATTACTAGACTGAGTGAGCATTGGCTCACATATATCTTGTTTTTTTTTTCTGCAATGTCGCCACCTTCATATCCCGCATGAATCACCAAAGAAAGCATTTTATTGATTAAATGAAATCCAGGTCTAGGTTTAAGGAAAAAAATAAAGATCAGTGGCGTTTTATTTGGAATGTTATTAAAAAGTATTATGAATTCCCGTTGTTTACTTCAACTCACTCAGTTTAGTTCGTTAATAACAAGTTGGATGTAGAATTTGTATCAAATACAAGTGTAAGTTCATTTTAAAAGGTTGCATTATGGAAGTGCATAGTAGAACAGAATTGTTTATCACCATGACAGGAAAATAAAATTTAAGATTAGTTTTAGAAGAAGGCATGTCCGTACCTATCTTTCAAATACAGTCTGTCTAAAGGGTCCAAATGTTTGCATGTGCACAATATTTATAATAGATTTTATGCATTACTTTTATAACGTAATTACCATTTTGTTACAAAAGTCACAAGGAACGTGGTAAAATTGCTGAGGTCTAAAGTTGTTATTAAATTGTAATTTAGATGACGTTATTGGCGTTTCTTACATACACGTTCTTGCATCCGACGTTGGCCCCTGTGCTTACTACGAATTTGACAGATACTGCAATCAGAAATCATCTTTGAGGTAGGACTATTTTATTTTTTATTTCGGAAAATTTCTACAAATGTGTCCTTTTCTTTGCAATACAAGTAATTACAAACCACCCAATTATTAGTGTTTCAGGCTGGCTGGCAATTTGAATGTTTATTTTCTCCTACAGTGTTTAGTCTTAACTATTTAAGAAACACAAGTTACACATTTTTAAGTAATGGAAGGCTAAATTGCACAAAAATTTCCATGAACACCGTTCAATGTAGGTTTCAAAATGATCAAATTATGCTGTACATGTATCTCGAAATTTTCTGCCTTAAGGAAATGAAGGGTATGATTATTTGTTCTAAAATAACTTTAACAATTTGAAAGAGTTATGCAATTATTTTATGTATTTGAGAAAATATTTTTAAAATCTTATTTCACTGGTGTTTCCAGACAATTGAATATTCATAACAAAATAAACATCAAGATCTGTTCCATTATGTAATAACACTTTTTTATTTTAAAAATAATACATTAATTATTTCCAATAGCACCATTCATATTCATAGAGATTTCTAGCACAAAGCAAACTTTCTAATATTCCAATTATGTTATATATGTATAAGATGTACAGGCATATGGTATATTATAAAAGTTTGCATTGGATTTACAGAAAGAATTAAATCAGAAACAGTTATATACCCGGTATATCAAAATAAAAAAATGTCGAAAAAAAAATCTAACAAAAAAAGAATTTAACAAGATGATCGAAGTTCTCTCTGACCTAAGGGCAAATAATTGTAACCACTGCAAAACATTCTTTCCATGAATCAGAAAAAAATGTAATGTCATATATTATATATATCTTTGCCTTTCTGTTATAAATACATTTAAAAGTTTGTACCAGCACCAACTGTAACTATTATATCATTCTAAACTATGCATTAATATCTATTGTTTTAGGTTAATACCTTCTATTGTCATGTTTGGGGATAAGTTGTCCTGCTATTTGTTATAAATAAATCAAAAACATCTCAGTTACTAGAGAATGAATTGTCCTTATTAACTTTAAACATATTGGAAAATGTCATTATCTTATCATGAAAAGCTATTTTTTAAAAATCAACAAATTAATTTTATAAATATATGCTTTAATATTGTAAAAAGAATTGACCCCAAGTTCTGAAAAATAAAATGGCTTTTGCATGACACACAGGTTAATGGGCCCCTTGTAATTTATCTAAAATCTCACCAGAGAAAACAGGCTGATAATTTATATATTAAATGCATATCTGATATCAATTTACTGTGCAATGTAAAATATTTGATAAAACTCGGTAATAGCGAAATCTTAGAGACCAATGGATTTACTTTACTATATTCTTAATTTGTCAAATCCATAAAATTGAAAATGAATTTGTAATAATAATTATAGCAGTTCTGCTATATACATAAACATGTTTTCTTTTATATGACAACCATTTGTGATTGTTGAGGCATTAAGTGTAAAAACCTTCTTTGAATAACCTTAAATAATTGGATTGTAAATTGAAGGAATATGTAGAAACACTTATGTCAATAGGTATAGCTAACTTTTAAAACTATTTAAAAAAATAAATGATATTTAAATATCTAAATAATTTAATATGATGTTCTGAATGTGCAAGTGGTAGCAGATTCAGAACACCTTCATGTAACTTTCATTAAACTGATAAATCACATGGTGATAATATGTTATCATCAAAATCACACAAGCTTACTAAAATATAACTTTGCATTCAAACATAATATAAAAATATGAATTAATCTTGTGGACTAGAACTCGGAACAGTTCCTTCCTATTTGTAGACATGGTAACTAATTTCAACTTCATTCACTCTAAAATCCTGAGTTACTATTTGCCAAGCATTAATGACCTGAGACATCATGTATCCATAAAAATACAAGTACTGGTAATATCTGTAGACTCTGAGGTTGTTTGCTCTATCTCACATTGTACTTGGCAGCATCAGGGTGCACTAGGAGTTTAATTTGCTCGTAGCTCAAGAAAGTCAGGATATTCCAGGACCCAAGCCGCATCAGGGAGGGGAAGAATCTGTACAGATGTAAGGATCAGTGTATCAGTATGTTTAGATCTACTG
Organism: Magallana nippona; assembly: GCA_033439105.1. Classification (NCBI taxonomy): domain Eukaryota; kingdom Metazoa; phylum Mollusca; class Bivalvia; order Ostreida; family Ostreidae; genus Magallana; species Magallana nippona. Next base: position 46,871,112 of record CM065923.1, on the reverse strand, counting down.
ACGACATACTAAACAATGCCAGCAGAGTTATCAGAGATAAACATACAATTAAAGTTCTTTCTGAGACCTTTGGTTTGAACATATTTTATTGTTTAAATAATATACAGTGAATTTGAACACCTTTATAAGTACCTTATACCTACCCTTTGTAAAACCCAAGAAAGCCATGCTTTTTCCACAATGAAACAGTGCACTGCAGAATGTTTCTGTATTGAGAATTGGAGGAATTCATGTAGCGAGTTTTAACCACATCCACAGGCGATGATACAACCGTTCCACAGAATCCTGCAACAATGGCCGACGCCAGGTGACAAAGCACACCGTCTTTTAGGAGTCTCCTCCTGATGATCATTTCTTTAATAATGTCATAGGTCACAACCTCCGAAACATTAACAATACCATTCCTCGCCATATTGGGAATACAACCTAAAAATAGATTCACCATTAAAGAAACAATGAAATTCATAGTTGCTGTATCACATATACCAGATTTTTTATTTCATAACCACAATAAAACGTATTAAAGTAATTCTTTAGTTTTATATTTACCACGCCATAGTCCTTTCATTCCTTCAGTTTTATAGATAGTTCGGTATGCGTCCATTGTGCCAGAGTATCTCCCTTTGTTGGCCCCAAACTGAGCCTGCATGCGTACTTTGACAACATCCGTCGGCTGTGCCAGGCTGACGGATAGAGCACCTGTTGTAACTCCAGCAAATATCCGAATACACACAGGACAGTAGGATGGTTCCTCTTCACCTGTCAACAAACTCGATATTTTATAATTACAAAATTGATGCGCTAATATTTCACTATACCACTGACGATATTATCTCACCTCTGTACCTAATCTCTGTGTAGAGACGTTTTGTGCTGTCATAACATCCGAGCTTGACGGTGGCAAATCCGAGCTGTCGATGAATGGCTGGGGTCAGACCTGTGTACAAACCTCTCACCCCCTCTTCCTGAAACATAATCCTCAGGGTCCTAAACACTCCCCTGTATTTGGGGCAACCATCCTCATTGTTTTGGACCTAATGAAGAAAGGTCAAATTTACATCATTTCCCAGTCAAATAGTTCAAAAGGCTAGTGGTTGTACAATGTTAATTACTTCAGTCTGTCCTGCTAAGAGGATGCTAGTCATTGTCTCCCCCTGGATAGGTCTCCAGTCCATCTTGGGTTATGCTATCTCAGCTACTAACTGCATAAGTCATTTCCAATAAAAGAGCTTTGTCTTAAGGCACAACATCAATGAATTGAAGCAGGGGTCTTTCAGTTTCTGGTCTAATGTTTATAAGTGCAGAGCCATGTACTCTTCCATTTAATAATGCATAAATTGCCGTTGTTTCAAGGGAAAATATCATCCACATTATTCAACTGCAGATTGATAAACCAGTTCACCCCATCCCTATTTATTTCTAAATGAAATCTTTAGATTGATACCAACATTTTCCCTCGAACTTTGTTGGTTGCCTACAGAATAGAATATACAGAAGGATCCAGCTTACCTGTAGTCTCACTTTGGTGGTGTCCAGAGGAAATGTAAAAATCTCTGCAATACAAGCTCCTGCCCCGGCACTCACAATCTTGACCCACAGCGGGGTGGGTGTTCCCTCAGCTTTGGGGGGTAGAGAATGCTCATGGTGCAGGACTGTATGATGTGAGCTCATTGTGACAAACAGGTGACCATTGACTCTGGTTCCATCATCAGCTGGTGTCACCTACCCCTGCCAGGATGAAAATATACACAAGTTCAGCATAATTATCAGAGCATTCAAAATTAATAGTCAAAATAATTGAATTTGATTGTTTGAAATCGGGCCATGCATTGTTCACTGTGTCTCGCTATACTATACATGTAGTACATGGATTTATACATGTAAATCATAATCAGTAGGGGAATTTTCTTAAGAGAAACATATGACTGCCTCTCAAGTATTACTTAGTTTTGTATATTTACTGAAACTGTTTATGTACTTCATTTATCAATTATAAATATTCTCCATTAATTAATCTGAAATTATACATTATATGATGACTGAGGTTATTTGATTTTGTAATAACTTACTTTTGTTATGTCAGCTTGTTTCATTACATAATTATTTTCCAAAGATAACAAATTTGACAATGAAATGATGTAAAAAATCTCTGCTGCTTGTGTCACTGCCTATTAATTAACATACACAATATAGCTGCATGTTGAACCCTTTTTCAGGCTATAGACTTGGCTATAATCTAGATACATGTGTAATTATACTGTTGTGTATTATAAGTTCATTGTACCTGGGTCTCTCTCACATACATGTAGAGGCCTTGATCTACATAATGATATACAACGCCTGGATAATATTTGGTAATTTGAAGCCCTTGTCACTGCTTTTTCAATATTGAACTTTATATTTTTGGAACCTCTCAGGTGAATAACATACATGTTCTTTTATTTTATATTAATGAACTAGTGAAAGCAATTGGAAGTAAAATTATTTCATCACTGATATAATGATATTACTATAAATATCATTTACCATACAACACTGATATATCACTCCATTGATCTGTACCACTGGGAAAAAAATTTCCAAATGTTTCAGATTATTTTAACAAAATCTTAAAAACAATTAGGAGTAATGACATAAACCAAATAACATTGGCTCCTAATTCAAGTCTGAGGAGATGGATCTTCAACTGTTTTGAAAAAAGTTTTCAGGGACGGAATAAAACTACTTCACAATATGACATCCACATCAAAGCGTCTGTTAGTGTATGTGGAAGTGCTACACACCCATCACTCTTAGCTTCACCCATCACTCTTAGCTTCACCCATCACTCTTAGTACATGTAATTCTGTCACTCTCTCAGAGAGGCTACCAACATTCCTGGCCGGCAACTCTTGTTTGATGTCTTCTGCTACAGACAGAGTCACTGTACCATGACCTCACACTGACAAACTAGCATAGACACACAGGGAAAGAAATCTCTGTATTACTGCCTCTTCATTATAAAAGCATTTCTGATCTGAAAATTTGTTCTTATTTCTATTGAGAGCATAAAACTAGCTCTTAATGGGTCGACAAAAACTGCAAGATTGGTATATTAGCTGATTACAGAACAAACAAGTTCCATCTTGCACAACAAGAACATTAATACATTGTTCATTAATAATAACCACTCAGAAACACATGGAACTAGAACATTCTTATAATCAAAGGATTGTCATGGTAAACAAGCTTTCATGAATGAATTACCGGGTATTTTGCTGAAATTTAGGTGTATGGGCAAAGTAAGTAACTTATTCTGGAGGAGTTCAAATTAACATAGCCAGTATTAAGGTACCTCACTACATCAATGCTTATACATTTTAATTAAGACACTATGGTCACAAGATGACAATTTAAATGTTTTGTTCTATGGTTTTATTAATCGATTTGGTTGTAATGAATATCATCATCGCGTAGTGGTTAAAGTGTCTGGCTTGTGAACTGCAGATCATGAGTACAAATCCACCTGGGGTTTTTATATACTGAATTAAATTTTAGAAAATTACAATTAATTATCCAAAATTGCATATTTTTAGCATATTTGACTTATATACTTCAAATGCATCATGATATCTATCATAATCAAGTAATCTTCTGCTGATTTGAGAAACTGTTTCAACCTTAATTGCTAATTGTTTTTTGCGGAGTATCCAGTAAATCGCTGGAATTTGAATTATGCTTCAATTTTAGATGATTTAACATATTTGTAGTCCTACCTGTATAAGATATTTCAAATTCACATTATTTAAATTTCACAGATTTTGCCTAGCTGCCTCTTGACATAAGTCAGTTTACCTAATATTAATTAGTGGTCGAAGAGAGAGCAAAGAGAGAGAGAGAGAGCGAAGAGAGATCCATCCATAAATTGGAGACAGTACAACGGCGATCGGCTCGATTTGTGATGAACAACTACTCACAAACTAGCTGTGTAACATCAATGCTTGAAACTCTCCAGTGGACATCCTTGGAAGAACGCCGAGCCAGGAACAAAGCTATTATGATGTACAGGATAGTGGATGGACTAGTAGCTATTCCAACAACTGAGCTACATCCAATGATGACTGCAGCCAGAGGCCACACAACCAGATTCCTGATTCCCTATGCTAGGACCTTATTGTATAAGCATTCCTTCTTCCCAGATAGTATCAGAATCTGGAACAATTTGCCGCAGAGAGCAGTGGACAGTACCTCCCTGGATGAATTCAGACAGGAGGTCCTGGCATGCAGTCTACGTTAGAGTACCGCCATCTTTTATCCAGGTTTTAACCTCACCTGCACTGTATATACAAGCACTTGTTGTCACACCGAGCACAAGCCGAAGTGCGATGATACTCTAATGAATGAGTCGGAAGAAGAAGAGAGAGAGAGTGAAGAGAGTGAGAGAAAGCGAAGAGAGAGAGAGAGAGAAAGAGTTGTTTTAGCTAGTGCCCAGTTTATATGTAGACAGTTTTAAGAAAAAACATTTTCCCAGTTGAAAGTAACTGATTGTTCTAATCTGGATGATTACATGTAGTGCATTGCAGAAATGTCTTGTACAGTTGTAACAGAGACAAATTAATGTTGCCCCTGCTGGAGTTTGAATCCGAGTCCTCTGGCATGCAAATTCAGCACTCTACTGATCGAGCTAAAGGGTTAACCCACTAGCCAGAGCTAGTAGGAATGCCATATACCTGACTCTACCAAACAGTGAATCCTCAAGGAGTAACAGTTGTTATAAATGGATTGACAGACAGCAAAATGTCTTTAAAATTAAATTAAACCAGAGTTAAAAAGATGTGGATTTTAATCTATAATTTAAATATCTGATCTGTTGGATTGAAAAAGGAACTGTTGATATCATACAAAGGATTAACCATATGAAAGATACACTGTGTCTGAAAATGATCACATATCCTCCAAAAGCGACATATCCTCATTCTATATTTGAATGTTGACTTACATCTCTGAATTTTCATGATGAATCACTGACAGCTGAGTGTATGTGAAGATGGAAACTGCAACTTACCATGCTTACCGCCAAACGTTATCATGGTTATGATGAAGTAGCATTATGGAAGACTGTATGGGTCATCTTACCATGCTTACAGCGCCTGTAAGAAAATGGGTTTATATTGATTGATCGATATCGTATATCTGCATCCAAACTTTTTACATTTACGTGTATTATAAGGAATTTGAAAGACTACAGATAAATTTAAGCAATAAATAAATCTGACCAGCTGATTGGTAAGGTATTATTTATAGTCGGGCTCGATATTCAATAAACCGGATATAGAAAAATTCCTGATGACAAGTTTTTGTTAGTACTTGAATTTATAACGGTTTGTGTTCTATTACACTTGTTAAATCGTCGTATTGAGCATTTATTTAAAAAAGTAATACAATATATAATGGACAATGAAATACAGCCATATTTTAAGCAGCTGAGACAATATATGATTCATACTGCAGAAAGCATCTAATCTCCATGGAAATTATATCAACTAATCGCCAAATGTTAAGGTAAAGTGTGTATTAGTACCCATTAACATGATATATCAAACACATTCTTTATTAGGCATTCGGCGGGGTATGAAATGAGTTTTCTCATCTTTTAAGCAATGGATACTTCACAACAACGAGTCATGTTTAGAGGAAATTCGAGTTGATAGAATTATCAAACAGATTTGTAAAATCAGTGCAGTTATGTTATCAATAGGCTTTTCTCTATAGGCTATGGGCTTAAATTGGTAGGGTCAATTATCCCAAAGTTACCAAATGTTTGCATATATCATGCACTTATAACAGGATGGGAGTAATAAAGATGGACCAGACTGTGATTCAATCCCAGGCTTCCTAAATCTCTAGTTAGTGCTCTACCAACTCAGCTATCTTGCATTGGTATTCAGATTGGTCTGAGGGTCACATTCCTTCCACCTTAAATGATCTTCATCCTCGAAGATCACCATATTCTCAGGCAGTATTTCCCCTGGCAGGAGTTAGCCTGTCAGTTCCAGGGGTTGGCATGGCATCAAATCTAACAGGATAGGTGTAATAATGATGAACCAGACTGATTTGAACCATGGTGCCTTAAATCTCTAAACGGTTGCTCTACAAACTGAACTATATTTGGTGATGGTATTCAAACCAGTCTGACTGCATGTCACCATGTCAATATATTATACAAGTTTTGAATTGATTTTATGGCAATCTAGATATATTTCATCAATGCTCAATGCTTATCTTTCTATAACATCATTGAAAGGGGCAATTATGTGCAATTTTTTCAAACAGTAAAAAATATAGTCTTGACCTTTGGAAGTATAGTGTGTAAGTCTGCTTGAATACCTAATCATATGTCATCATGCTGTGTAATACATCATATTGAATAATGGTGCCTGATTACACATGAACTCAATGTTATCAAGAAAAAAAAACCCAGATAAGAAATGATAGTTTTTGGCTCCAAAACATCAATTTTGTGAAATACAGTAACAACGGTTGTCATGGAATCAGATCTCAATTATGACATCACTGAAGCTGCTTCATTTTATTTTATTCTACATGATTATAACTATCTCTGTATCTTTTTAGTGTTCTGCTGTGATGGCCATTAGTTTAATTCTTGGAGCAAAAAAATGATTAGTACTGCTTTTATTTTTTTTCAAAACACATTGACATCTATTTTTATTATTTAAGACCTAAGTTTGAACCAAAATTGAAATTTGAATATTAAGATAATACAGTACTGGGACTTGAATTTGATTAGAAACTTCTTTTTTATAGATTTATTTTTCAGAATTTTTCACTTGTTCAACAAAGTTTTGGTGTTTTTTTTTTAACAGAACATTTTCTATATCATGAGAAAGTGATATGTTTTAATTATCATGGATCCAAGGAAAAATCAAGAGAACAATGGATTCCTTGCAGGCAGGGAGAGTTTTGGAGTATGTTTTCTTTTATCATTGAATATATATTCTGTAACCATGGGCACTTGTTTTTAATTTAAATGGTTGAATAAAAATTTTGAAATTTTTCTGCATTTATTGATCTCATTCTTTCATAGCCTGTGCAATACACGAAAGAATCATTTTACTGTTTCTATCTGTACATACCTCTTTCAATCTTCCAAATCATTCATGTAAAATAAACAAAATACATTGAAGAATTTTTAAATCAAATACAAATATTTCAAATATATAAATATACCAGTGTATTGTATATAAAGTATATATGGAACATGTATATACAGTATATAGTAACAGGGCTCAATCAATTCAATTTGAAAGTTGTTTTGCATTTTAGAATCTGGATTTGCATTTGGATTTGGAAGACCTTGCAGACATGAGTGATTCGGATTCTTCTGATGAAAACCAGTTTTCTGAGGAGGAATGGCCGAGTGCCAATGAAGAAGAGGAGGAGCTCATGAAGCTGACACATGAAATGCAGGCCTCCAATGAAAAGAAACCTATAATGAACAAATTCATACCCCAACCACCGCCACAAAAACCACCGGAGAACAGTGGGGCTCTGCTGCCTTATGGTATTGTAATCTTTGTATATTTATATAAATATATAATATATTGGCCTCCTTTTCTCATTTGGTGTGATTTATAATCAAACATATTCTTGGTTTATTTCTCTGGCAGGTGTAACAACACCTTATACAATAAAGAAAGTGAATATAATGATAATTTTTTCTGTGTTGATTGAAATAGAATTAACAGTGTTTTATATTACCTTTGCATGATGATCTAAATTAATACTGGCGTACAACCGGTAAATATATAGTTCAGTAGAATATGATCAAGCTTTTATTTTGTTTTTAGACAGTGAAAATAAGCTGAACAATTATGGTAATATTTTGTTACCAATAATTAAATATATTTAAACAATAAAATGCTTTTTTTGGTGATTGATTCAGGATATGAAGGTGGCGACATTGCAGAAAAAATACATAACTCGCGGGTTATGTAAATTTTTTCTGCAATGATCGCTACCTTTATAACCCACATGAATCATCAAAGAAAGCATTTTATTGTTTACCAGTATATTTACATCTTTTGTTAAACAAATTAATAAATTGATTGTAAAAAGTAAGAAAAATTAACCAAATTATTGTTAATGTACATCAGTACGTTACCTAAAAGAAACAGCCAAATCGTCTTCTATGGGATTTAATTCTGACACCATCATGATTATTTCGTGCAGTCCATGATTTTTCCTAGGTCGCTGTTGGTTTCGACCAATCGATAAACGGCCTGGGACGTGTAGATATCAGTCTGGCTGTTTCTATAGAGCTCTGAATTAACTATAAGTTTCCGTAAGAAATAGAGGGAATCATACTCGGTAGATGTAAATATATCAATATGAAACTTCACAAAAAGGTAAACTGTACATATTGTGGGGTTTTAGTTTTAACTTGCTGACTTTAGTATCATGTTTTATATACCGTACAATTAAATCATATAAATTCTCTCTTTGCAGAGGATGGAATTGATGTTGATAGTGAAGAAGAGAATGAAATCATGAAAGAGATCAAAGCAGAGATCAGTAAACAGATGAGAAGTGAAATGAAATCAGAACTGGAGGTGTACAGAGAGGGAATGGAGGCCCTGGAGCAGGGACAGATCCCTGGGGCCCGGGCGAGGGACACAAGTAAAGACGAGGAGGGGTTAGAAAACATGGAACCCAAGTTGAAAGAGGCCTTCTTAAAGATGCGTAAACTAGATAGAATCTTGGCCAAAAAGATCAAGAAAGAAAAGGAAGTTAAGAGAGATAGACTGCTGTTAGAACGCAGGTAAAGGAAATTTGTTTTATACGGAATTCTTATTAGACAGTCATTCATTGACCATATGGAACAAAAAAACTATAAGTTATATATTCTAAAGCATTCAATTTTATTATTACCATCAGGATTAAAGAGGAAATAGAAGGCATGAAAACAGAAGGAAAAGGAGAGAATAGAGAAGAAAAGAACAACACAGACAAATATCTGGCATTGACATTACCTCCAAGACACAATGAAGGTAGGCTGCCGAACGAATGAAAGCAGAGATTATCTCATGTAAAGAAAACTTAAAACACTTACATTTTGAAGTATACATGTTTAAACTTGTGATGTGTGTTTTTTAGGAGTTAGTATAAGTGAGAGCCCGGGACCAGATGTGTTCACCACTGAATTGAATGAAGCTGATTACCCAGGACTTCGTAAAGACCAGCAACAAAAGAATACCACCCACAGATCAGGTTTTATATCCAAACTCATGAAAAATAAAGAAATGTGAAACCTATAAAGAGAAATGTTTATCTTTATTATTTTTAAAAATTATCAAACTTTGTACCCCGGTAGTATAATCTTTTATTTAATTCAGAGTGTGATTTTAGATGGACAAACCAGTCAGAATAGTCAGAGTCAGCAAGACACAAACTCTGAGTTTGGTAGTGAAATGTCAGCTGAATCTAAGAAAAGAAAACATCGAAGGAAAAATTTCATTAAGCGGAACAAAGAAGTATGCAAATTAAAAGCTATATCAACTATGATTTTAGTGTTGTAGAACTGAGTTCAAGAAGTATGTTTAATTGCAAGATATCAGTTACCAGTATATTAACTTATTTCTGTTAAGTACATCTCTTCTGTATTTTTAGTTAGCAAAAGATGCTGGTAGTGAAGTAGCAATGACAGATGAAGAGAAAATAAGAGTGGAAAGCTTGTTAAAGGATCTGGATGAGCTTCCAGATGTATTAGAAGATGAGGTAGGAAAGGAAATACCTTAGATTTGATGATAAACCATCCAGCAATCAAAGTGAATATGATTTTTTTTAAAGATGTATACTACTGCATTTTAATCTGGTATTATAGGATGGTGCTGAAAGTTGTTACCAGGTAGCCCTTCGCCCTGGGGAGGGATTCTGTCCAGAGCCCGATGAAATGAGGGTGCTGGACGGAATTGACAGTCGACTGAAGGAACTGTTGCCTCCTGAGGAGTTTGAGGAAGTGTCTGCTCGTCCTTCACAAATGGTAAGTTTACCCTCCACAAAAAAATCTTTCATGAATCAAAGCTGTTATTTTCATTTGTTCTGTATTGCATGTTGTATGCAGAAGAAAGCATGGCCAGAATCTGAGAGAAAATGATATGTGCTTTACCTCATGTTGTGAATGTATATTTATTGTCTACACATTGATCCACTGTATAGGGTCAACATGTACATCAAGTTTACTGGTCCTTTGGTATATATATGTACAAATCTAATATACTGTGGAATCAGTTTTATTCGTGGGGGTCAATGTTCGTGGGTAGCCAAAATTTTCCTGGTTCTTGGGGACGTAATTTTGTTGGTAGTGTAATCGGGAAAATTTTAATAAATACTAAACAAATGATTGTATATAGGTTCGTGGGGATGTAAATTCATGGGCAAGGGATATCCACGAAAGCCACAAACATTGGTCCCCCACGAACAATGATGATTCAACAGTAATGGATTTGATCAAAATTTATTGCACATCTTTTTTTTACACATGTATTGTTATTTGCATGCAATTTTATTTATAAACATGGTTACAATGTACTTGATTTTCATTATATAAGGTTCTGTTTCATTCACACACTAGCACCATAAAAAACTTTTCACACCTGTGGGGTTTAAGAACTCCAGATTTGAACACTTTGGGGAGCGAGCTCTTCTAGAGAACAAGGAACAGAGGGAGATAAAATCTCGTCTACAGAGAATTGAGGATGAACTCGCCAAACTCCACAATCCCGAGGAGATAGAGGTAAATGGTAGTGCATGCTCACCACATTCTCACTTCAATTCAACTATTACTTGATGAGTGTACTTGTTATACCCCCAGCAAACATAGTTTGGGGGGCTTATAGGAGTCACCTTGTCCGTCTGTGTGTCCATCTGTTCAACCAAGTCTGGTCCATAACTTTATTATGGAGGAAGATTGGAAGTTCTTCATTCACATAAAGATTGCTTATGACCTGCGGGTTTGTCATGATTTTGACCCAAGTTTATTTATGCAAGTTCAAAGTCACAGGAAGGAAAAGTTCATAATTTGTGTCTGCTTTATGCCCTTTTTTATGGAGAAACATCAAAAGTTCCTTGCTTATGACCTGAGGGTGTGTTATGATCTTAACCCAAAGTCCTTTTTGCAAGTTCAAGGTCATTGTAAAAAAAATGCATAATTTCTGTCTAGGCCATATCTTGTAATGGATAATAATTAGAAGCTTCCTACTTCACACAAAGATTGTTACGGCCTGAAAATATGTCCTGACCTTGAACTTTGGTCGTTTTTGCAAGTTTGAGGTCACTGTAAGAAGAAATTGGTGCACGGGTCCATTTCTCTCCAATAGAGAATTACATTGTACTTGAGTTATTATATTTTCTTGGGGTGGGGGGGGGGGGGTATCATTTGTGAACTTGCTCACTGTACCTCTAGTTTAGTTTAGTTTAGTTTATAAAAATGAACAAAAGAGTGTCTTAAAATCCTGTATTTCAATTTTTATACTGTACAGGAACATCTCATATATAACAATTTATGCACCATGTGCAATTCTTTAACCAATCAGGTACTTCTATTTGGAATATATGTCACAATTATTTTGACTTTTCATGGCAATATGCTAAATGCACCATTTAAAATTATAGAAAATTTTGAAATTAGATATTCTTAAGTGCTTATTATGATGCCATCTTTTTCTTTGAATTCAACTCCTGTGTTTATAATGACATTCAAGTATGAATATATTACGTGGAATATTATACATTTCTAAATTCATAAATTATATTTTGTCTTTTTTCCACCAAAAATTTAGTCATCATGATTCACCCATATGTTACACAGGGTGTTTTTACTCTAAAATTAGCATTTGATTAATTCTTCACATACAAATAGAGACTTTGGATACTTAATTAGATACTTTTCTACTGACAGATAGATTGACTCTGGATACTGTACCAGATAATTTTTACTTACAGAAACAGACTCAAGATATATAGTTTGTCAAATTATTCAAATTCTCTTCTGACAGAGAAAGAATCTCTGTACTTTACTAGGTTCTTTTCTTCTGACAGATAGAGACTCCGAATACTTTATCAGAAAACTTTCTACTGACAGATACTCTGGATACTTTAATTACCAGATACTTTTCTACTGACAGATAGAGCCTCCAGATACCTTATCAAATTATTCAAATTCTATTCTGAAAAACAGACTACAGATACTTTATCAAATAACTTTCTACTGACAGATAGAGACTTTGGATACTTTATTAGATAAATTTCTACTAACAGATAGAGACTCCAGATACTTTATCAGAGGATCAGCTGAATGATCTGTTAGATCATTGTGCCAGGTCTCTGTCTCGTTCAACTATCATGGGAATGGATTCAAGAGTATCTCAACGAGATATGGAATCAAGAGATACACAGAGATCAGCTGCTTCATCTCAAGCATCCATGCCCGAGTCTGATGCAGACTCCATGTATCTGCCATCAGAGGACATAACTCCAAGGTACAATATGTAACAGTTAGTTTACACATATATATGTTTATTAATGTAAATCCAACATATACACAACAGACAAAATTTTGAATCTTTAATACGGAATGAATTTGATACTTACCAAATTTATATAGAGCATACAGTTTATGCTTTATAAACCATGGAGACAATTATGCTTCTAAGTATTAAACAAAAGATTTCAAAAAATACAAAAACATCAAACAGATTGCACATGACATTGTGACCTAGCTAGAGAAAGAGTCCATGATAAGCCAATCAAAGACGAGAAATGTACTACTGGTATTTATAGTGAAAAAATATATACAAGTATTGAATAAAACTAGAAAAATAAAGTTGAAAAAATATTTCATATTTCATGACTCCTGTGTGTAACTGCATTTCAGAAGCCACAGGTCAGCACGAGAAATTCTGATGGAGAATCCCCCCAAGCTGTCTGAAGAGGAACTCCAGAAACTGCTGGCCGATGCTCACTTCCCCCTCCGAAGCCGACTGTCGACTCTGAGGGAGGAGGAGGAGAAGGAAGAGGACAGTGGTGAGTGGTCAGGGAAAGGATTGGGGGGGGGGGGGGGGGGGTCCAAAATTCAAATAAAAGGGGAAGGGGTCAGGTAGATATTACAAGTAGGGAATATCAATTCTGAATGCATTTCTCTACTGGGGGAGATTATCCTAGATTTTATTATGCAAATAGAAAAATTCACATTTGTGCTTTTTTCTTCTTCAGATATTGAGTCAAGACCTGCTTCTATCTCAGCTGAAACATGGAAGTTGATTTCCCAAGAAAAAACTGAAATCAGTGATCAAAACGAAACAGATAGAAATGTTTATAATAGTGAGGTGTTTACTAGTGTTACAGACACAGAGCGAAGTAATTCAAGGAACTCGCAAATACCAGTATTACCAGAAATAAACCGATCTGGAAGTCTAATAGCACAATGGAACAATGAGCGACCGTCAAGTAGCAACAGTCGAAATAGTTCTGTGCTGACCATAAAAAACAGTTTCAATGCTGCAAATGTCAGCGACAGCATAGAAATCATGTCTATAGGAAGTGAGAGTGTGGCATCCACACCCCGCCCACCCAGTGGGGACAAGCCCAGTAACCTGACCCAGAGGGCTAGGATGGACAAAAATATGATCCAGTCTACTTGATCTGTACTGTAATATTAGCATCTTTGAACATGTTGAAATCCGTCCTCTTCATGGTTGTATTTCTTGAACACTTTATTTTGATGAAATGTTTTCTTCATTAAAATACAATTGAGAGATGTGATTTAATGTTTCTTTTGCAAGGAATGAACTTTGATCAAAAGCGTTAAGTTTGCTTTCTTCATGTAATGATGACTACTTCTACATTAGTGTCAAGGTTAATTATGAAAAATCTAAGTTTGAGATGATACTCTAGAAGCAGTGCAAGTACCGGGGTAATAACAATTGACTTTTGTTATAATTTTTCTTTTTGGACTAAAACACTTGTGATTAATTAATTAATTAATTAATTGCACATTAATCCGTAAAAATGAACCACACTGCATGGAAACACGATAGCATTTTCTTGTCATAGGTGTTCAGTGAATTATTCATACAATTACTCAAAATGAATAGAAAGTTAACACATTCCAGTTAAAACATTTATTTTATTTGAAATTACAAAATGATCAAAATTTACAAAATTCAATACAAATTTGATTTTTCATGAACAAAAAAAAGCAATATATCTAGTATATCTTCAACCTTAAAAGATAAAGTTCTGAGCACATCGTACAATGACCCATTACAGCCTTCCTGCCTCACTTTGGCATGATCATTCTGTTTGGCCTTAGTTGCTAGTAGGTCCTTCAAGTTCTCTTTGTTCATTACAAGGAAAGCTTGGTTAGCATGCATCATAAAATAAATTGAATGGTTTCAACTACATTATTGCACAATGTTGAGAGATCCAATTCAAACCAGAAATATGTTTGTTTCAACCCTGTGCAACATTTACTGAAATTGAGCAACAAAGCTCGTTCACAATATAAAGTGAAAACCATAATACAAAACAAACTAAAGGTAATTCCTTCAGATTTCATTAACTGTGTTCGTAGTTAATTTGTGTCATGATACATAGGCCCAGCCTCCATAGACAGTGATCCTTGCTCCTGTTGCATCCAATAGGCACCTTCTGCTGAATACCTCAGACCTACATGTGATACTGGCTTCAGGGTTGTGTATGTGGGCTCACAGAGCCATGGAATGGATTGGACAGAGCAAGCAGGTGTGAGATGGAAGCTCGGAGAAACTGAGAAACAGGGAGGAGATATTCCAGCTGCCTGACTCCCTCTGGATGGTTGTATAGCCTGGTAAGTGTTGGTCGACTGTGTTACCCAGTATGTTCTGGGCACTTGTTGGGCCACATAATTTGTTGATATCGGTAGTTTCTGTTTTAACACCTCGGTGCTTGATTCTGCAGCATTGGTGTCCATGGTTGTTTTTGATACACTGGGCATTATGCTCTGTGTGATATTGCTGTACCTCCTCATTTCAGTCTTATCTGTAATATAAAGATATTCCTTTTAATACAAGGGGTTTCATAGTGTTTTGTGCCTATTTTGTACCCAAAACACTTAATTGTTGAGCTAACTTGCCTAACTCAAAGTAGCTAAAAAAAATTACTGATGCAATTTTTATGCTGAAAATTGACCTGAATTTACACCAACCAAAAAGCTTTTTCTACATTTATTTGTATGGCACTTTCTTTTTTTCACTTTTTTTTTTTATTTTTTTTATTTTTATTGAGTTTCATATTCACAACATATGTACACACATGACATAATAGGTGATTGTTGCATCTGTAGAGACATCTTATAAAATCTTTAGATTATTGCTAATTGGTTATATAATTTGTACAGTTCATATGAAGTGAAAGCTGATTTTGAGAGAGAGAGAGAGAGAGAGAGAGAGAGAGAGAGAGAGAGAGAGAAAGGTGTGCAGGTATTGTATACGTGTATAAACCATACTATACTCAATTAAGGACAATTGAAATGATATGAAGACTCCCAAAAATGGGAAAAAATAAAAAAAAAACAACTTGACCATAGCTATATCACTACAATTTTTCACAAATATTCTGCCAGTGGCTTTCATATTCCTCATATCTACAATTTTTCAACAGCAAATATTTTTCAGTCAAAAGTCTTTCTGTTATGACCTTTTTCAATACATGTATATTAGGTAGTGGATTACTTTTATATTTACATGAAAAAATGTATTGCTTCACAATAAGAGCTATCAAGTTAAAAAATGTATAACTTTCTTTATTATTATATTTTCCAAAAAGAACTGATTGTAGATCAAATGTAATTGAGATTTCAAACTGTGTCAAAATCCACTCTTCAACATCACACCACAATTCTTTTACCATATTACATTCATAAAATAAGTGGATAATACTCTCTTCATCTGTTTTACAAAAGGTGCATACAGCAGACTCTGCTTTTTTTATATTAAAAAGATATTTATTTGTAGGAACAATCCTATGAAGTATTTGATATTGTAACCAATGTAGTTTTTATTCCTGTGTAGACTTAAATGGGAGTTCAAAAATTTTATGCCAAGAAGTTTGTGAATAGTTGTAACCCTTTTCTCTCCATTTTGATATAGATGTACATATTTCTCTTTTTTATCTAATAGTAAGTTGTACATGGGTTTATAACCTTTACATGTATTAATAAACAATAAAATATGATTGGGGATAATTGGTCCATATTGTATTGTGTTTTGTAAGTTTTGTAAGTGTATATCTTGTGTATGCAGTCTGATCATAACTGCAGTTTTTAAACTTGCATACTCTATAAAATTTGTCTTTGGATTAATGTTTTTCAATTCCTCAAAGTTCATGAACGTTCCATCTATATTAAGTAGATCACTAACAAAAATAAATCCAGTATTAACATAACTTTTGAAAAATATCGATTTATTATCTACTGTAATTTTGGGATTGTGCCATATATGTTCATTTATAATTTGGGGTTTACTAAGTGGGGTTTGCTCATTTACTTTTAACCAGCTGAGGAACACTTCTTTCCAAAAAGAATTTTCTAGGTTTTTACATATATTGTACGAATAATCTGGACCATTTCTCTATATTTCAGAGAGACTGATTTTCAAAATTGATTCTAGAAGTTTTACCCATTTTGTGTCAGTTCTAATAAGTCTTCTCATCCAAGTAGCTTTGAGTGCTGTGATAAAATTCCCATAATCAACCATTTTGAGACCCCCATGACTATAATCTTGTACGATTGTACTTTTCTTTACTTTATGAACTTTACAACCCCATAGGAAATGAAAAATATAATTTTCAAAACTTTTTAGGTATTCAGTTTTTGGGTTGGGTAATACTAGTATTAAATGATTTAACTTTGGTATTATTAGTGTCTTGATTATCGTTATTCGACCAATTGGAGTTAATTTTCTTGACTTCCATTGATTTATCAATTTTCTAATTTCAGATAATTTTGGTAAATAATTTAAGTCTTCCATTTCATCTAGAGTAACTGAAAATTTAATACCTAGAAGCTCAAAATTTAAATTGTTCCAACTAAGTTTCCATCGTGAATGATGAAATACATCCTTTGAAAATTTTTTGCTACCAATCCAAACCATTTTTGTTTTTGTAAAATTTATTTTTAAGCCTGATACTTGTGCGAAGAAGTCTAAAACCCTAAGAATGCCATCATATGATTGCGGTGTACCATCCATTATAATTGATGTATCGTCTGCATATTGTGATATTTTGTATTCTTCTCCATCTATAAGTATACCTTTAATGTCTTTTGTATGGCACTTTCTTTGTACATGTATTCATAAAAACATAACAACTCTTACATGAGGTGCTAGGTGTCTGAGAATTGGAAGCTGTATGGAGACTAGGAAGACTCAGGGTGATTGGGGGCTCTACCAGAGTCTCAGGCGTGCTGTAACACTCGCTCTTGATCGAAGCTCTATGGGGCTGGTATCTGACCATGCATGACTCTACCATGGTACCTGATGATGGTTTGTTACATGGAATTCTCATGGCTTTGTAGGGCTGGTATCTGACGAGGCAAGGACCCACAGGTGGCTTGCAAAGGGTGTCAAACAATGCATCTAAAATCATACAATGGAAACTACATAGCAATGTCAACGTTATAGATGAGATGAAAATGATTTAATCCTTGATCATGCATGAAAGCATAAAAATCTTTTTTAAATCTATGAATTTATTAATATTTGACAATATCAGATAAAGATTGCTATTTCAATATAACCTAGTTTACTGT
Organism: Magallana nippona; assembly: GCA_033439105.1. Classification (NCBI taxonomy): domain Eukaryota; kingdom Metazoa; phylum Mollusca; class Bivalvia; order Ostreida; family Ostreidae; genus Magallana; species Magallana nippona. Next base: position 46,853,270 of record CM065923.1, on the reverse strand, counting down.
CCCTGGTCATTTTCTCTTTTCTACGAAGTGCAGTAGCAAGTTTCTTTATCTCCAACTGAGTGCACGCTTTACATGAGCAATTCTTGAACTGACAGAAAGGTTTATGGCCTTTCAGCGTCACCAGACGGCCATGGTTTCTGCATTTGTTGCACCGTCTCGTGGACAACTCGCTATCGATAATTATATTTCCAGACATCACTTCAAAAATCTAATTTCAGCAGCAGTAGGCAAGTTTCGTACAGACTTGTCCAACGTGCAATTCCTACTTCAAATGAAAATTGCGGGAAAACTTGAAGATAAATTGGTGAAGGTGTCCTGGAGAGAATACAATTTTCCGGCATTTGATATAGTACCATGTTTGTTTGCGTGTCAAAGCATAACAATTTACTTAACATCAATTTTTTAAAATAAAGTTTATGAAATAGCAAGATTCAAATTTTGTGAATTGAATTTCTTCTATTTTTTTAATTTTTTTTTAGGGGGATTTTAAAACGCTGGCACACCCCCAAACTTTATCCTCCTTTAATTGTAATATCGGGTTGGAAAAAGTTAGGCAACCCTTAAGTAAATAAACTGCCTAAATGTGAACTAATTATTTTGTGATTGATCAAAGAGGACTGAAGTACGTCAGCGAAATCCATGCATGAGACGCACTGGTCCACAAAAGATATAAAATTTACCTACTTTCATGACTTTTTAAGAAACATTTTAGTTATGAAAATTACATTAATATATTGCCACATAAGCTCAGAAAGATTTTTATGAAATTTAGAACATCAAACCACCATCTCACAGAGGAGACTGGGAGATGGTCCAATATTCCTTTAAACCAAAGAGTGTGTAAACTGTGTAATACTGGTCAAATTGCTTACGAATTCCATTATATTCTTGAATGTAAAGAGTTATTGACGTTTAGACATTGATATCTTGAGGATAAATACTGTTCAGCACCAAATACTATATAAAGTTCTGTGAGCTTATGTCTTGTAATAATGTTACAAATCAGAAAAAATTATATTATTTCATTATCAAAATTTACAGTCTGATATTACATGTAATAGTCTGTCCTCCATAGTTCTACTTTTTCCTATTTTCATTGTATATATTGTATATTTATGCTTATTTACTATTTATTACTATCTATTCATTTATAAAATGTACCTCTGACTTTTGAACTGTATATACTGATTGACCTTATGTACCATTTCATGGTTTGAGTGAATAAACTGAACTGAACTGAATGACTTCAATGGATAACTAAGGAGAATACCGGTATCAGAGAAGTCGCAAATAGTTTCTGTGGTAACCGTTTATACGAGCTGATTGAAGGAAAAAAAATGCTACACGGCGGGTTATATTTATCATACCCACATGAACAATCAAAAGAAAGTATTAATTTCATTCTTTCCTTTTTAAAAATAAACCTGTAATTTTGGGTAACCGATATCACTGTTTTAATGAACCTGAAACGTTGTTTTTAAACTTTTAACTGTTGATACTGTACTTCAAAACTGTCTTGCGTAACCGAACACATAGCGCTTATTTGAACCTACAGATTTGTGTAGATATGTCATTAGTGTTCATACAAATTGATACAACCGACGACACAATGTATAGATATGAACCAATAAACTTCGGTAAATGATCGCCCAATGTGCACGTGTATACATGAACCTGTCAACTTCGGTAATAATGTTGGTAATAAGATCCTGTTAATTAAGATAGGGATCTAATGTCAAGGTAGTGAGACAAGGGGTTTATAAATTATATACATGTAATTCTGTAAATTGGGTAGCCGATGACACGGGTTGTGAACCTATGTAAGAAATGACAAGGTTCTTATTATAAAATATATGCAAAGACAAGAAATTTATCAATTTCAAATGTATGTTGAATTACAAAATTCGGGGAAAAGTGGAATATAAAAATATGAATGTATGTTATTATTATTATTATATTATGCATAAATGATTATCGTTTGTACATGTATGCGCACTTAAATTCAAAAAATAATTCTTGAAAAATCACCATTAATTTTTCCAAATTTTTAATGAAATCAGGACAGCTGTTGGGTCTAAAGAAATTATTCCTCGAGTACCAAAACATCACTACTTGTGTAATATGATAATGATACTTTGTCTATTCATACAAAACCTTACAAAGCATAAAAAAATTACAAGTAGCAGATATATGCATACATATTATATACACGTAAATAATGAAACAATAGCAGGATCAGACCCACTAAAAGATCAAAGTCAATCCAACGATAAATCGATGAAGATTTTATCAATACAGGACAAATCTTATTGTTCAGTCATGATTAATACAAAACTGTTCGATCTCTATAATCTGTCTTGTCAGTAATTAGAAGAAAATCTTGTCTCCGCTGAACAAATTGAGGGCGTGTTGGTCTTGACCCCCTGTGGGTGGCAGTAAGCGCCTGGGTTGTCGTCTCTGGGTGTTGAGACGCGCTGCTCTCCTTACGTTAGGAATGGTTGTGTGGGGCAAGGATGGTGTGGAGAAAACTGGGGTCTGACTTCTCTTAGGAGTAGAAGGAACTTCCTGCTCAGATAAGTTATCATCTACAATTTAAAATCGTTGTTCAATTTTCTATCCAAGTTCAATCAAGCAAAAAGTATTGAAGTTAATACCGTAACGTACGTTTGTCCGTATTATAGCGAGAGACAGGTGTGTGGACTGAGCTGAATCTAAAAGAATGAGGAGTTCTTGTTGGTACTGGATCGGCAACAGGGGTTCTTGGAACCGCAGCGTCGCCGGAGTCTGGTAGTAAATAAAAACAAAACGATAATGGATAGAATACTATTAATGTTTTATGATCATCGGAACAACCTCACCTATTGTCCGTTCTAAAGACAGTCGCAAGTTTGGAACAACAGCTACGGGTGTTGAACAGGTGTGTGCATCGTCTGTCGCACATCTAAACCTCGGTGTGCTGGGAACAAACTGTGCTGGAGAATTTGAATTCATTCTGCAAAATCTATTTCAATGCATAATAATCAAAATAATAATTAAGCGTAAATATATAATGGCAATTTATAATTTTATTGAATGACATCAATGAAAACTCAAACTAATCTCAGCGAGATTCGTCGAGACTGAAAAATTTTGACGGACGTCTCTTCCGAAGAGATTTTTCAGTCTCGACGAATCTCGCTGAGATTAAATTCAAACGTAAACAACAAACTATACTCTATAATGATTATTATTAAATGTCAACATATGGTAGGGCCATCAGCATTAAACTACATCTGTGCTACAGATGTACTACATCTGTAAATCTATGTGATTTTGTCTTTCAATAAATTTCTACACGTCATTCTTCTTTCTTGCTCACCTCTTTTTAAAGAATCAGAATTCCCCGAGTAATATGATGATCAAAAATAACCCAGACAAAACGAAGGCGTAGAATACGCCAACTGGAAGAAAAAGTGCGGTTATTTCTTCAAAAGAAAATGTATATATACAGTAAAGAAGGATAACAGCTGACGAAAAAACAATACTGTACTGAATTACTTTCTGTAGCATTGTTTACATATCCAACCCGCCAAAACAAGTTTTACAGACTGTAGTCAGACGTAGTTTCGTTTTGACCAATGAAATACACCGTTTCATACACCGGAAAGGCTACTTCTAAAATCCAAAATCAGACGAGATTCATTGCCAGGATGCAGACATTATAAACTTGTTAATGATGTTTTCATTACTGTAGGCTTGTAGACTGTAGCAAGTGCTATTAGATGTGTAAATTAAAGCCAACCTGAGGTAATAGATATGAATAGTTTTGGTTTCACAAAGACTGAGGAGTTGGTAGATGATATATTCATTTCAGTTTTAGATAGTACGTTGACTATATGTTTAAAACAACTTTTTTTTATATACTTGAAGGACATTTTTTTTTACATTTTGATAATTCGGGGAAAGGGAATGAAAATGAATCCACAAAAGAAACAAAAAGGGAAAGAGGTAATTTATTGTAGTTTCAACACGACTTTTGTGAGAAAAAAATTAAAATTTATCTTATAAGCATGATAAGTAGTTTGATATATAATTTTTTTCTATGGAAATGAAAGCCATTAGAATTATCTGTTTTCTATCCTGTTTCACTTTGCCTTGATGAAATTTATCTTTGTTGTAGATGCAAACTTGCAACACCAAAAACAGTTTGACAGTAAAGAGGACTCAAATGGAGAAGCAAACTGTGAAAAAATGTTATTTGAACATAGAAACCCTGAGGAAAGATAAACAAATGACATGTATGTGATTTTATCTATTTATTAATTTTCCTTTGAATATCTCAGTGATGTTTTCCAACTTTAATTATTTGTATATTCATATCATATATTTATTTTCTTTTTAGGGGAAGAAAGAATGGATTTCCTGATGCCAAAGATGAACATTGGAAGTACTCAGAAGGATTATTTTGAAGGTATTGATAGTAGATATGATTTTTATTTCAGACACAGTAAAGCTCTTTTACACAAAGATCCTGAGCACCTGTAAAATATTGTACATCACCTCATACATGTATTATTTTGTTGTGTTCTAGTAATTGAAGATGAAGACAAAGAAAATGAGAAAAAGACATTATTAAGAGGTATGCTTTCAAAAATGAATATGTGATTGATGCAAATTGTGACTGTAATTTAACTGTTGAAAGCAGTTTCTATCTTAGAAAAGTGGTCTGGTTGAGATTTTTATTCAAGAAGGCTAACTTAAACATTTAGATTATGTGCTTGTGTATTCTTTAACTTTTTTAAAATTCTTTATAATAATTTATGATAGTTACATAACCTGCTACCATATCAAGCATAAGTACAGTGAATCATCTGCTAAAAAGTTAACAGCAGCACAAATGAGTAGTTGCTGAATTTTCATGACGAGAGTTTTCCTTCGGACAGAAATGCAAAGAAAGACAGAAATTACTCCTCCAAAGAAGACATCAAAGAAGAATAGGTTTGTTTCTTTCAAAATTTGTCACATTAAAAAGAAATTTATCTGCACATCGTATTGTGTATCATTTCAAATTAGTTTTGCTCCTACTATGTATTAATGAAGTTGTCAAATAATAAAAGAAATATTACATGTATTTCTTCTTATTTGGCTTTTGACTTCTTTCAGTACACCTGTTAAGAAGAAAGATAAAAAAAACCAGCCCTTGACTTCTACAGCTCTATACCTCACCCAGACAGACCTTGTGGAGAAAACCCCTGATGTCTCCCTCATTCCAAGTAGGTCTCTCCGAACAAGAGATTTGTCACAGCTATCATGTTGCAGATCCTACAGTTTTAAGCTCCAACAGGCTTCATAACCCCCTTTATGTCCTCCTCCCAAACATCTGTCATAGTTATTGCAGTTTTATTTTGTTCAATTATTTTGACTTCTTCTATAGAACCACTGAACCAATTGCAACAAAACTTGGCACTAATTAAAGTATCCTTTGTATGTAAAAAGGATCTAAATTGACAAAGGTCAAACCCTTTTCAAAGGGGAGATAATGAAAAAAAAAGATTTGGTGGTGTGTTAAAAATCTTCTTTTCAAAAACTTTCACCAAAAATGCCAATATTTACAGCAAATCTCTTATAAGTATAGTGTAGACTTTAAAATTCTTCAAACCACAACCACTGAACCAATTGTGGGGCCCTTGATGTAGTGTATATTCATATATTTCCCTGGACCAACAATAGGGTCAAGGAGGAATACAATCAAGTATCTCAATATGCATATACCCGGTAAATTTGTGTGAATTCATTTTTTTCACACATGTACCACCTTCTTCCTTCCCCATGCGGTCCCTCCTTTTTTTCCCAGACTTATATGAAATATTCAGAAAGGGATCCAAGATCTCTCTTAAAAACTGTTCCTTGGGTGAGCAATGTGGCTGGCCTATTATGTGTCTATTGTATCATATTTAACACAGAGTCATCAGGAGCAAAGCAGAAGAAAGATTACATGTTGAATTCACCATTCCAAATAACAGTAAGACTTTTAATTACCGGTACTATGATTATATAGATTAACTAAATTATGGAGATATGAATATTCATGTCAAAAACAAGAATATATACTTAGATTAAGAATAATACCTATGTTATTATTTTTTTTAGGGTTCAAGACCAGGACAGCTGTTAAGACAACTTACGAGCACCCCAAACTGTTCTAGAAAGGAGCAGCTTAAGGTCAGAGTTTTAAAAAAAATCATGGTGATTTATTTGAAATCTTTTTAGCTCACTAGAACCAAAGGCTCAAGTAAGCTTTTCTGATCAAAATTAGTTTGTTGTCTGTCGTTGTCGTCATAGTCATTGTCATTGTAAACTTTTACATTTTCATCTTCTCAAGAACCACTGGGTCAATTTCAACCAAACTTGGTACAAAGTATACTTCGGAGAAGGGATTTCAAGGTTTTTGTTAATCATTTACGTTATTGTGTTGCAACTTTTTTCAAGTTCAATGATTCTTTCTGTTAGGTGCACAAATAAAATGATTAAATTAAACTCAACTAGAATGAATAAGCTGGCATAACTTTATTGAGAAGTTACTGATTGCTTGTAATCAGCTTAACAAAATAGATTGGCATTGTGCACTGTGTTCCCATTGTTTGTATTAGACCGGATAGCCTGTCTTTGATTCCAAAAGGCTGCTGCTAGCCAATTAGAGTTATGGCCAATGTTACTCAGGTGAGCTGTGTGTCCTGTGGGCCTTTTTTTCTATTTTTGAATGATGAAAACTATTTCCAGTATTTTCTTGGTTTTTATATCTGTTGCACAACATGTTCAAGACTCTTAAAAGTGTTATAGTGATGGTAAACTGTGATGGTTTAGCTATTATGTGGTATTACATATATGTTCTTTGTCAAATTATTATGGAATTTGGAACAAAATACCTGTTGATTTTTATTCCAATTTTACAATAAAGTTTTAGGTAAATTTCATATTTAATTTTGCTGCTGCTTTACTGAAACTTGCCCGCCCTCCAGGTATTGAACTTGCACCAATATTAGGCTCTGATAATAATTCAGTGAGGCATTTGATATAAAAGTTTTCTATGAACAAATTCTATCATGAAAGAAAAAAGTTTCTGAAGAGATAGATTTATTGTGTATCTGGTACTGTTTAACATTTTTAACTATGCTTTCCTAAGCAATTTCTCTATCTTTCTGTTGGTTTTTAAGATGGACCTTTCGGCCATTCAGCCTCCGGTACAGGAGGATGAACTGGAGATTCATTCCTCCACCCTGGTCAACTCCCTGGAGATTGTTCCTCTGGATGACAGTGTAGAGATGCCCCCTCCCATAGATACCCAGCAGATTCTAGAGTTTAATCAGGTTATTTCTCGAAGTTATAGTTGCCACACTGTCAGTCAAGTGTTTAAAAACTAGTCTATTAAAATGAGCCAACATTAGTTGCTTTATCCATTGAAAATCAAAGCTCTGAAAAGCTTTATTTTCAATGCAATTAATATTTGATTTTTTTTTAAATACTGTTGTTTGATGGAGGCCATAAACCATAAAATCTATTTGCAATCAGTAAAGAACAATGTTATAATGTTTTTTCTTCTTTTTTATTTAGTTAAAGATGTAACTTACTGTAAAAATAATTGTTTTCAGAAAACTAAAGAAAAGAAGCAAAGTTTTGTAAAGACATCTAAAGAAGGTGTGAAAAGAAAAGTTGCAAATGTTCTTACAAAACATGGGGAGCTCTTTCAGTTTAAGTCCAAGGTCTCAGAAATTTTACACAAGGCTAAGGATATTGGCATTGTGAAGGAGAAAAATGTGGAAGATGTAGGTAGTGGAGATAAGGATTTACAGACTCTAGATGAACCACAATGTACAGAGCAAAGCAGTGGAAACAGAAAACGGAAAATAATGGCCAAAGTACCTGGAGAAATAGGAAAAACGCTGGAGGAAAATTTGGAGAAAAGAGCATTGGATATCTCAGAAATGAAATCAATTAATGAATCATTCCGCAATTCAATTTCAAGTAAGCAGAGAAGATTATCATTCAAGGATTTAAGCATTCATAAGGAATGTGAACTACAGTCGGAAAATAAAGAAGAAGTGGATGATCTACCATCAGAAAATGAAGTTTTGGATAAACTACTGTCAAAAAATACAGAAGGTATGGATGATTTACAGACAAAAAATAGAGAAGTAGTTGATGATCTGCAATCAAAAAATAAAGAAGTAGTGGATGGTATAACTACAAATCAAATGAAAAACAAGATGCCAGTTGAAAAAGATGACTGTAGTCAGAGATGGGAAAAAAACCAGAGTGTAAGTTCTCCTCACAAGGTAAAGCAAACTGGGGAAAGTGAGAGCATGAAAAGAAGCAGAGGTTTGAATAAATCTGATGAACAGTTCAGATATTCTTCCAGCTCCAAAGAAATCAGTTCATCACATGCCCGCCCAGCTCTGAAACATTGGGATAGTGTGAGGAAGTCTATTGCAGAAGATGACCTATGTTCCTGGAAATACATCTTTAAAAAGAGAGCAGTAGTCAAGAAACAAGTTTACCTTAGATCTAACATGGATGCTTCCAACACACCAGTTGGTAGGTACCTTATTATATCACAGGAGATTTATTCTTGTATGTTTTATGTGAAAGAGATTCTCATGTACTTTGCAAAATAATTCCAATTAAATATGCCAGCTATGATATGGAATTTCTATGCTCACTTCCAAGAAGTGAAAAGGTTGCTTTTCAAATGTTGGTTGGTTGATTAAGAGTTGGATGGATGATGGTTGCTGTGTTTATGGCAAGTGAATGACTTAATTCAGTTGATTTTTCATGTCAAAAGTCAGGAAGTTTATTTCTGGACGGTATACATATTGCACACTCACACTATGTTTTTCACAACCATCAATGCCTCTCATATATCTATAAACACAATTGCTCTTATCAAAATTAAGAGTAAATGGAATGCGAACATATAAAGTAGTAAACATTAATTCCCAGGGATTATGGCATTAATTATGAAGTATAATTGCTCTGCTGATATATTTACCATGACGAGTAAATGTGTATTGCTCAAGCAGCTTCTTAATAGGGTTGAAGTCATTTAATATTGAAAGATATGAATATTAGTATTAGCGACCATTTAATTATTGATTTGCTTCTTGATCTCAGTTTCTGTAACCAACATGAATGATTTTAAATTTGAATGGTATACTGAGCAGACCCTACCTTAAGTAATACCCCAGCAGTCCAGTTTTTACAACATTGTGATTTATTGTCTATATTCTAGTAAGTTTGGTTTTAATTTTCAGATGACATCCTGAAGAATTTTTTAAGAGTGACATCCCCATGTGCCAACCTTCAATTCAGAGTTTTCAAGCAATCCTCTTCAACCACTACTTAGTATTAAAATGTTTCATTAATTTGATTGTTGTACAGTTTTGGAAAGGTGAACACCTTTCTCCAGTGTGTTATAATTGTTAACACAATTTCTTCAAAAATGGTGTTTAATACATCTGTTTTTTTCTTTTTTAGTGTTTATATAAAACACTCCTACATCCAGTGCTACAATTTCATGTTTTTTGTTTATATACAGCATATTTATTTCTACATGGATAACCATCCAGAAACATTTTCTTGTTGATTAAATATGAAACTACCATTGTGATATCTAAATTATTTGATCTGTGATTTATTTATATGTACCGGTAACCAATATTGTATTCCTTATGTTATATACCTGATCTGTGATGTCTTGTGATATATAGCTTTGGTTTTCATGTAAATCGTTTTGTTTTAATAAATGTATCTGCAAATTAATGAATGAGCATGTGTACATGTTTATAAAAAAAATTGAGTTTATTTATAAACTAAATAAGATTAAAACTGTGCTCATGATTTGCATAATGCAACCAGGAGTATGAAAAGTTACTGAAGTAAATTACTATTGTTTAATGGTTATTAGAAATACAGTGCAATAAAATTATTACAGAGAACTGTTAGTATGTTATGTTATATTCAGTGGCAATTTATCATTTGTAACCTTGGAATAAGGCACCCCATTTTAGCTCACGGAGTAAGTTGGTGTCGGCAAATAAACCTAATTTATTAAAGTTTGTGGAGCAGGTCCCATATATACCGGGTAAGTTAATACTGGTCTTAACATAACCAAACTTGCATGGATGGTGCATCTGGGCATACTTAAGGACTTAACAGACTTGGATGCTGAATTTGAGCCATAGGTTTCAGATGCAGGAGGAGGTTAAGGTTTTTGGAGCAGGTGCCCTTTGATGACCATATTTAAGTTATTACTTGTCCTATCTTCAAACTTGCATTTTATGGTGCATTTGATGATACTTCTGCACTTGACAAGCTTGATTGGTGAAACTGAGCCATAGGTTTCAGATGCTGGAGGAAGTTAAGGTTTTTGGAGCAGGTGCCTTTTGATGTTCATTTCTAAGTTAGAGCTTGGACTTTTGATGGGATGTAATTATTTGGTTTGCTCATCAAAACAAGCTGTCAAATATTAATCTTATTTCTTCTGATTCTCTAAAAAAGGCTCATCAATATTCACAGCTATCAAAATCTTTTTTTTTTCCCAAGATCTCTCAGACTGCTCTGTTGTGTGAACTTGAATTCGTTTCAACAGAAATATATACCGGTACAGCCCTGGATAAAGTTAGACGTTTCATTGCGTTTAATATATTCCTAACTTTTAGTCAAAAACTAAAGAGTTAATGATGAATAGACCCCACCCTCATCAAATCGTAGTTTGACATGAACTGTCAAAAGTTCAAGCTCTTGTTCAAACTGTTTTATTACGGGTCCTATCTTCACCAAACTTGCATGGATGGTACAATTCTTATGTAATTGACAAGCCTGGTTGTTAAATCTGAGCCATAGGTTTTGCATGCTTGAGGAGGTTCAGTGTTATCGAGCAGATGCCCTTTATTGATGACCATATCTTTGTTATCCATGTGCTTATCTATACTCTGTCCCGAGTTTTTGCTTCCACCACTTTTCGCTTGATATTTTGATAATCATAGATACCTTTGTGCTCAAAGCACGTTCATTCACTAATATAAAATGTTCAGATTATCTGTTTTGAAACGCCACCTCTACCGCTTCAGGTTTCAATATACAACCCAAAATAGAAAGTCTGTGTGGATTTTGCATTGCATTTGCCATGAAATAGCCCGGATGATAACGTTGAAAAATTGGGTGAGGTATTCCGAGTAATGGAGAAAAGATGTAAACATTTCCCATTATAAATCTCCGTAAGAAATTCGTTTTTGTTCATGTGAATTTTTATGAGTGGACAATGAAAATTTGTCAATGATGATATCTTGGATGTTTTCCCTTTTATCGATTTCAAGTGTATTTTTTGTACAAGTATGTGTATTTTTATTAAAAATCATCAAAAAGTAATGGAAGCAATAACTTGGGAGAGACTATAGAGAGGGTGAATTGGTTAGGGGAGTCAGACCCCCCTGGAATGTATTAGAATAAAATAATTTTGATATTTAGTAAGAAATTGATTGATTCTTCCTAAAAATGAAATTATTGCATTTATTTGTTTTTGAATTTGGCGCCAAAGAGACTCCCGGAAGGATTACGTCCCTTGGCAGAGTTGGAAACGACAATGGCGGTCGCGGATATTTGATAGCGTTAGTGTTCTTTGTGAAATGGGCGTCCATAGTGATACGACAGGTAAGTAAAATATGACGATATTTTAGGGCTATTTGATGCGTATTTTGAAAGATTTGCTAGCAAATTCATGGAAACCGATAAAAAGCAATCAAACGACAGGTTTCAACCTGCTCAACTCTAATTTTCTCTGTCATGTTATTGTTGCTTATATATTTCAATATGACAGTAATTTGTCGGAGTCAGCTTATGTTGTTGTTTTTAATATTTAAATTCTGTAAGAGGCCAAAATGCTTGAGAATGTAATGCTGACTTCATTCAAGTAAGACTATACATGTAGTTCAATATAAGAAGGCACATCTTGCTGATTGCAATGATTTCCAGTGGAATGTTACTGCAGTAAACAGTGCCAATGTTACACTTTGAGATCTATGTTAATTGGAATGAATTTAAAAAGTACATGCATCATATAAAATGTACTATTTAATCTTTATTTCATATTGCCAAAATTGAGCTTATTTGGCAAATCTTTTTCAGAATTTGTGTGAGTTCTCAGTATGAAATTTGTAATAAAACAGAACAAACATACATCATCGGAACCCATGGGTTTTTACTTCGTTACACTGCTTTTGACATAGTGTAACAAATAAAAACATGTTGGTTCTGACAATGGCAAAATAGAAAAATGATTTAAACTTTGTTGGTCTCAATTAAGCTATTAATTAATTCATCTTAGCTAGCCAAGAGTTTTCGATACACTCCTTGGCTAGCAAAGATGCAAATTATTATGACATGTGACAATTTAAGCAACTGAAATATATATATAGACAATAAGTTTGAGGAAAACAAAACAATTCAAATACAGGCTCAATCTTATTGATTCTGGAAGTGTGCTAATCCTCCTTAAATCTATATCTTAAAAACCACACATGATATACAATACTCTGTCCCAAGATATCCTTGATTCACATTTTGCTTAATTACTCAATATTTATAAATACCTCAGGGTTCAAATGATGTTCATTCAAAAGTATGAAAAATTTCCAAGATTTCTCCGTTGAAACGCCCCCTTTAGCTAATCAGGTTTCAATACACGGCTAAAAAATGTGATGTCTACGGGGATTTTGCATTAAAGCACACCTGGATGATAACGTTGAAAAATTGCGCAAAGTATTCTGAGAGACTTCCGAATGGAGAAAAGATGTCAACATTCCCCATTATAAATCTCCGTTAGAAAACTGTTTTCGTTCCTGTGAATTTTTACAAGTGAAAAATGATATGTGTGAATGAAGTTATCTTGGAAAATTTCCTTTTCGGCTATTTCAATTGCTTTTCTTACACAGGTATGTGTATTTTCATTAAAAATCGTCCAAATGTGCTGCATAAATATTTTGGGACAGACTTTATATTTACATCAAAGTTTAGCCCTTGGTTATCTGCATTTTGATATTTGATAAATTCACTCAGCACCTGCTTCTGTAGACAACTTAGATAAGTGCAAACGTAACGGAGATGGATAGAATGTGAACACCAACACTGATATTTAGTTACAATCACCATCAATTATAAAAATTGTTTTTCTTGCATTTAATATAAGTTCAATGTAATGGCATTGCATTGATTTTCATCTCGTATCTTATTTTGATAGAATCAATATATTATGCTTTTGCAACCTGAGTAAAAAGTTAACAATTTGGTGTTTTAACATAGGTCCATCCAATATGGCCAACAATGCAAAGAGTTTGAGAGGACAGCTTGGGCTGAGGAGCAGCGGTAAGTCTTCTCTCATGTTGACACATTTTACAATTTATATATATTCCATCATTAAAGATATTCTTAAAACCTAACACCACCACCCCCCCCCCCCCCCCAATTAATATGAACAAAACTACAATATACATAGGAAAGTTCTTTTATCTTTATATTAAAAAGGATATCAAAGAGTTGTTTTTTTTAGAATTAATTTTGTTTTGCAGCCCTGGCTCCCACATCCAGTAAACTGACCACACAGTATATGGTAATGGACCACATGAAAAATCACTATAGCAAAATCACTAATGCAAAGCGTAAGTATACACAATCATACCAAATATCTAAAATCAATCAAACTTAGAGAAGCCTTAAATTATATAAGGCCATATAAAACTAATTTTTAGATTCTCATCCCCGCCCGCCCCTCTGAAAGTGGCCATCCCAATATATTTTATTTCATTTTTTTTTTAAAAATCGTGTGGAAAAAAAATTGGGCTCAGTATACAAAAAAGTCAGAACATTTTAATGACTGCTTGACATGTGGATTATCGTTTGATTCAAGTCATGTTTTTGTCATAAGAATAGTGTCACGATAATCGATTTTTAATCGATGATCAGTTAAAAAGGATGTCGATTTATGATAATCAATTTGAGATTTTATAATCAATTTATTACATTAATATTATACTTATTGTTTTGTTTAATGAAATGAAAACTATTGCAAACTGGGTTTTGCAAATGAAATGTAACTCTTTAATTGATAACAATAAAGCATAAATATTATAAATTAATGAATTTAATACAATTTGTTACCAATTCGATTATTGGCCGATCATCAGTTGGTAAGAGTCAACAGATTCTGCTGATTAATCGTGTATGACTTTCATGCATTAACGGTTTAGTTGAATGAAAATGGAATTAAAGGATTACAAATTGGTTTGTGCACTCATACATGTATTAGCTTTAATGATTAAAAAATAGAGCAGTAATTACTTCATGAACATGGACAGTGAAATAGATATTTTTTTAAAATAAAAAATAAAATCTGCCCAACCGCACCATATTTTTTGCAAATCAGGATGAGAATCTAAATATTAAATTTATGTGGCCGAAGAGAACATGTTAGTCTTAGATTTAGCTGTCATATACTCTCCTTTGTTTTGATTGAATTTTAAATGAGGAAAACATTTTCAAAATGACAAAAACTGGTGAAAACTGCATTAACAAGCTAACTAATGTGTGCAAATATTTGTTTAATTTTCAGCGGCAATCGACAACAGAGCCCCTAGAAGTATTTCCTCAAGTCAGAAAGGTGAGTGGCACCTAGGAAAGGACCAAATTCTAAAATAGAGTTATATGTATTTGATAAAGTTTAAATTAATTTGCGATTGACTTGAAAAATGATTAAATTTTTCAATTTTAATGTATTTCTTTTATCAAAGACCAACAGATAATTTGATTATTTCTATTGAAATATTTGGTAGATCTGTGTTCAGATAGAATTTTCATTCCAGTACGCGACAGAAACACAAGAGATGGGAAGCATCGTCCGGTGTCGGCCATGTCTGTTAAATATCCAGTACGTCCATACTCTGCCATGACAGGCCATGATGATGACATTTATGATGAAGATCAGTGGGTAGGTAGAACGCCTGGAACCACTGGAATAGCTTAGCCGTAATAGTTTACCAAAAAACACCATTTTTTTTTTGAAATGCCAATTTTACATTCTTCATTTATGTGATTAAGAATGGAAACTTTTAGATCAATTTAATCTATCTTTTAGGGAGATGTTGATCCTGAAGATGAGGTTGAGAGACAAGTAAGGGAGATAATGCGAAAGAAGCTCAACACCAATACAAATCAGATTCACAATACAAATACCGCTCATGGTGGCACCTCTCAGTCCCCGTACTACTCGGCCAGAATGGGTCAGACTTCGCACCACCGCCCCGCCTCTGCCAGGTCATCCGCCCGCTCGGTTCACTCAGCTAGGTACCACATGGATAGAACCGCCATGCCAACAAAAACAGTCACTCAGAAAACTTACGATGGAGATGTCATTGAGAAACATAATCATGTCTTCACCCAGCCTGAGAAACCATTCACCCCTCGTGTCCTGAAATCAAACCGTGTGTCTCGCATTGCACAGAGCAAATACTACACTGCTCCTCCACAGAAAAGGGAAACTGATGAAAGCACCAATGCCAAAGAGGCCACATCACCTAAACCAAAGCCGAGAGCCAAGCCACGCATGAATGCTGGGATGGACAAGTCTGGAGAGATGACAGACACCTTGATGTTTGAGTCGCTTCAGAGCAGGGACTTCTCCAAGTACAGTGATGAACGAGAGCAGGTTGTCCCCAGACTAGACATTTCTCTGGACAAGGACAATATGAACTGGATCAAAGAACAAGCCATGAAAGCAGAGATCCGGGCCAAGAGTGGAGGAATGTCACGTATCAATGAGGACCAGATGTTGGATTCCAATGACCTTGAACAGACAGGCAAGGTGACCTTGACAGGAGGTTCACTCAACAAAACCACAAGGTATTATTTGTGAATTTTTTTATTTTTATATTTTATAAGAAAGTTAATTGTGTCTTTCACGATCGGGCATTTGATCAGACAACACTGCATTCTTCAAGGTTACTTTTGTTCCGTTGAGAAGGGAAAAAACTCAATTTCTGAGTTTTTTAAAAGTTCAAATGTTGAGTTAGAGTCTTTTCAACTTTAAAAAAATGTTATAGATAACTCTTGCAATGAAATTAAAATCCTATGAGGGACACATTATACCGTATATATATTGTGATCTTTCTGCCAAAAAAACTTAATATTGATATTTTTGTAGCCTTACTGAATTTTGATACATGTTTTTCTTTTTTTCTGAGTAATGAGTATCATTTATCATTTACATAGATATAAGTTTGACTTTATACTTTGACAGGTCTTTTGGAACCAAAACTTTTAACAACAGCCAGAGACTGAGTACAGAGTGAGTAGACGTGTTTCATTACTTCTCTCTATATATATATATAACACCATTTCTTCTTCTGTTATCTAATGTGATGGTAGTTGATTGCACTGATCCCTGTACATTCCTTGCACTGTCGACTAGTTCATGTAACTGTAAACTGCTTCCCAACGCATGAAACCTCCAACCTCTGCTTGGCTGATATTTTTCATTTTAGCGGTGAAGAAATATAACTAAACCCCAGTAATTTAAAGTTAAATCCCCATTCTTGCATGACATAGACATAGATATTGAATACCCCTACAGGAATGATGATGACTTTAGCATGGAGAAAAATGAATGATATAATGATTTAATTTAATGACACCAATAGACCATGTGATGCTCCCACTGAAAGCAATGAAGTACCTACATTGTGTATTCTCCACTTCTTACATAGAACTTACACAATCTGACAGGCATGCATAACACACCAATATATATATTATTTTTATATATATATATATATATATATATATATATATATATATATATATATATATATATATATATCTCAAATCTTAGTTTACAGTTTATATAATAAAAACTCTGCTGATATTTTCTAATATCTATAAAATGAAAATGGACCATATTAAGTACTGAGCCGCTTTGATAGAAACTATAAATTTACAAAGCAGAAACAACAGTTTGTTGGCTTCCCATTGAGCACCTTAAAAATGTTCATTTTTTTCCAGTATACGACATCGTCGGAAACACTCACCTGTCCAATGAAGAGTTCCGAGCATGTCATGTGACTGTTCAAACATGGCATGCAGTAGTAAGAGCATCTGACATTTGTGAAATAAAATAGATTAATTAAATGACTGTGATTTTGTTTGAGACTCTAGTCCTGACTTTGCATCTCAGTGGTCACTAAGATTGTGTTAACTGTTATTTAGCTAGCTTAGTGTTGGAGCTGGACCCACCTCAGAACTGTGTTTCCTGTTAAAGATAGCAAAGTTTATTTTGTATTTATAACTAACATGCATTTCTTCTAACAGCTTCTGTTGATTTTATATAGATTTATGATCAAATGTCCATATTCTCTATAGAGAGTGTTTCTGTTAAAGTGTGTAGTTACCTGCCAAAAGATAATGTTTTTGCATTTAAAGTGAAGAATATAAGTAGTTTCTTCTTTGTCAGATGTGCTGTAAAACTTCAGAGGTGTAATAAAATCAGACTGATTTATTTGTGTTGTATTTCTTTATTCCATGTTCCAATGTTTCAGATAACAGAATTACTTGGAGTTTGTTGATGCCCACTAACATTGAGACAATCCCTCTCTCTTACATGTTGTTTCACTATTTCTTGCCTTTTTTTGCACCAACTATTGTGCCTTTCTAATCTTTCAGCTTTAACAATCTCAAGATACCAGTCAAAGGAAAGAGGTAAATGAGTGGATGTGATTGATATATATATCAACTTACACTTGTATTTACTATGTATTTATTACACCTTGAATACACATCACACCATTTGCACTCCATTTCTTTCTATCATATTACATACATGTAAATCTTCATAATTTTTACACGTGTTAAGTTTTGTTATGAAGTCTGTGTTCTAAATTGTAAATTCTTTTTTTCATTTTTGCGAACGAAAACTCACTGCTTCTGTTTGACACTTTACACAGCTTTCTTTTAAAGACGGTGCTACCTGATATTTTGATTCCCAATCAAAATTACTGGTAATATAAAAGGAATGCTTTCAATAATATTTGTTTGGGGGAAAATGTGTGTATTTGAACAGACCGTTTGTTAATTAATCATTTTAGTTTTTCCATTCATTTCTGAGTCTATATGAAATTTTCTTTATTTGTCTAATTAACATTCCATTAATAGAGGATACGAACCCGTTTTTAAAAAAATCAGCAATTAAAATATCATTTTCTGTTTGATTGGTTAAAAATTTGTTGCTCTTTATATTGTATAACCTTGACCTTTTTCTGCTGACAGGGAGGAAGAACTGCAGTATGTGGAGTTCATTAAGGAAGTCACAGACGACGTCCTGAACCGAGGCGTGTTCACCGACAGGTAATTAGTCTAGCACCTATGGCTGATGGATGATAGTAATCCCTCTTTATTTTTTTGGAAGAATATTTTGTATTGATGAGAAAGTTTTTTTAAAAAATTATTTCAACACTGTTTTGCAGAGTACTGAAACAAGTATTTGAGTCTCATATTGCCAAGAAAAAAGGAAAACTTAATGAGGTAAGTAATTAACACATTAAATCACAGATGGTTTAATGTTTACAGTCATTACCATCTCCAATGGATGAGGCTGTGAAAAAACTGAGTGATAATTTGAGAAGGCAAGGTTAACTTACATTGGTTAGGACTCCCAACTCACTTTGACACATCCATATGGTACCTGAGATGCCAAAATTCACATTGAGTTTAAGTATTTGTATTTTTAGAGTAAAATGGTTGAGATTAATTTTCATTCTGATCTTTTAATGTGCTTATTCACACTGATGTGGACTGAAATATTTTAGTTTTTATACCTGTCCTTAACCATTGAGGGTCTCTATACACATTTTAATACATGCTTTAAATTACTGAGCCAGGTACCCTGTGAATTGACGATGAAATACACGTTATAGTACACATATCTCTTTTTTTTCTTGGCAAAGTACATGTACTGGTAATGCTTGTACAAATATTCTGTACAGTTCCTGTTTTGTTGTTTGCACATGTATTCAGAGAGATGTATAGTAAATTGTGTTGTATTATCATTGTAGGAAAAGATGCGCTCCATGCTTAGTCAGGTTCGCCAGGACTTGGACATCAAAGATGAATCGGAGAGTGCTGATTTCTCCCCACTGGACACCACTTCATCCCTAGGGTCACGCCTTCACACCAGATACAGCCGTGGGAAAACAGGAGAGCAGACTTTTGGATCCACCATGGACTCCCAAAACACCTACAACTTTAAAGATACTTCGTCGGGGGACATGTTCAGCACAATTCACTCGGAGAAAGAAAGTGATGACCTGTCTGCCACACAGGCCCTGAAGAGTTACCAACTAGATCTCACTAGACATGTTGAAAACGAGGAGGGCGATGAAAGTCCTGGAGAGATTGCTCAGTCGGAAAATGAAATGGAGAAGACTGACCATGTCATTGAAGCGGACAACAAATCGGTAAAATCCAGCAGGTCAGCTAAATCCTCCAGGTCTGTCCACAGTGCCCATGTAGCTGATGACAGGTCGGTGAAGTCGGGGAAGTCATCGGGACATCGCAGCGTCACGTCCTCCACTCATCATCAGGACTCGGTCTCAGTTAAGTCTGGGAAATCCCAAACCAGTCAGAGAAGTGGAGAATTCAAACCATCTGCCAAACCCCGAGCTCCTGCTCAAAATGACCAGGATGGAGCAGGTTAGTCCGATACAGAATTAATCATGGCTTGTTCTGGTTTTTTTTTCTCTTTTTAATGAGAAGCATGTACTAGGTAATAGCATTTAAAGGATGTGACTGGTAGATATATACTGTAAAAGTGGTTATTTACACTGGTGGTTAAGTAAGCATTTTATATGGTCAAACAATACATGTGGGTATTAAATACGTGGATGCGTGATTACCACTCTAAAGTTTTAAGTTTTTTACCATATGTGCAGGGGGTGTTTTATTCGGTATTCAGATTTCTGCGTAACTAGTGCTAATTCCCCCACGCGTAAATAACCACTTTTACAGTATCTTATTGTTAATCATTTTACAGTTTTATGCATGTGTTTTGTAGAATCCTCCGAGGATCAGTCAACTCAACAAGGTTATGAAGATGAAGAGGATGGGGAGTATGAGGAATCTGATGAGGAAAACTTTTAAACTGTACAAACATATACAAGACAGGGATAAAACTCTCACAAAAAAGGATTGGATTAACTTGATTTACATGTAAATTATCTAGCTGTCTACTTAAACAGAGATTTAGATGTTTGTTTATTGATTCTAAAACTTAGAGCACACTAGATTAGAACAATTAGCCAGAGCCTCTGGGGAGCTTTGTGTTGCTGCAGTAGTGGTATAGGAGGTATTTTGTACATTTTTCTCGCATCACTGTACTAAGATATTAGATAATGTAACACAGGGTGGCTTTGTCTGTGATAATTCTTATGTATTTTTTTGTCAACATTTTAACATGCTATTTATGCTTTATTTTCTGGTACACAATCATCTCCAATAAGTACTGGATCTTTTTCTTTTTTATTCAAAGGAAAACAGTAAAGAAATACATGTAGATGCATTTGTTTCTTCATATTAACCTTGTGCAATGTTTTCATATATATCACAGTATAAGGAAAATGTCTCATTTTAAACGGGACTTAATATATGATGCAGACACAAACAGGATTTTGTTATGCTGGTCCATTGATAATCTTATTTCCGCGATTAATATTACGTTTTAATCCTATTTAATTATTTATTTAATTATTTATGCATTTTGTTTATTTTTTGTTGTACTTGTGATGTATTAATTTTGAACAATCCATCCATTTTTATCTTACATGTAGGAAGTATTTTTGAATGGGTTTTTTTTTTTTTTTTAAGATTTTTTTTTTATTTGAACACACCGTCCATTGTATACATGTTGTGAGCGTACATTTATGTCATCACAATGAATTTAATAAAGCTCAGTCCAATACTCTGCTATTTCCTGTTGTTGCTACAATGTCCTGTTGAACACGTGGATTTTATACTAGTAGTCTATGTCGAAACATACTGATAAATGTAGAAGTTAATCTGGTGGCAATGACCAAAAGGTAATACCAGGTCTTTTCAAAAGCAGCTTAACCCAATAGAAGTGGGAGGAAATATTTCGTGGACGACTGGGAAGAAAGATTACCGGTATTGCTGGTATACTCCTGGCATACTGATAAATGTAGATAATCTGGTGGCAATGACCAAAAGGTAATACCAGGTCTATTCAAAAGCAGCTGAACCCAATAGAAGTGTGAGGAAACATTTCGTGGACGACTGGAAAGAAAGATTACCGGTAATGCTGGATACTTCAGAAGCCCCCCCCCCCCCCCTAAATCAATGGTCAATTCGTTGTAAACTTTAGTAGCGCGATGTTTGTGAGAAATGATAGGCGTGGCACCAAACGAAAATTTAATGAACTTATGAACTGAAAGTGAATTGGAAGGAGTCCTTTTTTGTATACCATAGTGATAAAAATGTTACCGAAGTAAACACAAATATAGACGGGAAATGAGGAATGCTAGTACATGTACAATCGTTCCCCGCCATGTTACCCGAGGACCAGCCTCGTTCAAAGCACCCCATCGCGTCTGTCAGCCCGTGTCTTGGAGTACTAGTATATATGTACCCCTCACCCCTTCCTGTCAGGGGAACGACTAAATCCTATAAACATGTTAGTTTTGAGTTACGTCCTCTGTACGACAGCTGTATTATGTTTAATATAAATCTGAATGTGTGTTACATTAAAAGTTTCCAATTCAATATTATAATAATTTTTTAGCAATCAATGAACATCATTTTATACCCAGTTCAAGTCTTTATAAAATAAAGGTATACTAATTGCTAGAAAAGGGTTATAATATTGAATTTAATAAATTACTACAAAAGCTAAAAAATGCTTTAACTACATGACCTGATATCAAAATGAACAGTAAAAACTGTATGCAAGTAGCTTTAAAAGTCATGTGAATTTTGTATTTACACTCACCCTGTAAATTCAAAATTTGCAACATGACAAATGAAACCACAAACCTTTGAAAGACGAACTCTGCAGTCGTGTAAATCTTAATTATGTCTTTTAATTTAAAATGAATTATATTAAGTAAAAATTTATACATTGTTAACATCGATAATCATTAAGTAAAATGAACACTTCATAAATTTTGATAAAACATAACAAAATAGAGCACAGAGGAAGACGGCGAGAATATAGCGAGAACTGGACGATCACGTCCAACAAAGTAGAAAAAGCGACAAACAAAATACTGATCAAGTCATTATATATAACGTATGTCATAAAAAAAATGGGGACAAAAAACCTAGCGATTTTATTATCGTTAATTGAGGTCTAAATCTTTAGCGCAAAATTTGAAATTTGTCTAGGTCTTTTCATGCTGTGATTTAATTAGATCTTTGATTTTTCATTTTTTCGGGGGTACTTTTATGTTGTCTTTTGAAGACAACAAGAACCCCAACATGTATTATGCCTGTTAGCGTACGGAGGCTGGTTTTGGGCCGATCGCGGTTGTGTTATAGCTAATGAAAGGCACTAGAGAATGGTCGTAGAATAGGCAATAGTTTAGCGCTGTAAAACCAGCTAAAACCAGGCACCGTTTGGTACCTCGTAAACTATAAAATAAGAAAGATTATCTATAAAACAATATAAAATAAATGACTATCACAGAATTGCACACTTAAATCTGCTTCCCGTCGCGGGTTTCTTCTTAACCTTGGGGTCCAGCACGGCGATTAGCGCCTCATCGAACACGTCCTTTAGGCCCTGTCTTGTCAGCGCCGAACACTCCACATAACACTCACAGTTTAACTTTTTCGCTAATTTCTGTCCCTCCTCCGCGGTCACCGGTTTTTGCCGCCTTTTTTGTAGCTTTTGACCTATTTTCTCGTCGTCTCTTAAGTCAACTTGAGTTCCTACTAGAATATAGGCGGCGTTCGGCACCTGGTGCCGGACTTCCGGAATCCATTTCAGTTCTAAGTTTTTCATGGATTCCGGCATTACAATGGAGAAGCACATGAGAAACACGTGAGTCCCTGGGTAGGAAAGGAGGCGCAAACCCTGGTACTCCTCCTGCAACACAAATAAACGATTGATTATGTGATCGACATCATGCGACAGCTGAATTAGCAAATAAAAACATGTTACACATTATTGGTGGGGGTCTCTATAGATAGAATTAGCAAACAAACGTGTTTAATACATGAAATATGTACATTTTATTATAATTCTTAGAAGTGTGCATTGTTTTTTATAGATCCACCTGCAGAAATAAAGACCGTCGGCCGCATGGCTAAATTATGATTTATCTGTCGAGGCGCAGTCGTCCTCTTGAGTGTTTAAGGTGACTCATTTACCTGTGCCCCCTTTTATTTCAGTTTTATTTACTCAGCCATTTAAAAACCAAACACATAAAACTGGAGAATTATTAATTTCTGAAATCAAAACGCTACAAAAACAGAAATTTCACATCGTCTGATTTCTGTATAATTATTTTACAATGTATTGGAACGACTGTTGTACGTGTTTAAGTTAGAACAAACACTAAATCATTTACTTTGGTGTTTCAGCATATTTACATGTATAAACCACTGCCTGCTATTTTAGAACGATCAAAGGATATTATACAATGCACATAATTTATATACCCAACGCTATCTTCAATTTCCCTTTCCTGTTATCCTTAAAAGCAGAATTTTGTTATTTTAAATATTTAAACTTTGAATTTCATAATAATTTAGTATTTTGATTAAAAAATGAAAATACCCAGTGTATCCGGCGTGTGTTGTCGCGTATTAGAGATAACTAGGGACGAGTCCCCAGTCCCCAACCCTGGTTACCTAGCCTGTCCAGTTCCCCACCCTCGCAGCCTTACCTGGCCGTGTCCCCACCCCTAGCCGCCTTACCTGGCCTGCTGTATCAAACAATCCCAGCTGGTAATCATGTTCTTTGACTTTCACATTGACTGCAAAACAAACATGTTGCCTTTAAATTTGTTCTTAACGTAATGTAAAATCGGGATGCGCCAGATTATACATATTGGTGCATGACGGTCAACAGTTAATTATTTACTCTACATGTTGATGTATATAGGACTATTCAGATAGTTAACCGCCGTATTGGGGACAGAGCCATCATTCATGCCCAGTTGATGGGATTTTGGTTCACACAGAAAAATATGTAAACAATGTACTTCATTGTTTAGTAAGAGGATACAAGGGCATCATCAACAATCGTTTACTGCTGTGATGCGGTAATTGAGTACTTTAGGACGACGTCTCTGTCCTCTATAAGAGGGCCTCCCCTCCTGAACAGCTGTACCACACATTGCGCTCCCTCCCTTCCTCAGGAATGTTGTGTACGTTTCCTCAATATGTACATGCATACATCAGACAGGTGCACGCCCAGATGTTCACTGGTTATACTGGGACGAACTCAGTGATCAAGCTTGTCACTGGGCCTCCCTCAATTCTCTCTGACTTTGACATGCATAAGTAGCTACTAATGACAGGAAATGAGCGGTTCAACAGTCATCGGTGCACGGTACTTTGATTCATTCAGCTGTCCCTGATCAGCACTGTACATCTATATAGGTATACATGTACTTGGGACTGTCCAGTGATAGATACACACGTGTACATAACACTGACCCCCCGGGGAATAACACACTCATAATATTGTGTTTTGTTACATTTAAACCTCAGAACGAAGGTCGTTCATGCACATAACGAATCAAAACAACAACCCTTTGTCAAGTCAGATTTTTTTAAACATGACTTCCGATTCCCATTTTCTACACATTGCTCAATTGTTGATCATAATATTGTTACCGTGTAATCATATTTAATGAATTAATAAACAATTATGTCCGCCTCAGCTCGTGGATCGGACCCCTTCGATTACAGTACACTATTCCCTACCTGCATAGTTGTCGAACACTGTAGGTACGTACTCCGTGGGGAACTTATTGGTGGCGTAACTCATCAGCATACACGTCTTCCCCACCGCCCCGTCCCCCACCACCACACACTTAATAAATTTCAGGTCGCCCTCATTCGACATTTCTAGTCACCCAGTCGAATGGACTCTGTATACAGTATTGATAAATAGCCAATCCACGTCCGCTTAC
Source organism: Magallana nippona (assembly GCA_033439105.1). Taxonomy (NCBI): domain Eukaryota; kingdom Metazoa; phylum Mollusca; class Bivalvia; order Ostreida; family Ostreidae; genus Magallana; species Magallana nippona. The sequence continues at coordinate 46,828,044 of CM065923.1, read as the reverse complement.
TATTAATAGAATGGGCCCTCATTTGAGGGATTACCGATTTCATAGAGCGCAAGCGCGATGAAATGACAGATCGCGCCATACTACAAACTTGTGTTTGTGCGCGCGCGTGCATGTGTATGTATAGCTGTAATAATGTTTTTTTAATCTGACAATAGATTTATTGTCTTTTGAAAGTTAGTGAAAGGCTATGGAAGAAAATATAGACAGAAAATCCGATTAGATGAACACGATAGCAATGGAAAGCAGTCATCTAGGGGATGGAACAACAGAAAACCACTGCTCTTCCGAGTCCAGGGGAGTTATGCTTAAGGCACAGCCGTAACGCACCCTTTCTGCAGTTGAGGCAAAATGTACATGTTTTGCAGTATAAGACATAATTATCGTTTCGAACAAGAAAATAGGGAGAGTAGTTCTAAACAAAAGCAATAGAATAACCTCGAGGACAAAAATAAAATTAATAAATTACACAAATTTTAAACAATAAAATGCTTTTTTATGGTGTGTCATGCAGGTGTAAAGGCAGCTAACACATTGCATAAAAAATCATTTTTCTGCAATGCTAGCAAACTACATAGCCAGTATAAAACATCAACGAATGTATTTTATTGTTTATGTTTACTGAATCAATAATGAATTATCCATTAAAAGAAATCCCCATTAATGTTGATCAGAACGTTACAAAGAATGAACAGCTGATTCTCCTTATATGAGAAGGTTACCACGGTATTCACAACTACTTGAAACTAGTTAAAATGTCTGAGATCAGCCCGCGTGCAAATCTGTGCATCCAAAAATTTCCCTCTCTGTGTCCATCCAGTGAGGATTAATGTTTTAATAACCACTACATGTCATATCTTCCCATTTGATTGAGACCACTGAGGGTGAAATGTTCGATTCCGTCGGACTCTTTGTTTGTTTTTGGGGTTTTTTTGGTCTTTGTGGTGGAACGGTGGTTGCTTTTGCGGAGGTCCCTATATTCTCCAACGTATTGTTTTGAGCAACCTTACAACTGATGAGATAAATGCAATTTTCTGTGCATGTTACTTAATATTTTGTAGGTGCGCCCCATAATGGAATTATTTAGTAAATCCGTCCGTGTCAACGCTGTACTTGCACAAACTTCCGTTAATATAAAGAATGGAAAGTCTTGGACGGTGTACTATTGTCTTTTTTCTTTGTATTGCAAAGGGGTTTCCTTGTCTTTTGTGATCTCATAAATTGCCTTAAATTTTGCACTGTGTAGGTTTTGTAGCCTTGACACACAGTTGGGATTTCACGTATCTTTAAGGAGCACCTCTTAAGCTTTTACAAAAGGAATATTTAGTGGAAAAGTGAGACTGAGATCAAAAGTGAGCTCATCTAACTTTTATGGCCCCGGGGCCTGGTCCTCTTCACTCTGACATAAATAAAAACATTGTTAAAAAAAATTGATTGCCGTTTCAAATGTGAGACATTTGCCTCATTTGCCTTCATTGCGCTACGGCCATGCTTAAGCCCAGCAACCCTAACATGTCAAACAAAACCGCTACAGAAACCTTAACCAGAGAGCAAAATGGTGGAAGAAGGATTGATACCATCCAGGCTACTGAAGGTATGACGGGTGAATTTCCCAATCCGATAGGAGATGTCTTTCGTCCAAAAACAACTCGTAGAGTAGGCTGCTGGAACCTCTACTAAACAGGAAAAGTGGAACAAGCGGTGAGAGAAATGGGGCGTTGAAAGATATAAAGCTACTTGGAATAAGCGAAACAAGGGACGACAGGAAATGGGTCAAAACAACTTGTGTCAGGATTATAAATACGGGAAGAACTGATGACCATCATAGTAGAGGAGTAGCCATAACTACAACTAAAAATTGGAGCCGCTAAATATGTTCATAGAATTCTTTTAGAATGAAAACCTGTCAGTGAGCGAACAATAACAGCAAGATACAACCCAACTTAATTTTGCCAAACTGACTGCAATGGTCTGCTGTGCACCAAAAGAGGATGCAGAAGATGGCGAGAAAGTCTCCTTGTATGAAAACCTACAAACGATTATTAACAGTACACCATCTCATGACCCACTGCTTATCTTGGGAGACTTGCATGCAAAAGAAGAGAAAAGCAACCAAGGCAACGAGAACATCATGGGCGAGCAAGGACTAGGTGAGTTCAACAATAATGGAGAAATGCTGTACACCATACGTCAAGAAAAATAACCTGATAATCGACGGTACTATATATTTATGCACAAAGATATCCATAAAACAACATGGAACTATCAAGGTAGCCATACCATAATTAAACAGTGGCGGATCAAGGTTATATGAACCAGTCCATTGATGGTGTGTCCACTCTTAACAACAGTTTCGATTGGATGTAGATAATTTCAAAGAATGAGGAGGTGGGCCTAAAACATTTACATCTCGAAGTCGTTCCGGTTAGAAACGTTACTGCTAAACTCATGCAGAAATAGGTTTTTTAACAGATTTAAGCAGACACCAGATATTTTTATGGGTTACCTACTGTATGGGAGATACATTGTACAGAGCGGGGCGAGAACAATAGCCCGAGCAGGGTCCTGTCCTGTATCTCTCATACTACAGAAAACCAGTATATATATTCCAAATGACTTGTGACATGACCTGATAGGAGAACTCGTCACCACACATCAGAATATCCTGTAATTGTTTAATAACTATAACTTGAACAATTATTTGGACATCACGTGATATTCTGATGGGTGTGAACTCATTTGTTAGCACGAACTCGTCACCACCATCATAATATCCTGACACCAGAATTCTGATGATACCGCATATTGTAAGCTCCGCCTCCCTAAGGGTATATTAAGATTAAATGTTCAACAGTCTTCAAAGGAAAACACTAGCAACCATGATACACCCAATTTTATCATATGGCACAGTGGCATTTGTTTATTAATGTACTATACCCAAGAACACACCTTTAAAAATATACGTACACCTTTTCTACATCTTGATCTTTGTACCCCAACCATAATTAATTGATATACCACAAACACATATTTATACTGCGGTATTTTTTTTTAATTGGTCTTTAACTTTCTTGTATTTCTCGTGGTCAATACACTAACTCGTCTAACAGACGTGAATTCTAAACAACGTTTTGCGTGCCCATTAATTAAAAAAAAAAAAATTTCAGATTATTATATCCACTTTTTTAAACTCTAAGGAACATTTTGCTTTTTGCATGATTTAAACAAAAGAAAACCACCATATCAACTAATCAAATACATTTAGGGCTAAGCTTTCAGACTGATACAAGTTGGAAATTACATAATAATACACAAGGTATTAATGAAAAGGCAAACGATTAATTGTACGTGTAGGTTTTAAAAATACTCCCTTTCTCTGATTCTTGATTTAAAAAATACACTTTGTAATCATTTGAAAAGAAAAAAACACTCTCAGATTAAGAATTATTCTTCGAGAAAATAAAACCCTATATACCGTGAACTGGGTTAGGAAACGTTTTCTGTCAGAAGAAAGGTACATAATATCATTCTATTAGACACTTATGGACGGCTCCTAAATATTTCGAAGATCTCTTGCCCTTCATAATTCTTCTTGAAACTTCTTATCCTTTTAGAAACCACGATTGTATTAAAATGTACTTTAATTGTCAGCAGTCTTAATGCTGACCATCACAAAGATTTTATAAGAGATCATTCTATTTGTGATAATTGTGGTTTTTTCATTTTCATATTAAAAATTAAAATTTTTTTTCTCAGAGTGTCCTAACTATGTTGAGGAAAGAAATACGTTATTAAATTGTATAATATATCTAACTTTGGCATGTACCTTCTTAAGAAGGCTTATATAGGTATTAATGCCTGCTGCCTAATCCTATATTTTATTGACATAATGAAATATGTTCAATTTAAAAAAGGTACGAGGATCGAACTTTCTCTGAAGAGAATTCAACATTATAAAAAAAATTAACATTTTTCTGCTTATGAATTGAAATAAAGATGTTTCCCATGATTTAATTTTTTTGTGGGACGCGGTTCGGGTAGATTCTGCATTGCACCCCTGAATTTTTTCTATTATATAGCGTCTTTCTTTTTAAAATTTCGTTTGGAAGCTCATCCGCTTATATGACTTTCATCCGCCGTCGTTGAGGAGTATTTGTCGAAACTGACCGGGGGAAGGGGGGGGGGGGGGGGGGTATACAATAAAGCGAATAGGGGCACACACTTAGATTGGAAGGGATGTACACATAAATATGGTCAACGTCGTCTAAAACGGTTAATAAGAGGGCCCCGAATACAAGTACTGATTTGTCAAACAGAGAATAATAAAGGGAACGATTAAGAAGCCCCTACCCCATCCCGTATATGGAAATTGGGTACTGAATTATTTGGGGAAGAAGTAAGACATACTATACAACAACTTATACGCTTCGGAATATTTTTCTTTCTGCGGGATAAAATAATATTCCATCTCTTTGGGTTTTTACGTTTGTTTGTTCTGAAGAATTGGCCATCTACCGTTAGGAGGCCATCTCATAAACTTACAAAAAGCGTAAAATAATTGTTGAATTGTTGAGGTAGACATGACATTTGCCTTGAAAAGGCATCCAGCATGAAGGAGCCTGACAAGGAAGGGTAGTATTTTTAGTTTGTTTGTTTGTTTTTTGTTTTGTTTTGTTTTTGATTCAGTGTCTTGTTTTGTTTCGTTTTCTTCTGTTTTTGCGACAACGATATATTTATGTAAACGATAGAAAATGATTAAGCCCCCATTTCATTTTTTAAGATTATAAAATATGATTTTCAGAGTGTATTTGTTGAAGTTTGAATTTACCCCCCCCCCCCTTTGTGTGTGTATGTGTGTGTGTGGGGGGGGGGGGGGGGGGGGGTGTCAAGTTCCATTTGACATAGCTGTAATAATGTAGCACTCTTCTCTTTTTCAATATTTTTCTACAGAATACGTCAGACAAAAAAACAATCCGAGCTAGAGGGCTTCATTATTGCAGCTACATGCGACATTATTACCACCAAAAAAAGTCTCAGAAAAGGGAGTGGATGGCCGTTGGGTGACATAGTATGTCAGTGCCTTTGTTAAAACAGTATAAAAAATACAGTATAGTGAATGTCATTAATACTAGCTGTGTCATGCACAACTAGTATTAATGACAAATACTACTGTTACACCAGTACTGATAGTTTTCGATGGATTGTTGTCAACAGTCATGTGTTTTAATTAGGTTTTGATTAAGCATTGAATGCTTATTTTGGATGTCGTCGGTCCTATAACACACCAAGCGGTGCAGACAAATTGAATACCGCGCGTTAGCGTTGGTGTGTTATAGGACCGACGACATCCAAAAATAAGCACATTCAATGCTTATATTTATATTCATATTAATGCCTATTTGTTAGAAATATTTGTGCATCGTCGATTTAAAGCCATTTTATACGCTCTTAATCAGGGATATGAACATACATGGAACAGCCATATTAACATGGTATTTAGTTCGCTTCCGCGACTTAACATAAAGTGCCAGAAACTTTGTCGAAAAAACCTTTTTATTGATGAATAGATTTGATTTAACGATTATTTTCCATTAGTACATATCAAATTGGTTATGTTAGTTTGAGTGTTTTGTTTAATCTTACAATAATAAATATACTCAAAACACGTGGTGACTTTTATATCTGTGCTCATGGCGCATGAATTGGCTAAGTGTATTCATAGGAAATTGAATGTCGCAGATTTCAATGCAACCATAAGGGGAAATATACACTGAATGTAAATATGATAGAGTAACCTCCCCAATGACATATTTATAAACCTCACTCCACTTGCAAAAACAGTCTGTCGCGTTAAAAATAGCCTTATTTATACATTAAACGTAACAAAAAACCCGTATTTATATATTAACTGTAAAATCGCTCGGCGACATTTAGCACAGGTACATTCTTGAATAAATTAAATATTCGTCATTCGAATGATGTGAGAGAACAGAATCAACTTAGTACGCATTAACTTTAAACTAGAAACGGGACAGCTTCCGGTTTGTTTACTATTTTGATATGGGAGAAGGTCCTGTTGTTAGTGATTAACATTTTTTTGAGGAACTACCTAACCGAGGCAGTATGAGGCGAGTCGGATACTGGCTGAGTGAAAAGAAGAAGAAAAGACTCAATTTTGAGGACCAGGTATCAACGTTCAGGTATGCTTTGCAGAGGATGCAATTTGTAATTTGTAGCCGTGAGTCATTATTTACCGACGAATTATACTGTAAAGATAGAAGAACATGCGCTTTTTAAGGAGATTTCGTACATTTTTTTCAAAGATATTTTAACTGAAGCTACTTGTTTGTAAGACTGTTTCTAAACATTAAATAAACTAATGTGTATTGGAAAGGTTCCAAGATTTTAATTCTTGGTCTTACCAGTTGGTCAAAGTGAGTGTTATTTTTAAAGGCATTTAAATAGACATACAGAAGTACTGTGTCAATGTGATTTAAGTCAAAACTTTGATATATCCCTTGGTATATGTTCAATGTAATTAAAATTGTCAACCATCTTGCACCATTATTTCTGATTATTCACTTGCAAAATACCAATATTTATGTAGTGACACTGTAAATATTTCATGCTGGTTCATTGAGTTTTTGACCTTTTAACTGTTGAGCAAAGTAAATAGTTTTATAAAGGTTTCTGTGTCACACTGACACAAGGCTATTTGAGAATAATAAAACATTGAAAGTGTGATATTGCAGTAACTAAATTGAATCCCTACTTTGGAATATCATAACATAGTGATCATTTATTGATCAGTTATGAATTCAGTTAATACTTTATGATTACATGTACAAGGAATATGAGACAGTATCAGCAAGTAAAGAAGTACCTGCATAATCTATGAACTTTAAACCACCGTGTAGTTGATTCTACTTAAATTAAAATTTTGGTTTAATTAAGTTCATGCATCATGAAAATATCTTGAATGTTTATATCCTAAGTCATTTATATTACAATAACAGACTAATAGGGAATACTGATTTAGAAGCCTTTCAATTTCAACTAAAAAGATGTTTACAAGAATTCTTATAATCATGATTCGTGATGCTGGTAGTTATTGTTAAAAAAGTATATTACACTGTTCTCTATACATTAAATATTGTTGTTATTGTATGAGAGATTATTTTTATGTATCTTTGGTATATGAATAGAAAGGAGATCAAGAACAGCTAATTTATGTTCCACAGAGTTCATGAATTCATGATAGCAGGCACACTCATAAAAGATAATCACTAACCATCTGTTGTAACACTGCTTTATACATGTATTAGTTAAACAGGAATTTCTCAGTACTAGCAGTTGAATCAATTAGTTGCCTACATGTGAATCAATTGCTTGAGTGAATGTGCCTTTTGTATGCTTGTTTTTACCTTCTCTAGATAAAGCCATTGTCATTGAGTAACTGATGAGTTTACTGTGATAAAAAAAACTACCTTGAGTTGATACACTGTCTGAAATATGCAGTTAGTACACAAGGTTAATGATATAATTTTTCTGACTGAATGAAAATTTTTCGAAACCTGTACATCACTAGGCTTTAAGATTTTTATGGCATAGCTGTGATTGTTTATAATAATATTAAGGAGATGTGTAAACAGTTGGATGAATATGTACATACTGAATTAGCATGACTCACTGAGTGAAAAAAGTGTGTGTGGGGGGGGGGGGGGGTCTGCATAGAAGAAATAACTTGCTCTTAACTTTTTCAAGATGTCAGCAAAATTTCAAGACCTTTTAAAATCACTGTCAGGGTAATCTTTTTTTTACTGATTTGAATAATTATGATCTCCTTTCAATTTCCTTATTGCGAAATCCATTTTGTGTGATGCAATGAATATATTATTCAACCAACTGCAAGATGATTATTCCTTTGGTAGTATTTATAAACAAAAGTTTAAGAGCAATTGTTACCCATGTATGGCATTAATCAATGGTTATTGACTCATTCAATGTAGTTACACCAGGTTTGTTTGCCTGGAATGGTTCACTGTAAGGCCCATGACAGTGGTTCTTAATCACCCACGTAATTCTTCATGGATTTCCTTCACACTTACCTGATACCATTTATAGGTACACATCATGCAACTGATATGCATTCTACTGGTTTAATTTATTCATCATCCAGTAAAGTTTTTAATGACAAAGTGTTAATTGTTTTGGGTCTTAATTTTGTTAAGCTCCATATCTGCCCAGTGGGAACTGATACCTGTCCATGTACTAGTGTAATTATCACTTAATCAGATGGCATTTCTTCAGGGTTGCACTGCTCATCTCTACATGTATATTGAGTGTTTATAAGACACCAGTGCAATGCAGATCTAGTTGCAAGGAATTTTTTGCCCACATATACAAATATTTTTTAAAACTTGGGTACATGCAACCTGCCAAGGCATCAATACACAACTTGCAACATGATTAGTAACCCTTTGAACCAGAAGTGTTTCATTGATTGGTCATATACTTACAACTTCTGAACCAGCAATGATCTAGATTATTTACATTTCGGCTTAGCTCTGATCCATGTCATTTTGGACATTGATTTTAAGATGTAACTTCACAGTACATACAACTGTAACATACTATTGAGTATATCTATATGATCTTGACAGTCTTCTTTGTACAGAGGTCACTATTGGTGCTCTCTTATCACAGTGATGTGGGATTCTGTATGGTCCCTATGCTCTTGTTTTCTGTGGTTTCAGAGTTTACCAATACTCTACTACCTAATCAAAGGGTTAGAAAAAAAATAATATTTAGATCAGATTGATAATAAAGTATTAATCAATATGTTTAAAAAGTACATGTACTTGATTCTATTGAATTTTAGCTGTTACAAAACAATGGATGTTAAAAATAACTGTAAGTTGTATTTTGGTTCCAAGTGGATGAAAATATATCCCCTTAAACTTTAAAGATTAATTGAGATTATGTTACCTGACACTACAAACACAAACCTGTGAGATGAATTTGACAGATACATTTTTGCATTGACGCTAAAGAGATGTGACAATTGTTTTAAATCTATACCTAACTTAGAGGTTCAAGAATGCCTTGAAAGTTCTTTGGACAAGATGTGTTTGTGAAACACAAATGCCCCCCCCCTCCCAAATGTGGCAGAGTTGTAATATGAACAGTAGTTCCTCTACTTACTATTCATTTAACCATACAAGATTTCAAAGACAAATACTGTTGTATATTCAATTAAAGAAAATTAAACTACAGCAATTTATTGGCTCCACATTATCAAGGACGAATGCCAATCAGGATTGAGTGTTTACAGTCATGGGCAGATTGGTACCGGTATTTACAAAGTTTGTTATCTCGAAGTGTGGGGGTCAAGGGAAGCTTTAAAATATCTGTAGATTTGATACTGTGAGGTTGACAAATTATAGAGGCAGTGGTCGAGACTTCCAACTCAATTCAAGGTCTCCGAAATGTATTCAAGATATTGAGTTGCATGGAGATAACAACTATATATCATTTTTATACAGATAGGATCTGAGTACCTGCGGGTACATTTAAAAGCCCATCAAAACTTGAAGATGCTTGCCAAACTTTATCATTGATAAGAGTTATTACCTACTATATTTCAAAAGTTGAAGCCAAATATTTTGCTTTTCTTTGGGGGAGGGGTGGTGGGAGGATAAAACTAATGGAGAAAATTATGTAAGCAAATATTATTTTAGGTTTTAGCATGCACACTTGCAGTAGATGACTGAATTCATTAGACAGTAATTTGTTATAAAACAGCTCGCTCGCTACATTTAGTGTAATTTCACTTTCATCAGTAATGGCATTTTCCCATTAATGAAATATCCTGGTGATGTAACATCCTACCTTAATTGAGAAAATAGGAATTGAAAATGTGAAAATATAGAATCCACTCTGTGATTACAAGATTGAATCGGGGTTTACTTGAACAGCACCCATGAGATACAGGTTGATGAAGCCAATTTGATTTAATCAGCTTCCTGACTATCTGTGAGATTTGATTTTAGTCTAAGGTATTTTTTAGATTCATCATTTAGACGATAAGTATGTCATGAAATAAAATTGATAAAAAATTTCATAAAAGTACTTTATAAATGCATCTTTTAAAATTCTTTTTTCTGAATATTTCAGAGATGCAGGGATTGAGCTTGTTAAAGTAAGTAGTCAGCCACTAACAGGAAGTTTATTTATGAGCCTCAAGTGTGCTACAACATCTTTCTCTTTTGTCTCATGTAACTTGTAGTAATGCAATCACTTAAAGTTAAAAGCATTGGCTCAGCAAATTGAATGTATTTGACATGAATAGTTTTAAGAGAATTAAAGCATTTGAAATATTTTAAAGAAGATTTTGATGTTGCACAGATGTTATTTTTATCAGGTGTCAAACACCTTTTTTATTTTGTTGTTTGGAAAACTAACAGGATATAGAATTACATGTACCATAAAAAATACCAACAAATATTTATAAAAACCACAGGTAAAATGCATTTTAGTTAATGACTGAATTGTGAGATCACTGCAAATGTATGTAAAGTTGAGTGGTTAATGTGGCTGATCATCTTAATTAGATGTCTGTTTGTCTGTGTGTATGTGTGTTTCTGTACGTCTGACTGTCTGTGTGTATGTGTGTTTCTGTATGTCTGTTTGTCTGTGTGTTTCTGTATGTTTGACTGTCTGTTTGTATGTGTGTTTCTGTATGTCTTACTGTCTGTTTGTCCATGTTTGTTTCTGTATGTCTGAATGTCTGTTTGTCTGTTTGTATGTGTGTTTCTGTATGTCTGACTGTCTGTGTGTATGTGTGTTTCTGTATGTCTGACTGTCTGTGTGTTTCTGTATGTTTGACTGTCTGTTTGTCTGTGTGTTTCTGTATGTCTGACTGTCTGTGTGTATGTGTGTTTCTGTATGTCTGACTGTCTGTGTGTTTCTGTCTGTGTGGCTGTTTGTCTGTGTGTTTCTGTATGTCTGACTGTCTGTTTGTCTGTGTGTCTGTGTGTTTCTGTATGTTTCTGTATGTCTGACTGTCTGTTTGTCTGTGTGTATGTGTGTTTCTGTATGTCTGAATGTCTGTTTGTCTGTTTGTATGTGTGTTTCTGTATGTCTGAATGTCTGTTTGTCTGTTTGTATGTGTGTTTCTGTATGTCTAAATGTCTGTTTGTCTGTGTTTCTGTATGTCTGACTGTCTGTATGTCTGACTGTCTGTTTGTTTGTGTGTGTCTGTGTGTTTCTGTATGTCTGTGTTTCTGTATGTCTGACTGTCTGTGTGTCTGTGTGTTTCTGTATGTCTGACTGTCTGTGTGTCTGTGTGTTTCTGTATGTCTGACTGTCTGTTTGTCTGTGTGTATGTGTGTTTCTGTATGTCTGACTGAGTGTTTGCCTGTGTGTTTCTGTATGTCTGACTGTCTGAGTGTTTGTCTGTGTGTATGTGTGTTTCTGTATGTCTGACTGTCTGTTTGTCTGTGTGTATGTGTGTTTCTGTATGTCTGACTGTCCGAGTTTTTGTCAGTGGCTGCTTTCTTCATGTACCCTGTTTTATCATCAGCTAAACATTGATAAGAGCCTGGAGCTCCAGGGGCCATTTGATCTGATCCTCCACAAGTGTACGCTGTTAATGGTGGACGCTGAGGACGGAGATGAACAGTCGTTAGAAGCCATCAACAATATCAAGGTAATCAGCAGTTAATTACACCTGGAGGACTATCGCAAGATATAAACAAAACTACATTAGCATACAACAGCAAAACCTTAACAGCCAGAATACAGGATATAAAATGCTAAACATCCTCAAAGTATTGCCGCATGTCAAGAAAAATGAAAGGTTTGATTTATGTATTTAAAACCCTTTATAACATTTGGACTAAAGACACATTCTTGCTTTGTCACCACAGTGTTGTTTGATGAATGTAAATAACAGTGTAAGCTTAGGGTCAGTGTTACGTATAGCTATGATTATATATAAAAGTCCTTCCCTATACTACCAGTAACAAGTAAATTACTACTGATGGACTTGTAATTGATTTAATAGAATAATCAATAAGACACTTGCCTAATTAGACCATGGAACAGGACAGTTTGTGACGCGACAAGAAAGGGATAAATGTTGGAACAAACTTATCGTAAACTGATCATATCTCAACCACTCACACTGAGAACCAACTAAATGAAGATCACAAAACAGCAGGGACCATGATTATTTAATATTTAACTATTTAATAAGTGAGCATTGTTGAAAGTCAATGATAATAAAATGATTATCCGGTATTACTCCAAAATCTTGAAATCATTCTGTGGGTTAACAGGATTTCAAAGAAATTGCATTTTCCTCAATAGGTTTACGTTAAGAATGCTTGGATTTAAAAAGTTTTTGAGATATATTATATAAAAATGTGGATATCAGTTGACACCCTTTGTGTGTTCATTGTGACTAAGAAATATCAGTAACATGCTACATGATCTCAGCTTGTGTTCCGCTTATTAAAAAATTACAAGAAAAATTCAATATTTTAAAGGAATTTAAGTTATTTATGGTGTAATTAATATTGATTGCACAATATTGAAAAGGTGATGTTGATGAAAACTATCTGAAATTTGTTTTTTAAGTCAAATGTTAAACTTTTGATCTTACACTTTTACATGTTCATGTATTTTTGTTTTTTTAAAACACTTTTTATGAATCAACTGAAATTAAAAGATTTGCCTACCTACTGCACCCTGATTTTCAGTATGTCAGTGTTGTTTCATAGTGGTACAGTGTATGTAAAAAAGAGATCCCCATAAATCTCTGTTCTTCCTAACAGGGCTAACATTCCCTGTTTTCTGTATTTTGTAGGAGTATATATCTAGTCATCCAGACTGTATTCTTGTGGATTCTTTTGAGTCCATTGAAAAACTGATTGACAGACATGAACAATACAAGCTTCTACTTCAATGCAATCTTCTAAAGTCAGGTAAAACTCCATCATTGCCCCTGAATGATAAATGCTTCAATGCAATTCATTAATACATATGGTATGCTAGTTTCATCTAGTTATTATACAAATATTACCTGTTGGATTATAGAATCTGTTGTGTACACGCCCACTTTTGTTGAGTTGTCAACTAAAGACAGAGAAACCAATAAACAGAGGCTGAAGGAGGCGGAGGTCAAGTATCCTTTTGGTGAGTACATCTCGTCAACTAACACAACCTTGGTCAACTAACACAACCTTGGTCAACTAACACAACCACAACCTTGGTCAACTAACACAACTTCGGTCAACTAACACAACCTCGGTCAACTAACACAACCTAGAGATGTAGAGTACATCTCTGCCAACTAACTCAACCTAGAGATGTTGATTTCAAGACTAACACAACCTGGAGATGTAGAGTGTAGATCTACCAGAGAGGAGTAGGGAGATGATCAGTTAAGAGAAGGAATATGAGTTTTCCCTATGTTAACTTGAGGCAATTTACTTTGGTGTATTTTTAGAAACATGTAAACTGTCCAAAGTAAGGTTAAATTTTATATATGTACATGTGTTGAATATGAGTTGGTAAAAATGGAAATCATTCCATGAAATTTGAGTTGTATGTACTAAGTAATACATTTATACATCTTGAGGTATAATTCACCAATAACTTTGGAAATAAACAAGGTTTGACTTAGTTGCTAAAGAAGTATGTAAATCTTGACAATTCTCTGTTAAGCTTTTCCCTTTTTCCTTTCAATCTTGCCCACCACCACACAGACTGCTATATTCCCTCAGCAAAAAGATGTACAAGAGGATAACCATATGATTACAACCAAGAACACACTTGCATGTAGAATTGCCTGTAGTCTTTGGAAGATCTTTTATCCAAAGAGAATATAGAATTTATAGTTAATATCTTAACCCAAAATATACCTGTTAGCTTAAAAAAATTAACTCACAGGCTACAATTCAAATCTCTCTCTCTCTCTCTCTCTTTCTCTATCTCTCTCTCTCTGCCAAGGCCACCTAGAACATTTCAAGATACAACAGTTTTTACAGTTTCTAAGGATAATGCATATGACACTGTAAATGTATTTTTCGATTAAAAGTCCTCTTCAGGACAAGCCATAGCTTCTCTCTTGTTGCATTTGACATGTGTATGTTTACATTTTGTTTTAGTGTGCAAGCCTATCGTGGCACATGGCTCCTCTGCGTCGCACAAGGTAATGTCCAGGAAAAAGGATAAGTCATTAACCCTTAATCAGTTTATTTAGAAACTTTAGTCTATGATTGGAAACTCTCACAACCATTATGTCCTGTTACATTACAGATGGCAATCATCTTCAATGAGCAGGGACTGGATGACATTCAGCCGCCCTGTGTGGCCCAGACCTTTCACAACCACAATGCAGTGTTATACAAAGTGTTTGTGATGGGGGAGAAACATCACATCGTGGAGAGACCCTCAATCAAAAATTTCTCATCCATGGGTAAGAAATCTAAAAGACCCTCAATCAAAAACTTCTCATCCATGGGTAAGAAATCGAAAAGACCTTCAATTAAAAACTTCTTTATGGGAAAGAAGTCTAACATGCATCAGAAAGCTCTTTGTGTAGAAAGAATATAGAAGCTCTTTAATATGATTCTATATCTTATTTTTTTTTAGACCAATCAACCATTTACTTTGATTCAAATGATGTGTCAAAGCCAAACTGCGCAAATTTCTTGACCGAGGTATGTTTTGTAAACATAGTGATCAAAATGAATTTGATACAAAAAAAAAGAACCAGAAAAATAAACTCATAATATACTGGTATTAGAAATAAATCATTGTTTAAACCAGGCCATGCTAAGAAGGCATCAGTACAGAGTTTAAATATTTTATTATTCTCACTGACCAATAGTTCCTCATACTGTAGGAACAGACCATTCACGCAGTTAATAGTATTGTTGATAACGATTTGTATAGTCAACTTGCTTTAAACTTCATGAAAAAATAAGCATCACTTTTTGAATAATAAACCTTGTCTTTATTTTTCTGTTCAGCTTGATAAAGAGGATTTGTTACGGACCCCTATCACTCCTGATGATGAGATTTTGGGAGATCTTGCGAATGCAGTAAGGCGGGAACTGAAGATGGAGCTGTTTGGTATAGACGTAATCATTGATTGTGATACCAAGAAGTACGCTGTGATAGACATAAACGCATTTCCAGGTAGCAACTTAAGACAAGTCCATGGATGCAATATTAAAACAATGTTGAATGAATCTAAATACAAAGTTTGAAATTTCTAAAAGACTAATAGAAACATCTGAAAGTTTTTAATTTTGCTACATGCGTATGTAGTACATAAATGCATATACAGTAAAACTTGTTTAGTACAAACACAGATATAGCAAAATTTCGGATATAGCAAAGTTTATTTGAGTTCACGGTAAAATCTTAACAAATCTTTGCAAAATTTTACGGTTGTAACGAATTCAGATATAACTAATTTACGGATACAGTGAAATATTTAGAGGTGAATATTAATGAAATTTAACACTTTTATAACAAATTTCTATACAGTTTAAAAAGTTTGCTCTACCATTTAACATGATAGTTTGAATGAATTTATTTGAACATAAATTCTTAAATTTACAATCCGATTATTAAAGGTATCAAAAGAATGGGTTTTTTTTCATTCTAAGCCTCAATTAGCAAATATTGTAGTCTGGTGAAAGAAAACATGTATATATAGTAAATTCGCTATAGTTATTATTACGAATAACAAATTACGGATATAACGAAGTAAATCCTTTGGTCCCTAGGACTTCCCTATAACCGAGTTTTACTGTATTTTGATCATCATGAAGTTAATCTGGTTAGATTCTTGTTTTATTGTAGGTTATGAAGGTGTTGAAAACTTTATGGAGATTCTGTGTGACTTACTAAATTCTTTGATGGATAAAAATGATAAAGTGAAAACTGAGAATGAACGGCTGAGTAGGAAGCGATCCGAGAGCTCGGAAGCTGGGGACATTAAGAAACCGAAGTTAAGCAATGGAAACTCAGGGCTCCAACCTGCAGTGTGTTTTGAAAGAAACCCTAACACTCATGAAGGTGATATGTTGTTACCATGGAAACAACCAATCAATGGGCTTTTAGAACACTAAAAATGGCCATCATGCAACTGAGGGAACAATTTCAACACCTTTTATTTTATACAATAATTTTTTTTATATATGGGGTGTTCTTGAAAGTATACATGAAAATTTATAGTTTTATCCATCCAAACAACTTTCTATTATGCAGTGTTATCACACCCCAAGTAGTACCTCAATACTGATCGTTTTGATTTTATAGCAATAACTGAAATTAGTAATAAAAATTCCTGGTGGCTTCCAGTAGATGGATAAGCTGTATGTACTAGATGGACAAATCAGCATCAGTAGGATTTACTTAACCTTTTAAACTACAGCATTAAGAATCGGAAACCTGGCCAAACTGATTATGGTATTAAAATGATTAATCACCGGTAGCTGTTCCATAAGGTGGACAAACTTTGTGCAATGATTATAAAAAGAAGTCAGACTGGCATTTACTTGTAGTAATGGTTTATGAATATAATCAAATATTTATCAAGGATTCTTCAACCAATAAGAGTGGACAATATATGTATAGACTAGATTTGATTAAAGTAGAGCAGAGACCACCAATCAGATGATATATTGTAAACTATTCTTGTTTGATGTGCATTAGATTTCATCTTGTATATTTCTCCAGATTCTTGTTGTCATGCAATGTGTCACAGTGTGGTGATACCATTAAACTTATAGATTAAGTACAACACATCCATGACAATGCAGGAAGTATTAACATGTTTTTGTACTGGCTGTGGAATAAAAGGTAGGAAGTGTTGAAATCCTCTTGATGTGTAAACCAAGCAATGTTCAAAATAAATAAAAATAATACTTGTAAAAGTTCTGATTAACTTCCACCATGATCAGAGCCATTAGAGGAGGGCATTTACTAAACATGTACATATTTTTGACTATTTATGGCTTGATTAAACTTGTGAGTTTGAATCTGATGAATGGAAACCTCTGTAATTACTTACAACAGTAAGAATATATAATAGGTACAAGACTAAGGCATTTTTTGTGAATCAACTGTGGCACAGAGTACCGGTCATTGAGAACAACCTGATTAGTGTAAGGCAGGTATACACAAAAATAGATAAGCAAGCGCAGATCCAGACCCTTTTTCTAGGGGTGGTCCAAAAGGAGGAAAGGGGGGAGGACTCCAAGGCCTATTTTCTGTGGGTGGCCTGGTGGGGGGGGGGAGGGTCTGGACTCCCATTAACCCCTCTCTAGGTGAATAAGTAAGTGTGATGCAGGTACCGGTAAATACATGTACATTAAACACGATAATAGTTATGAGGAAGAGATGAAAACCATGGTAAACAGCGAGTAATCTATACCTCTAACAGAAATAATGCACCAGTGTGGTCTTCTTAGAAATGTTTAATTCTTTTGTTGAGCACATTATTTTTTACTTTTTATGGGTGAGAGTGACTATTGTGGTCAGAACCATCATCAGCCTTGGTTTGCTTTTTTTAATTGTTTGATGAACTTTGCTTTGGTTTCAGATTTTGATTTTTATATTGATATACGAAGGAGGACTGGTGCCATTAAATGGTATACATTGTCACTATTTCTAACTATTTCAAGATTTGTAATGATCTACAATTCATTTATCAAAGGTTTAAATTATGGTATGTTTTCTATTAATCTTTTAAGTTCTTGTGTAAATATTTTGTACTTGGTATTTTTTCAGGTGAATCTCTGGCCTTTTTAATTAAAAAGAATTATTTATTGATGTAAGATGCAAAGAATTGAACTAAATATGTATGACTTCAAATATTTTAAGGTAGGCAAAGAAATTTTTGACCATGTTTCTTTTAATCTCTTGTAATATTGTATTTAAAGGATTTGAAATAAATGCTTAAAGTGTTAGATAGAGATTATAGCCATTCAAGATATGACTCAATTTTCAACAAAGTCACCGAAGACATGATTAGTGTTCTTTCAATGAAAAATAAGGTCTTATTAACACTGCTTGCAACTCTTTGCTCAATACCTAACACTGCTTGGTTTTATCCTTACACTGGTCAGGCACCTGTAAGGTACAGTTCTAGAGATATAAGTCCTCTGGTCTTGTTTTTTTGTTACATTATTAAGGATATTTTTAGATTTGATATTTTAACACTGATTGAGATCATGTGTTGCCCACGTGATTGCTGTCACGTGATTGCTGTGTTGATTGGACCATGCCTTGGGGTTTGATTGGGCTGTGTTAGTATTATTTCTGTTGTATGTTTTACACACATTTGTTATGCAGCTTTTCTTGGAAATATATATTATATATGTATATATTATAGCTGATCTGTTAATAAATTTTATATTAGACAAATTTAATTGCACTTATTTATTGGAGATCTGTCGCAGAGTTTCAATATTCTTTCAAATGCTTATAACTCATTTTACCAAAAGGGAATGGAACCAATTTTAAAAAGGTGTAACAGGTGGTAAAAAGTCAGGTATCAACCGGGACTCAAACTCAGGGCCTCTGACTTACTGGGCCAGCACTCTAAACACTGAGCAATTGTGACCCGATACATTGATTTACAGTTACAGTCAGGACTGGCATCCTATTGATGAGATACTCGGGTGGGATATTCCTGCAGTATTTAGAGATTGGTCCTTGAATTCCAAGAATTCAGGAAATGCTCTGCAGCGAGTTTTTAGGGAATGACAGTTGTTTTGTATGTTGGTTGCCAAATATAACAGGTGGCGAAAAGTCAATTCTTAAATGGGACTCAAACTGGCGTTTCTCAAAGTAAACCCTCTTAAACCCGTAAACAATATTTCAAGAAATATAGTAGTTAATAAGTACATACTGTACTCGCAGGAAATACTTATTCTATAATTTTGAAATATTTTTATGAGGTATCTAATATACGCGCTTTTCTATTCATTTTGTGTAGCATTGTCCAACAGTTTTGGGTGTTGGGTGATTATGAGCTTGTTTGGTTTGTTCTTTCTGTGTGCTTCAACATTAGCACACAGTGCTGAAAATGTATGCACAAACCTAAAGGTAGTTTTAACGCAACTCTCAAATGTTGTTTCAATACAGTATCTAGTGACAAAGTGAGCTCTATATAGAATTGTTATAAAGTGCTGCTAGCGTCCTCTTACAACACCGACACTTCGCCCACTCAGAAAGAGATGGCGGGGGAAATTAATACTCATAAAAAAGAAAATAAAAGAAGATAGCATGCAGATTGGTAGATATATACCGATCTGGTGAAAACAGCGTCCACGCCACAAGGATATGACTCAATCTGCGAAACATAAAAAGGGGGTATATAGTACAATATATTATAATTAGGGAGTTCTCCTCAATTATACCATATACCCCCTTTGTTTTGTTGCTTAGATTAAATCAAATCCCTGTGGTTCACACGTATATATATTGTACTTTGGAGCCCGAAAACAAAAATAAAACGTATTTTTTCAAGGATTTTTAATGATTTGATTGAATTTAACTATGTATACATAGATATTTTATAATTTATTACGCAAGCATTTTCTTGAAATGCTAAAAAAAAGTTTTGCTAAGCGCCATTTCTAATACCGTTTACAATATCGGTAATTGAACACCTTCTTTAAACGAACCAGTATAGCATTATCCCGCCCTCTTTCCGGCGCTCTTCTACAACCCTTAATTAATTACATGAAACTTAGATACATTGAATGGTATAATAATATACATTTATATGAATAGAAATACAAAAATACATATATCTACTTCATCCACAGTACTTAAATTAAACAAAATAATTCGTTGTCGGTAAATTCACCTCACAATTTAATAACCATTGTGTTCCAAATACAAAAGTTCTCCAGTTTGAGGTCGCTGTAGCTAGGCTAAATGTACATGGCCGAAGACCACCTGAGATCCGAGTGTTTCTAATTGACATGCTATATATATAATCGTTGTTTACTGGTATATGTACATGTACGGGACGTGCATACCCCCACGTGTTTACCTTGCAGCAGATGCTGGCTCCCTGGCCGTTACCCATAGTAACACAGCATTCCTTCTCCCTGTGTTAATGTCTTCCAAAGCAGACGTCGGTGAATGAGCAAGTAAGTCAAGTGGTAGTCTTTCAGTACATGCTAAGCTTATATTCATAATCTAAACTTTATGAAACAAAATTTACAGAGAAGAAACCATTATATATTATGCTGACAACGGCCCCACCGTTGGTTACGTGATATCACACATTCCACAGTGTACAGGTACATGTGCTTTTATGTATAGAGGGAAACGGTTGTTCAGAGCATTTTCGTTCTCTTTAGTTTGTAACTCAAAGGTTGAGCAGGAAGTCCGTGAGACCAAAGAGTCCTGTTGGCAGTTTATTTCAGTCTCAAACTGCATACTGATGCATGTTTACATATATACAATTCTTGAACGTAAACTCCATTTCTTGTTTGTTTTGTTTTGGAGTTTTGAGAGGTTTTGGATGGAGTAATGTGATTCAGGGCAGTATACATGAATTACTTCCTATCTTTATTTTATTATACAGACACGTAGCATAAGGGGGGGGGGGGGGCATTTTTCTTAAATTGACTATATAAAAATGTGAATTAACATGGAATTGGTCCCCTCACTGTTTTGAGAGCATGAAAAAAATTGAAGTGAAAGGAAGGATATTAACAGTGAAAGAGATATAGCGCATTTTCCCATTATTTCGCCACCACCCGTATTTGAACGGAAAGTTACATGTTACTGAAAATAGATACATGTACATGTACCTGTCGCAATACCTAGGTACTGATTTTATAATGGTGTATGTAACCATTGATTTGTCATAAATTCAGGAAACCTGCATCGAGAAATGAATATATAAAACAGTGTGTCTAAAGACAGTTGATATTCTGAACAGTGATAACTTCCAGCCAAATAGAATGAATATAAGTATAAATAGAGTATAGTGTTATTGAAAAGATCTGTTTTTATTGGGTGTGCTCATACTCAGAATTAAACAGGAGATTTTTTTAATCCAGCAGATTAGATACATGTAATTTAAAATCGCTATTCTTCTCATTCTTAAACTGAAAAGAAAAAAAAATTACTTTAGCTACTTGATGGAGTCGATCCAGCGACCGCAAAATCGACCTACGCGTTACCACTAGGCCATGCATATAACAATTTAATAGTACAGTATGATGTTTTTTCAATATGTGTGACTATATATATGGTTGTATTAGAAAATTCACTATTTTCAGTACGAAGACCACGTTAACCAAAGTTAATTCAATGTAAATGTTTACTACAATACCTGTAGAACATAATTTTAATCAGATTTCTTTGATTTAATGTGGTTCAGATAGTCAAATGTCCAACTTTTTATTGCATACTAACTATTTTCCTATATATTCCTTACAAAATCTGAAGATTTTAATGATGTCGTGTTAGATAATTGAGTCCCTTTTAACATTGCAATTGTGCGATTTGCGTTTCTTTGAATATATTATAACCAAATATTGTATAATACTGAAAATATCTGATGTTTGCAAAAACGCTACATTGTAGGCCAAATAATAGGAAAAGGCGCTATACCTCTTTGAAATCTTCCCTCCCCCACGGGTTAGGGTTATCAGGATTTTGAAAAGTTGTAATTTCCCTATTTCATATCTATAAGTTTGATCAAACTCTATTATGAAATGATATATTCCCACATCATATTTCCGATTCTATAGAATACAAGAAACTAGAGTATTGTCTGCTTTATATCATATTAACATGAAATAAACTAATATATTTTGGGTTAGATGGCTTTTAAAATTTATAAACTGTGTTCTTTCGTTTACAGAATGGAGGACACCGTAGAACTACAACACAGAATTCTTGCCCTTAAGGTGCAGGAATGCATAACAAACGAAAACAAAGAAATGATAACTAGTTTGTTAGAAAATGTTTCTAAAGACTTGAGGAAAAAAATTGCGGACCAAGATGTCCAGGAGAAATCAGCTCTGTTTTTGGCTTGTGAGTTGGGACAAAAGGATATAGTCCACTATCTAGTCGAGGAATGTAATGCAGACGTTGAAAAGGAGGGAGTAATTGATGACGTCACGTATAATGTACACGTGACCCCGCTGTGGATTGCTGCTGAGCGTGGATCTCTGGATGTCGTCAGATGTTTGGTGGAGAATGGAGCAGACTGCAATGGCCTGTCACAAGGCGGACTTTCGCCATTGATGGCAGCTTGCCAAAGTGACAGTGACAACATCGTGTACTTCCTCTGTGAACATGGCGCAGATGTCAATACGGTGTCGGCTGCTGGCGACACTTGTTTAAGGAAGGCTGCTGGCAACAGTGAACTTTGTAAATTTCTAATATCACAGGGATCCGATGTAAATCAAGGTGAAAGGGGACAATATCCAATCCTCCATTTAGGAATTAAAAGCAAAAACCTGGAATCCGTGATAGAATTGGTGAGTGCTGGTGCGGACCCAGATGCTGTTGACTTTGAAGGAAACGATGCGTTGCAATTTGCTGCTATAGTTGGAGACGTAGATATTGTTCAATACTTAATGGAGGCTTTGAAAGTCGGCGATGAGAGAATTGCTAGAACTTACAAACTACTGGGTGCGTGCGCTATCGCTAGGGATGATTATGACACAGGAATAGAATTCTGGAAAAAGTTTTTGGCTTTAGGGAAACTTAATTTGGTGGATGTTCACGAATACCCGCATCATCTTTTATACAAAGGTATAAAAGAACCCAATTCTCTGACTGATATAGAGTATCTGGAAAACAACACAAAACAACTGATTCTCACTAGCTTATATGTCCTAGAACAGATGCTTGGCAGGGCCCATGGTGAGACTATCCACCGAATTCTGATGTATGGGACGGCGATGTCGTACGACGAAATTGGAGAGGAGTCAACCCGGGCCGTCATGTACGCCTTCGACCTGCTGAGGGAGAAACATCCGGGTCTTCACAGGATGACGGAGTACGCGCTGTCACAACTTGTCCGGTGTCTGTACGACATGTATCGGGATAACAGAGACGCTGACGACGACGATGACGGCGACGATGACATTGATGCAACGATTTCTCTGACTTCTCTTCATCAGCTTCATCTAGAAATCTTGTCACGTGTCGTAGACTTTGTAATCAAAAGCCAGTCAGAGATAGAGAACACAGATGATAGAGAGAAACAGTCCATGTTTTCTGTTTTATTACAACTTACACTGGACGTTATATTCTATTTCTCGGGATCAGAGCTGGATGCCGAAATCGAAGAAAAGTACGCTTTATATTTGGCTCGCCTAGTTCGCGCTAACTTACACGATGGACAACATCGCAGCCTGCTCCATCTTACGCTGTCGAGAAAGATCGAAAGGAAAATTGTGTTCATGATGGCCGCCGGCTGGAGGAACTGGTACGTGTATCTGATGGAAATGTTACTCCAGGGTGTTAATGTTAACAGCAGAGACATAGAGGGGAATACCCCATTACACTACACCGCTCCTCTTACGGCTTCAAACTGCATAAAGCGCGTGATTAAACTCTTACTTGACGCAGGTGGTCACGTGGATGCAGTGAACCATAACGGGAAGTCGGCCATAGAGTGTTTAAGAGAAAATGGTTATACTGTATGTGAGGTACGCTACACAACTCTCAAATGTTTAGCAGCTCGCTCCGTTGTTCTTTACGGATTGAGCCTCCCTCAAAACATTCCCGATCACGTGATGGATTTGTTGAAGATTCATGGTCTAACTGCTTCCTAATTTGTTTTCTCTAATAAAACTCTTTCAAACATTAACATTCTGCCGCTTTTCTCAAAGTTGAGAAGATGTGTTAAACGCATACATTGTACAATAAAAAATACAAAATTATGCGGATGCATTCTTTAGAGAAATATACTGTACAGAGCTAAGCAAATTAATAACTTTGTTGATTCGTTGTAGTTGGATATTTTTTCAAGCATACTTGTACGTTTAACTTAAAAGTACATTGAAACAAAATTGATTTTTTAAAAATTCATATGGCAAAGTGAAGGTAATGGTCTCCCAAAATTTAATACATAACATTACGTTTGTCAATTTTTTAGACCTAACTGGGTATATTTTTTAAACGCGCAGTTCAGTATATGGTATTTTACGAAATTGTTTATTGCACAATATCAAATGATATAATAATGATAAAAGAATCAAAATAGCTGAATCCTCAGTTTTATGGACACATTACCAAAGACTTTTTTTCTAAAATTGTCATGCTGATCAAGTGATTCATACAGTTTCGACTAACTGCAAATCTTTCTGAAATTCCAATCTTTCAAACTTCAGTATACATTTTAAAATCAAGTTTCACATTATACCAAATCAAGTTGTCATTTAATCATCCTAACATAATAATTAAAATTAAATTAAAGAACGCGTTTGCGGTTTTAAACAACTTCCCCTATGTTTGGGTATGTTGGAACCGGATTTTCTATTGATAGATCTATCTTTTTTCACAAACATGGAGAAATAAATTATAAGCGCATCTGGCGTAATTTCTTTGATTTAATTGTCAACATTACCGATTTCAGAAACAGATATATTAATTTACCGTTACTTTATCTCAATACAAAGGTTTTGCCATAAAGAAATTTTATTTTTCATTTACAGCAACATTCTCGCCCCCGCCAAATTATTATACTCCGGTTAATCATTCATTCCCTGTCAGAAAGTTGTCAAAAAATTCGAATATATTGCGTTTTATTAATCTGGCAAACAATATTTGGCTGTCAATATCACCGTTTCAGATGTTGCAAGGATGAAGATATGATAAAAGAGAATTTCCAAAACATTTAGAAATTTTAAAAGAACACTCTCTTCAAGTTCTGTTGGTCACTGAAATGTAAAAAAAAAAATAGATAATAACAATCATATTTTCCATTTAAAACCGTGAAAAGACAACGAATAAACGATCTGCAGATATATACAGTGATATATACAGTGCATAGTCTGCATTTCTGTGCGTTCTTGGGACTTGGAGTGAAAGACTGGTTCACCGAGATATACACATGGCAACTAGCACAACACGGGGGTACAGAGGAAATGCTTTAACGAAAGATGTGGAAGTTCTGGATACTATGCCAAAACAATGTCTGTCCCCATGGCATGAAACCCCGGATTCAACCAGAATCTTTGGAAATATAAATTGACACATTAATCTGAAAAACAGGTACCTGTTCTTCTTGAATTGTTATGAAAAACAGATCTGAACTGAATGGTATATTGAAGAAATGACTTTTCCCGCAATATTTACGTGGATGGCCCATTATAACTGAACCGCAGTAATAAAACTGTCTTAATTTATAAGGATGAGATCTTTGTCTTGGTTTTGTTCCTGCTGCTTGGAGTGAGCAGGTCACATGGAGCAATGGACTTTGATTTGTCGTAGATAGTGAACTTTGCAAACCTGGATGTATTATCCTTGGGCACGCTCCCTCTAATCACATGGAGGATACTGAACAATCATTCTCTTGGACAGAAAACCGAGAATGGTGCGTCGGGTTGAACTTCCGCCATAGCCAGTGGATGGTTTCAAAAATCTGTAAGTGGCTGTCAAGGTCCAGATAAACTTTCAGAATAGCCAATTTAATTTGAGGACTCCGTTAAGGATCACAAAGACCCCAAGATTCCCTTTCAATTTGAACTATTTTGATTCGTTCATTTTCCTGTTGTTCCCAACAGGACGGAAGTGTTGGTGGTACAGATATTGTTTAGTCCTGGTCTCTGCCTGGCCTCACGTGCTTTTGATTGAATCTATTGTCATGGTAGCCTCGTACTTGTTACTGGACGGAGCTTCGATTGGCCTCACTTTGGAACGCTTCCGAAAGGGAAGCCACGTTGCATTGTTTGATATCTGTAAGAAATATCATCTGAGATTAATAAGGCGGAAAAAAGCATAAAATTATGAACATCTACGTTAACTGTGGTTACCATTTATATACAGCATTGTTCTTATCTTTTAGGACAGAAAATACCGCGTGTATACTATTACACGTGTTTGTTCTTACAATATCAGTGTCCTCCCCGGTGGGCGTGGTCTGGACCCCCACGGAGCGGCTAGGCCTCTTCATGTGTTGCGTCATCATTCCACTGATGGTAGGCAGACTGTCCCGTCGTCGCACCTCTAACTTCATGTGAACGGCATAGAACTGGAAAAGAGAAAATATAACAGCTGAAACTGCCCAAAACCGTCACGTTTCAAACTGAATCATTTTAGCTTAATTCTTATCGAACGTAAAGGTTGCTAAAAATTCCAGCATCCTTTTTTGTACAAGAAAAAAAAGAGCGACTGCAAACCATTTGTTGTTCTGAACAAAAATATTTGATATGATATAGATCGAGTTTTTGCAGTACATAAACAATCCACTTACAGACATATGGACAAAGTTGTGTTCATCAGCCAATTGTTTTTGTAAATGATTAAAATGCGAAGAAACACAATCTCATATTTCACTAATACAGTTAACTTTTTTATTATTTTTAGAAATAACATTTTCATAGTTTATCTCGTTCTCGTTCAATCACACGGTCTCTATGAGAAAGCTGCGTTGCAAAGACAATCAACGTCTGGTTGAACTAGACGTTCATAATAGCTCCGCACTTTTTTAAAGAGGTTCGTTCCTTTGTTTTCGGGTAACCAATTTGGGTCACCTCTAGTCTGAAAATTCTGTATCATATAATAATTCTACTCGTATATTTATATTTTACAATGCCGAATATACTATATTGAAGAGAATATTTAAGAGAAATTTTTTGAAATATGACCCCTACTTTCATTAATTTCACATGAAACATTAGGTTACTGTTTATTTGTATGCAAAGTTTTGGAAAGATTGTATTACTAATAATTTTGTTATTTGCTTTATAATTGATTACTCCAATATTTTGAAAAAATCTAAACATTATGCTCTTGTGCTCATTATGTACTGGCATGCAAAGCCACCAGTAAGGCAGGGTTTTTTTGATTTTGACTTAAATATTACTTAATATATATTCACTACATGTGTTCAACCTCATATTAAAATCATAATTAAATAATAGTTCAAACTATGAAATTTTGTTTGATATCTTCAATTAATCAATCTCCATGCCAAATTTAAGCAATATTTTCAGGAAAATTATCATTTCTGTTTCGGGCCCCATATTTTAAAAAAAATGGCATGTGACATGGGTCACAAATGAAATAAATGAGTATTTAAGTCCCCACCTTTCTATTTAAATGGTTTTGGAATGATTGACATTACTTGTCTTTCAGTGCCAGCCTCCTTAAGCGGTTAGCGCTGTATGTCATGCAACCACAACTATTACGCAACCCGGATGCTTCGTCAAAGCACTAGCCATTATGAATCAACGTATCTTCATTTATTGTAGTGTATACTTTTTTGGAACAAAACTGACAAATTTACATTTTCATTTGTGATCCTAATATAATCCTAATATAATTGTTGCTCCTTTTAATGATGCAAGCATTTACTGAGTTTTGGTCCAGTTTTTAGAAAACACAAACATTGGTACTGTCCTTTCGGAAAGGACAGTACTATAAGAAGGGGAAAATATTGGCTAATCATATCGTTAAATGTTGATTTTTTTTACGTATATGAAATTTTAATGCAATTAAATGTATTCCAAACAAGCTTGCTAACTGCTTTCCAGTACTATCAGTACTTTGATTTCTTTCATATCATATAAGCGACCACCTTCTATTGGCAGGTAATTAAAAAAAGATTTGCTGTTGTTTTAAAGGTCTTTCCCGACCTTACGAGGAAGATTATAGGTTTATATTTTTTTTCTTCTTTTTATTTGTCATTACCCAAATAATCCAAGAATTCCTGACTATCATTTTAAGACTTTTGTCTTTTAATCAAGGATGTTTTTCCAATTGCAGACTGCATTATATGGTAAACACATTTTTTTTTATTACAGGTCAATATCACCCATTACAACAAACACCGTGTTATCATTTTAACTCAGAAACAGTTAGTAAAAATATGAAAGCTAGAACTGTATGGAGTAACCCAGGCATATTCTGTTAAATTTTGAACGAAACGATTTAAAGAGGTCTTGCAGAAATATGCAGAATTATCTTGACAATTCAATTTGCAGCAAAGGAATTACAGTATTTTGCCTTAATCAAAATTTTCCTAATTTAAAATTGCAATTTTTTCTTAATTTTTTTTAGCAACATATCTAATAAACAATCTCGTGTATCAATAAGTATAGTCCCTAAACAGTAGGGATCTCAATTTTCTGATAGTTGCAGACTAATTTAATTAGGGGGAATGGTACCTTCTTGAGCTTGCAATGAAGTTGTTTTTTTCCGACAAAGGTACGCATTTCCTCTATTAACTGAATGAATTAGTAGCGTGATATTGAGACCAATCTATCGTTGTTTCAAGTTCTGGTAAAGGTATTTTTTTATTGTCGATTTTCTATCATACATGCAACTTTTAACACACAATTTCACATTTCATACCCAGCAGTAGCGTTGTGTTTGTTGAATAGCGAGCCCGGGGTACGCCAGAAACAGTGCTAGCTTCATCTTCATCTTCGCTAGCCAAGAGTGCGAGTCATTTATTCTCATCTCGATGAACGAATCAGACCATTGGCTAGCGAAGATGTTGAACTTCCGTTCAAAGTCATACTGGAAGGGGCGGGTCTTACTGATATAATTGATCGAGTACTGCATATGATGTTGCAAATTGGCGGGGGTGGGCGGGGTGTTTAATGGGACATTAAACAAGAACAAATAAATGAAATCTGACAAGGCCATTTTTCTTTCTTTCCGTAGGCGTGTAAAACGATTGTAACTATCTATAAAATCAAATTAGCGCAAATTAGCCGGATTTTTTTCCATCAAAATTCTCTGACCTGGTTCCTCAAAAACGCCGCGTCATGACCTTGTTATAATATATCTTAAAAGGTCGAGGTTACACTGAAAGACCTTGAAATGAAAGTTGTCCTTCCTGGATGAGATGTAAAATCCACATTATAACCTCCCTATGGTTATTTAACATACCTTTACTTTTTTATACTTCTTTCTATTATCTAGAGGAAATGATTAAACCTTGATTTAATGATCCCCTGAATAGCAATGCTGTATAACTCTTTGCCATCCGGGTAATACGGAGAGAAAGACAACTGATTTACCGACATAACATCGACCGAAGCCTGGAACTCATTATCTTCAAGTTTACCTTTGGGGCCAGTATTAGAACCATCGTAATCGTCACTACAACTTGGCAGTTCAGAAAATACAGGATGTACATCAGGTCGGGCCCGGACGTCTCAGCGACAAATTGCCTGTAAAATATAAACACTGATTAGCCATCTCATCAACGGAAGTAAGTCGTAGAAAAGAAAACCCGAATCAAATCAAGATGAGGAGGTGAGAGAGAACGCGGGAACAATGAAGTCCAAAATCAAACTACGGAAAAAAGATCGTATCAAAATTAGGCATTTGAAGTCGTCGACTGTAATCAGCATGACCTATATAAAGGAACAATAAGATATAAATGAAGTTGGCATCAAAGGGAACACAGAGGGATGATTGGGGTTAATTACAGAAAGGGATGTCGACTTCACCCAGGCATAACAGTCCTCTAATCATCAAACTGATAAGAAACTTGTGTAACTTTGGATCATTTCAAATAAAAGTTTTATAAACCGCCAGCTTCCGATATATTGCAAAAAAGAAAATGATACGGAGCTTGTTTCAAATTTTAAACTTCAAACTATGGTAAACAGAGAAAATTGTACCCATGGTGCGAGGACAAAGCATTGATAATTATAATGTCAATTTCAAAGTGATAGCTGTTTTTCGCGATTCTTTTTTCTAATCAAAGTTGGCTGCGGAAATAATTTTTTCGGTAAACAATTGCAAATTGGAATTTCAAAGCGACAACTAAAAATTCCATAAAACAATAACTTATCAGAGTAAGCCTGTTTTAGATATTTAAAAGAAATGAATACATCAAAGCTGTGTTAATGCATTAATGTTTAGTTAAACAGATCTCTGGATTGATAAAGCTGTAATATTATATTTCGTTTCATTGATACCATTAAATAAGTAGAGTTACAGACTTTTAAGGGCCGATATATGAATTATTGCCATTTCATTTCATTTCATTTTTCTGTGAATGGCTGTCACGCCACGACTTAAAGAACAGACGTGTTCAGGTGCGTGAAATTAGGACAAGAAAGTTGGCAAATGTAGAATGCGTTAGTTTGAATCAAGTTACGACCACGCTAACGCATGACGTTGCAGTATACTTTTTCCTATGCTAATTTTTGTGCTTGCATAAAATTTCCAACGCAAAACAAAGAAACGCGCAAAACATAGATAGCATAGATTCAAGTACGTTACAATACATGAGGGTCGGCAACGATCGTAACGATTATGCTATTATGCTCGATGAAAGTCAAATTACTTGTGCGTTATCGATATATTTATTATATGTTTGCGTTAGCATATGATTGTCTTATTTTAAATGCTTTGTTTCACCTTCAGCGTGTAATATGATAATGATAAATGTACCGGTACATCTTTACCTCCAATTTTGATTTGTAAGGAGAATACCAAGACTTAGTAAGAACAATTGATAAATTAATCTTATCTTGTTAAATGTAAAATTAATACCCACACAATAATTAAGATGAATGTACTCAGGATGATAGCGTTGTAAATGGACCACGTGATATGTTTACTTTCGTTGAAAGAAGCTGGCGCTTTCCTCACCGTAAAGCACAGGTATACCCCGAACAAAAGCATAAGCACCTCAACTGAAAGGTAAATAACGTGTTTTAAATCGCCAATTCATTGAGAATTAAAAAAAAAATGTTAATTGACAAGACAGTCAAATCTTTTTCTTACTTCCATATGCAGAATATGACCACCAGTTTTCGGTGCACATGGTGAACTTTAACCCGTCATTGGTTTCCCGCGTTTGCGTCGTGTGTCGATTGGCTGACGTCCACGCCACTAAATAAGCCACTGTGATGGCGATTATTGGAACAAAGCGTCGAATAAGTGTCTTGTCTGGCAGCTGAATTCGTTTAATTTGACCCTGTCTGAATATCACAGATATCCTGAAAAAGTAAAATTCAATGAGGAGAAGCCAGTCTGTGCCCGATTAAATATTCTAAAATTACGCCAATATTATGGTTGACATGTTTGATTTGTGTGGTTGTCTACATCCTGTGAAGCAGTTGCATCCATTCACGGTTATTAAGTACAAGCTATAAATCATAACGAAATTCGCTTTTCTTGATTTCTTTTTATAGTTGATGAAATTTATTCTAAAAAGTACACATTAATGGTAGAGTGCGTGTGTAGAGCCAGTGTTTTGAATATTAACGACGATATGATATTGATTGTAAAACAAAGTAAATTAATTATCTAGAATCCACGTGCTACGCTCCATGGAACCGTTTTTCCGAAGATTAATCGCAAAGTAAACAGTTAAGTACAGGTCTCATCTTTTAGAGAGGTCCTTGATCCTACACCTGGCTCAACCATCAAAGGAACATCGAAGACAGAATAATATTGTTAAAATTATCCCGAGTAATTTATTAGTGGGATAGTGTTGTACAAATAATAAAAGAATATCGAAACATATTCCAAGTACAGATTGATGAGAAAAAATGAGAGTTAAATGTTTGTATCATGGTGAGTGCAAAACTTGTACAGCAAACAACTGTATTTTTTTTTACCATATATCATTTACAAAAGTGAAAAGCTTTAAACATTCTTCGATAAATTGCATAGGTAGGTAGTAAGTTCTGAAAAAAAGTCTGAATAATTAAAGTCTGAAATAGAATAAAGTAAAAACGGACATATTGATTAAATTAATTTAGATCTAAACAGTGTTTCTTTGTTCAATACAATTTAAAGGTATGATTTTCAATGTTAAATACCTATTATGCAAACACATCTACCAGGTACTTTCCCTTTTTCTTGCCCCATTTTTTTGCAATTGCATATCATCATATTCATATCACCAAATTAACCACTTGCCAAAGCTTATTTAGCGCCAGTGTGAACCCATATAAAACACGTCTGCAGCCACCGTACGCTAATTTCTGTACATACACACGCATATATTCCAACCAATAAAGAGATACTGTACAGGCGTTTGATTCTTACAAACCGGAATAGGGCTATAAGTGGTCTATGTTAATTATTTTTTTTAACTTTTGATCTGACATTTTCTACGTTAATATTTTGAAAAATCTCCATGTAAATTACACTCGAAACTCTTTAGTTTTTAGTGCAAAATGTCAAGTCGTCTCGGCAACAAAAACAAATAAATCAGGATGCGCGTCACGATCTTCGTGACACACGTGCAGTTCAGAGTATTAATTTTATAGTATTTTGGACTAGCATATATTGTTGGGGTTTTTTGTATTTGGAACTAGGTGTTAATGAATAGTCAATACAATTTATCTGTAAAAAAATAAATCTCTAATAGTCCAAGAGAACTCATTTCCATCTCGTCCGGAATTTTTTTTTCAACATCGCAATCAGTCAAGAGTTATGATTTTCATATCACATTTAATTTTTGGACTGGTTTTGGATTTCTTGATTTATACCAATCACGCTGCTCCTGATCGAAGACCAGAGAGAATCAACGAATTATGTACATGTATTGTAGTAACTTTATATAAAAATCCAAAACAAACCTTAGATAATGAAAAAGAAAGGAAGATGACAAAATACTGTAAACTCTGAATTCCCTATTTTTAGCGGGAAAGTAAATATTCGCGCAAATACTAGTAACCGAAAAGCCTCTTGCAAAAAAAAAAATTAAAAATCTTTTTATATTCATGAGTTTTAATATTCAGTAAAATCATTACGTTTCAGGATGCCTTTCTGCAACATAACAATACAATATAAATTGCGTGTTTATGTCTTGATAACATAAAATGAAAGAGTGTGCAGAATCAAGTCGTAAATCTTTTTTGAATGTAGTCTGTTGCGACACCGTCGAATTTTGAATCTGCCCAATGAAAAATACGTTAAAACTATTCATTAAACAAATAATGTAAACACATTATACACGTATATGGGATAACTCTCAGGATTTTGTTTTTATTCGGTAATAAATCGATTTGCATTAAGGGCAACAATATCTAAAGTATTTTATTTATCAATGATATTCACTTGTTGTGATTTGGCAAAAAATAAGCAATTGATTGTAAAGCAATCAAAATACTTTTCGTACTTAAATTCCCTACTTTTGATTTTTTATCCCCCTTAATATTCTGTGGGAATATTATTAAAAAGATTTTGCGAAAGATGTGTGTGAATCTTTCATATATAGACTAAAAAACATATTTTA
Source organism: Magallana nippona (assembly GCA_033439105.1). Lineage (NCBI taxonomy): Eukaryota > Metazoa > Mollusca > Bivalvia > Ostreida > Ostreidae > Magallana > Magallana nippona. The sequence continues at coordinate 46,794,593 of CM065923.1, read as the reverse complement.
AAAAGTAATATGTTCTTATTACTGTACGTGAGAATTCCTCATACTTAAGGAATGAATTTGAAAAGGAACGATTGATTGCCAGTATGAGAGCGAATATATTATATCAGCGTCACTAAATTTTGCACTTCTAAACGTATATTTGTTTCAAAACTGAATTTGAATCCAGATGCAAAATATACACTACATTTTGCAGTCGCACCGAAGACCTTTAATTTGAGTTTGAGATTGAAAAGTAGAGCAATGTACACGTTACTTTCAGGGCGTACGCAGCTTTTGGCCATTGTAGTTGTCTCTGATATAGATTGACATTATAAATCACGTTCTAATTGGAATAAGACATTTACCCCATTTACAAACACACGTTCTGTTTTCTGACGTTAGTTGGAATAGGATACTCGCGTTGTTTTTTTTATTTTGTGGTTTTTTGTTTTGTTGTTGTTGGATTTCTTTGTTGTTTTTTTTGTTTTTGTTTTTGTTTTTGTTTTTTGTGGTTATTTGGGAGGGGGGGGGGCTCATGTTAATTTAAAAATATAAAACATGCAAGCATTAATTACAAATTAACATCTTTTTATATCAAACACACCAGAAGAACTCAACTAGGATTCCAGAGTTTGCAACCCCAGACTTATCAAATATCTTTTGACCAAAGTGGCTCTTAAACTAAATTAAATAGATCAGTATAGCTCCTGTGTGTGAAAGTTGAAACAAACATAATATATCTACCAACCTCCAAGTTTTGAGAAGGAGAGAACCATAGAGTAAGACGAAGCCCAGATGATACGGCCAGGGCATTACCATGCAAAGTCTGTCGTCTGCATCCGGAAACATGACAAAAAGCTGAAATAGACAGAATATAATGATTAAAATCCAAAAACAACTCTCAGATTCAAAGTAAACATATTGGCTTTCAGTGGCTTTCATTGTCAATACTGGGGAAAAGTTATACACTTTTTTATTCCCCTGACCAAAAGCCAATAGCCATTGATGAGTTCAGAAAAAATATCAATTGATTACTTGATCCTACTGTGATCACATAGACCTAATTGTGCCGTATCGAAAAATCTTCTGTTTTTCTTGAAATGAATCCATTAGATTATCGAAACACGGGTTGTAGCGTGAGTCACAAACGAGGAACAAATGGGCATTGGCGAATTCAATCCATCTTACCTGAAGACACATCAATGCACTTCCGGCACACATTAACAGCAGGAAAATAGGACTTCCGCTTTTAATTATCTGAAATGGACATACAAAATGACAAATGGCTAGCTTTATTGTACTGCTTGGTTACCAGTAACGATTGAATACATTCTTATTTATGTTTACTTATAATATTATACTCCAGCCATAAGGGCAGGAAACTACTAGTATCCCACCCTTTACAATGGCTGCCCGCAGAAATCCTTAGCCATTAAGAGACTTTCCTCATATGGTTTTGTTTACGTGATCTTATTCAACTAATTGAAGATCTGCTTGATAACGCACCTTGCTCTCTCTGAGATGGAATATCACAACAGATACGATGAAGATGACAACGATAGTGATGATGGTCAGTACGAGGACAACAGCCTTGATGTACAGGTTCCTGGTGAACAGGCATGGCGCAGCGGTCGTACAGGTCACACATCCAGGTGCACACTGATTGCATCTATAGCGATTGTATGACGTAATATACGTCATATTATTACGCGTGATATATGCCTCGATTTCGCTGCCATTGTAGTATTTGTTACTGGCATGAGTGTCAGGGAAGAAATATCCCGGGGCACATTCACAGTAGTAGGCCCCGCGGGTAAACCCTTTACCTGGTGTGAACACGCACTGCAACGATGACGTCATCATTAGTTAAACTTGGATGATTTTGACGGTATATGCAATGATTTCTGAACAATAGCAATTATTTATGAATTATCAATCTATCTGTGCAATCGTGTGTTTTCACGCTCTTTTGTTGACTTATAAGTGACGTTGCTTTTAATTACTGTTAGCTTAATAAAGCACCGCCATTCTAATCAGTTCAACCATATATTGTCTCTAGCTGTAAAAGCCGCCTACAATATTATCGGCGTGATATTGCATCTTGTCACCTATAGAGTTTTCTCAATGTGTATTGAACTCTTCCGTACTTACTACTGTGGTGGGTTGGCAGCTGTGTGTGCCCCTGAATACGTCCAGGGCCCCTCCAGATGACCCAAGGTCAGGGTCACACTGATTAACATCGATGTTAGTAAGCTCGATATCGATAGTAGCCACGCCCCTACAATATATCACCATTGTATCGATTATAAAAGTGGAACAGTCTTTGCAACGTTAGAATGTATTCTTCGTTTCGATTTTATAACTTCTATTTTTATCATTTCTCTTAGGATGGTCTATGGTTTTTCATAAATATAAAGCGCACATAAAAGGAGATACCACATAAAACAGGAAACAGTTATAAAGCAGCGAGTTAATGAAACAAGCATCTACAACATTCCCTTTCATCTCTGTAAATTACTATTTCGTTCTAGAGACGTGCTTACGAGGATTTAAGGGTGTTCGATTAGTTTGCTATCCATTAGATACTGTTCGGTTTTTAAGGACTTGTTTATTTCTCTTTTCCTTAATAATTTCGAATTTTAATTTATGGTTTTTGCTCTTGTCATCTAGATCTAACGAAGTGAGTCATTTCAGATTATCTCGTGCTTTTATTTGCTGTAGTTCTACCGTATACTCAACTACGCTAAATTTTTGCATGGTTTGGTGTTAGCTTGCAAATTTTGTACATCTATGTTTGCAAATATAAATAAATAAATAAATAAAATATATAAAATTCCCCGTTCTCTGCTTTTATCGATCAAAATAAGGTAATGAATAAAGAAAAGATATCAGATTGAAATATATGGGGAAAACCAGCTAAATATTTACTTAAACATTTCACTCGATTTTATTTAAATCTCTCTAATGTGTAATTAAATCAATTAAATATCAAGGTGCAGGTGATTTTACTGAGACAAATCAGTGAAGTAAATTCTGTCATTTAGAAGATGATGGTAAACATTAATTGTTTACAACATAGCTCCCTAATTAAGTATTGTTTCCAGTTCTCTTTGGTATGGAAAGGTCAAACATTTTATCAGTGAAAATTTACATGAACAAGTTAAATTAAAATGTTGTGTCTGTCCCACGACACATTTGAATGGCGGGATCAAGCTGTATGGATATGTGGATTCACCCAGCTTATTAAGGGAAAGAGATTACCGGGTTTTAATTCATTTTGTAAATCAATGGGATTTTTTTTCTGTTCCAAAATACAAGTTATAGAATATTTAACTTTATTAACTTTTAGAATCATAGAATAACAGTTAAATACAGAAACGGGATGCTAGTTTAACAGATTAATTCGTATAACCTGGTTTTTGATAGTACCTAAATATCACAGACTTGTGGTCCGGACTTAATCCGAAGAAAGGGGACGAGTAAGTGACCATCCAGATGTCACCTCCCCCACAGTCATAGTAAGGGTTGGTCCAATGACCATCCTTCAGAAACGCCACCGGCTGTGTGACGTCACTGGCCGGATCCAGAGAATTCCCTGTTCTTAAAACACAAAGATAACGCTTACATCTAACGTCAGAGGAGTACGGATTGATTGTTTCTTTAAGATTAATTAAATAGCAATTATTAATGGTTACACAAGAATATTAAAATATAACTACAAAATAATCATAAATAAACAGGGATACTTTAAAATTTCCAGAAATAATGCCGAAACATGAAAAATTGTTGAGACATTTTTGTTCATAAATTCAGAAACATGGCGCCGTCTGTTCTACATTATTTGTATTTACATTTTGTTAAAATAAAATACAGGTACAGTGTATATATAAGGATCTAAATTATCTTAACTCCGACAAATGTATATATTGGTTATATTGTACCTCTGGTACCACTTTGATATATAGTGAATAAACTTAATTGAATTGAAAATCATAAATATTTCTATATGATGTGATCCACAAAATAAAAACCCTACGATTTAACTACTTACTGTCGTGAATTGGTGAATCAAAGTCATGAATTACTATTACCTGAGCTGGATTTGGTCAGTGACGATGGACAGGTTGTCATAGTTCTGGAAGCGGAGAGTGTGGTACCACTCCGTCTGAGGGTCGGTGTAATTGTAACTCACGGACAAGTCTTTGGCGTGGACTGAGACAGTGGACGAGTTGTCTGTTTCTTTGTAGGCGTAAGGACACATCAGGGGGTAGGGTAGGGACGGGTCGGGCTCCAGGGCTATTGCTGACCCAAATATGACCGACTTTAAGTGGACGTTGTTGGTTACCAGGGAATACAACACTTGTTCGGAGAGAGTGGATACGCTGTTGTTGTTATATGTGATCATTTTGGAGAGGAAGTTGGCAGTTCGCACCGCAGCCAGGGCGTAGGAATTCCATGTGGTCGGGTCAAACTGGAGCTGTAGGGAGTTCCCCGTCCCCCCGTTACAGTCGTGTGTCTCAACATACGCCACGTATTCCAGGGCCTCACGGGCAGTCATTTGTACTGGAGTACATAAAAAGATAAAATGCGTATGAACAAGAAAGAACCTAGAAACAATTGTTCTTTCTTTGTTTTTTGTCCCTCTCGGAATCAGGACATCCTATTGATGGGACATGCTTCAAATTCATATAGTTTTGGTGAAAAGAACATTCATGTGTGAAGGATGCATCGTTTGTATATTGTTTGTCACCAAAAACCATACAGTTCATTGGTTTGAAGTTTACACATGAAATAATTTGTACAGTAAGTGTTTAAACAAATGGAAAACAACTTGTAGGACACAAATTGGTTCTGGTACCAAACAAGTTTTATTTTTAAAATAATTGTTTGTTTGGTGCTCTCCTTAATCTTTATATATGCGTTATACAAATAAAACACGTGTTCACGTTTAATATTCTAATAAAAGGGTGCATTTAACCTTAAATATTTACATTGTCAACACTATGAATCGATTTTGTAATGTATAGTCCAATACATTTCATCAATGATTATTTCAATATCTAATTGTACAATTGCTGAAAATTATATAGATATAAGTAATAAGGAATCATTCTTTGAATATTATGAGGTTATAAAATACGATCGGGCGTGATCAAATATATCATAAAGCTTTATTGGATTTGATCACTCCTTACTGTATACAATGTATTTGATCACCTCATAATACGCAAAGAATGATTCCCTATATTCCTTAACTAAAATCATACCGGTATCGGAACGTGTTTTGTAATGCATTGCATGTCTCTTGCAGATGGATGTCTGCAAATTTGTGATACTATTGGTGTTTTTGTATCATTGTGTGTAAACCGTGGGGCTTTGTGTTAATAAACTAATAAAGTTAAACTAAATAAATGGCACAAAGCACGGATAAATAGTATTCAGATGGAACAGATGTTAAAACAAAGAGTGGAAGAGGACTAAGATATTGAAAGATATTTTTTATGGTGAGGTAACTCATAATGGTAGCAAAAGAACTTTTAATTTCTAATACTGTGGAGTCATCATTGTTTGTGGGGGACCCATGTTCGTGGCTTTCGTGTGTTACCCTTGCCCACGAATTAACATCCTCATGAACGTATATACAATCATTTGCTTAATATTCATTAAAATTATCCCACACTTGCTACCATCGAAATCACGTCTCCAAGAACCAGGAAAAGTTTGGCTGACCATAAACATTGACCCCCACGAATAAAAATGATTCCACTGTAAGGGATAAAAAGTAAAAATCTCAGAAATTTCTTCTAAAAGAATTTTGTTTTAATCAGGCAAAGAAAGCCTAATTTGACAAGCACTGCATGGAGTAGTCATTATACTACAGACTAAAAGTAATGTGGTTCGATGCCTTGGCTATTTGTAGCCATATAGTGTCAAACTGATTGAAAATTTAATTAATCCGTTAGAATACTCTGTAATTAGTAAATAGTGCAATGACAGTCTGAGATTGATTAAGGAAGTTGCAACATAATAAGGTATTATTATTTCCGCTTCTTTATTGTGAAGTGCATTCGACTGAAATAATATAATTATATACTTTTACAGTTATGATACATATAATCTCTTTGGGTAAAACACGAGGAGAGAGAGAGAGAGGGAGAGAGAGAGAGGGAGAGAGAGAGATGATAAGTATTTCATGGTACTTGTAGTGTCGTGTTTAACTGTTTTGTTATGTTTTACTGATCGCCTTACACTCACTGATTCGACGATCTAAGAACACTTACAACATAGGTTCAAACCCCTAAGAACACCTATAATATTAATTTGAACCTAGAACATTGGTTCAAACCTCTAAAAACACTTAGAACATTGGTTTGAATCTCTATGAACACTTAGAACATTGGTTCAAACCTCTAACCAATACTTAGAACATTGGTTTGAACCTCTAAGAACACCTAGAGCATTGGATTGAACCTCTAACCAATACTTAGAACATTGGTTAGAACCTCTAAGAACACCTAGAGCATTGGATTGAACCTCTAACCAATACTTAGAACATTGGTTTGAACCTCTAAGAACACCTAGAGCATTGGATTGAACCTCTAACCAATACTTAGAACATTGGTTTGAACCTCTAAGAACACCTAGATCATTGGTTGGAACCTCTAAGAATAATGAGCATTGGTAAGAACCTCGAATATCATTGAGAGGGTTTGTTCGAACCTTTAAGAACCAATAAAGCATTAGTTTGAACCTCTCAAAATACTAGATCATTGGTTTGCACCTTTAAAAATACTAAAATATTGGTAAGAACCTCTTGGATCACCGAGAACATTGGTTTGATCATCTAATAAAACCGAGAGCATTGTTGGAACCCTAAAGAACACACGATGATTGGTTCAAACATTAGATTCCATCGCTTACAGCTGTCTGTTCAGTGCACATGTACTTGTGGAGATCGTTGTCTTCGTTCGTTCGCACTGTGATAATTTATCACATCTCTCATATGCAAAGCTTTTGCTACATTCTCTCCATAATGTCAAAACCTGTGATAAACATCTTTTTTAAATTGAGAACTTTAAAATGATAAAAAGAATTTTGTGTGTTGACACATGCTGCCATCTTTTTCTGTTGGTATCGACCAATCAATCAAATTTTTATAAGTTTTGGTTAGGGATTTTGCCGAGTTTGGATACTATAGAAACCCTTTGGTCCCATGCTCATAAAACTGAAGTCCGTTATAAACAGGTTCAGCAACACCTCGGCGAATGTCGGGTCATTCAGAACGATCGCTCAATTCGCCATCCAACTACAGAATAAATATAGGAATGTAATTCTGGACGGATTATTGGTTGGATTGGATGGATTCTGGTTAAATTACCTGTTGAATGAATGCGATACAAGCTCAGATCCGACATTTCGATGCTTTGTCATACCTCCGATTATCCGGTCATTAGTGAACGCGTAAACACAGCTAATGAATGTTCTCATCGGGTCCTCGTGGGAGATCTTGTCCGTTATAAAACCCAGAATTATTATTTTTTACTTTAAATGTATCGATTATTTTGACGTAAGGATGTTGGATGCTCATCAAATTACCCATCATATCTGCCTTAAAACTTTAAATAGGATTTTCATCCAAATATTTTAGATTTAAAATTTGAGTATTTTCCAGTATCTTTATATCTTTGCTTTTGATATCAAGGAGATGATATAATATAAAAATGGCCACGACCACCCAGTTTTCTTAAAGGCCTAAAAAAAATATTGTGTGTTTAGGGTAATACTGATGAAAAAATTAGGTTAGGTAGGTAGGGAATTTTTTTTTATTTTATCATATTTTTTTCTACATGCGGGCATATTTAAAAACAGGTTTTTAATGGAAATAATATGAATATCATACTAAGATGAAAAAAGACATCTAAAAATGGTAGGATCGGGGCATTTTTGTAGGTTAGGTCGGGTTACCCGAAACACACAATATTTTTTTTTTAGGCCAAATGGTCCGCAATACCAAGAGACATTTTTACTAATTTATCATAATTAGAATAACCAAACAATGCAGACAAGTAGATACAGGTAGATACAGGTAGATATAGGTAATGATATGATCGATTGCTACGATCATACACCTTTACAGCACCGATAGCTACCCACACCAACTCATCATTGACGGTGAGGAGTATAGTACAAGTATTAAAGAAATCCCACAAAATCATACATGTATTTTTAATTTCTAAGTTGATCAGGTGGTTAAAGGGGCATGGTCACGATTTTGGTCAAAATTTATTTTTCTATTATTTTGTTTATCATTTTTAAGTAATGCATTCCTAATGATCAACCAAAATTTGAGTGTCAGTGGTATAGTTATAAGCAAGATACAGAACTTACAATTCTTTGTTATGTAAACAAGGCTCGTACCTTGTTTTTGTTCACATTGGTTCTGTATACCAGTAACAGTTCTGATTTTTCTATCTGGTAATTCGTTTTGAACATAAATAAACAGTCCCTATCTTTTGTCACATTTATTTTTGGTCTAAACTTGGAAATTCAAAATGTAAACAAAAAAATGACATGGGCTTTGTTTACATAACAAAGAATTGTGAGCATTGTATATCACTTATAACTTGACGGCTGAAAATCGAATTTTGGTTAACTATATTAGAACTGCTTTACTGAAGCATTGTGAACATTAAAAACGAAAATATTCAATTTTGACCACAATCTTGACCATGCCCCTTTGATTATTAACCAGCTTTCACAATAAAGAAATACGTGATGTTCATTGTTGATATTAATACCTTTGATATAGTGTTTTGCCTCCTAAAATCGTAGGGGTCCAAGAATATTTCCCGTCTATTACTCTTCCTGTGTTTGTAGCAGTTATCCCATATGATATTGTTGGTTATGTGAAGATACCCGATGGGCGTGGCTATAATGACACGAGAGAGCGTAGCTCCTGAGTGTCATTATGGCCACGCCCATCGGGTATCCCACATAATCAACAATAGTTACTTGTATCATTGCCGGTGTAAAACGTGATACCAATTGTTGGTCTTTACATTGCACTTTGTACTCCATCTATTTCTAAAATGACCTCAAGTTTGACAAACAATAATTATTCTTTCAAATTTAAAATAAAATTATAGAAATAATTCGACTGTTCGTTGTCATATTTTTATTTCACATTTATTCATTTTCCGACTTCTATTACCGATATTTGATTAAAGAATTGAACAAGTTTATTGTACATGTAATGCTTCTGTTTAGCAATTTTGAAATTAGATTTATTTGATGATGGTAGTTATTCTTTAATTAATCTTATTTGATACTCTGTTCAATAATATGTGTTTAAACAAAATTGGTTGAGATAGTTGGCGAAGTTTTAAAAAAAAGTGGGGGTATATATAGATATCCCACACTTAAACAATAGAAAGCACGCCAAACTATGGTACATCACCGACACTTTTATATGGGTAACTGCTACATGTTTTATAATATAATACTAATCAGAATGCGTCCTTTAAAATAAAAAAGGTGGTAAAAAAAGATGAAGCGGACGTCTGCAATATTATTTACTATGTCGGGCAATGTTTCCTTTCATGTTTCGTTTTGTTGTTGCTGTTGTTTTTTGGGTTTTTTTTTTGTTTTGTTAAATTCTATTTAATGCATACATCAGCCATATTCGTGTACTCTTTTGTTCCATTGTAGCATTTTACGAGCTAGAGATTGACACATTTAGTTACCTATTGGCCAGTAGTGGGAAACTGCATGACGTACATTTACTACGTTGTTGTTCATTGAAAAATGATAACATGGCATACACTTTTAATCAACAACCACTCAGTGAGAAAAAAAATCTACAGCATGTAATTAATTAAGATGGTGTTGATAATAACTGTTGAGTTCTTAATTATTAAATGGGTCTCCACTCTTTTAAGGAAAAGTTTTCTTTCCAATTTCAAATCAACATTTATGTCATTTGTACATAACATTCAAAGGGCAAATTGATTTTGTTGCCTGGCTGTTCTTATCCAAAAATTAAACCCACGAACCTCTTGTACGATAATCCATAACACTTTAGAAAATACATGTATTCGATTGATAGTTAAATGCACCAGATTGGTTTAATGGGTTTCCTTTTTTAATTCCATATTGTCTTTCACCAAAAAGAATAATTACATTATGTTTGGACTTTGAAATTGGATCTAACCTACAAATCAATGAACTGTTTAAAAAACGACTATAACAGGCATATAGCAGAGTCACGGTAGCTAACTTTAGTTACAGGTATCCCTAGACTATCGTAACAGATTCAACATGTAATTATTGTAACGAGGACAAGATTAATTTATTGAGCCCACAGCTATCCCTACCTCAGTCTACAACCTATTCGCTGTAACGCATTCTTTTAGTAAACAGAGAAGCTTCAATAATTCTTTGAAGAACTCTAAACCAAACTTGAGATTTCCCTTTTTTTCTATTACCTTGAACTGCTGGTCGGCGAAATTATATTATAGTAATCGGTTGTCTCTGCTTACCCACCAAACATTACACAGTGCATTAATCCTCTGGGTATTTGTAAAAGATGAACAATCTCAACAAAAACCCTTTTTAATCTCCGTGCTTGTATAAAAAGGATGTTTGCGCAATCATTATGTATGAAAATTTCATAGATAGCCTGCAAAAACTCTCATTTCAAGTAACAGAAATATATCGGCATTCTTTTTCATTCGGGGATATTTCGAAATTGGAGAAATTAGTAACGGAATTCAAAATAAATTACCTGAGTGCACCGGAGGATACAATTCCATTATAATGAGAAGAAATTCAAGGTATCTAACTCGCGCCATCTCTTAGCGTCGTCTGTCGCATCTTCAGCTTCCCCATTCAACCATATCTACACGGCCGTCACTCCTTTATTGATTCCGCCTGCAATATGACAGGAGCTTGGTAATTGGTTCAAAAAGAATTCACTGGGTTCCCACAATATGTTTCAGAGGTGTACAGCGAGAAATTAATTTTTGAACAAAGGTAAATCTATTGGCCATGATGACGAGTGTAGATATTCACGGGGGGAAGTGTGATAACATCCGTGCAAGAGACTGTATTGATATTGAATACTTCAATATGAATGCACTTTACGAGTTCAATTGGCCACCAACAGGTAAATCATAGGGGTGATGTAACCGGTGGAAACTGAACTTGTTTCAAATACTATAGCTGGACCGTTGGATCCTTGCCGCTTCCCTTTCACTTCAGCGTTTGTCTCTTGAGACTCCATCCGTGTAGCACAGATCACTACAAAAAGGCATCATGCAAAACACTTGTCATTTTCAGGTTTTTAAATGACTCTGGCTATGATGGTTTCCTCAGGGATTTTCTCGATTGTTCTTGTAGATGAAATTGAAAGCCTTGCATGTAAGGTATTCTGTACATTAATTGCAGATAATGATTGCCAATAGAGTTGTTGAGTTATAATCTCTCTCTCTCTCTCTCTCTCTCTCTCTCTCTCTCTCTCTCTCTCTCTCTCTCTCTCTCTGGTTTTATATATACAAGTAACATAGGAACAAAACGTTTCTCCAACAGGTAACAGAAAAATTGAAAATGGGCTTTGAAATATATAAAATTATTTCTTCGAAATATTCACCTTACTTCATAGAATAATTTCGGGTGGAATAGTCCTAATGTTGTTTTGGCAAAGTCTTGGGAGATTTTTTAGATTTTATTTAATCAGGGTATGGCCTTTGATTAAGGAGCATAACATTCCTGTAAAAATTTTAAGACAAGTGCTATGAGTTATCAACATATCTCACTACACTTCTGCAATCAGCCTTAATTATCAACGAAATCAAATTTTGAACTTATAAACTAATTTAGGAATATATATTTTTGTATGCTCTACGGTCCGTCAACCCGATTTTCTTGTAGAGCTACATTCTGCAGCTACGGCCCGTTTACCAGAATCTCCCGTAGAGCTACAGTTCTGTAACTGATTCAAATGAAATTTGTTCAATGCATGGGCTTCATTAAACGAATAGATATTGGAATGTACAAATGCGATTGTTTTTCAACAGAAGAATCTTGTCAGGAATTCACATTTTTTTTTTTAATTTAATGTTCTTGAAATATTTCTGTTATAAAATGATAATGTTAGGTTGTGACTTTCCACAAATTTTATTTTGAATTAAAATTATGTATTCTTAAATAAAAAAATAGTTGGAAAATACAATATAGTATTAGTTCACGTTCAACACGGATGTGTATATTTGTAATATATGACCAGAAATTACAATAGGTACTTATTATCATATTATAATTTGTAGTAACTGGTAATGATAATAATAATAACACAAGAGAGAAAAAAATACAAACAAATAAAGCTTTATACACAGGTTTGGGTTCTGTGGTATAAGACAATAAAAAGGACTAGATGGATTATTCAAATTTCTTTGTAGATTTAATAAATTCATGTACATATTTAAATATTGCAATATTTTGTTCATAAGTAAGACTAATGTCGCCATTAAGAATGAGTTGAACTGGAAAGGGTATTGGCAATCTTAAGGAATCTATATTTTGGATTAGTAAATGTCTTTGAACACAATACTTAGGACATTCAATAAAAAAAGTGAGAGTATGATTCATAATTCTTTCCACACATGTCACAACTTGGGTTTTCACTCAAGAAGTGATTGCATAAATCAGCATTCAAATTACTAGCTGACTTACGAAGTTGACAGTGTATTATTTTTTCCTTTCGAACACCATAGTTCAAGTATTTCTTGGGTTTTGAACAATACATATTTTTAATGGCATGTGTAAATGATGAGAGAGTTGGATAACTACTGATATTATATGGGAGTTCATTCCAGAGTCTAATTGTTGAAGGTAAAAAACTTTTCATGTAAGAGGTTGTTTTTGCTTGGCGGACATGAAATGTAAGGTTGTCCTGATTCCTTAGAGGATAAGAATTTTGAGGTAGTAAACATTGATCAAGCATATCAACTTAATACTGTGGTGCTAGTCCATAAACTATCTTATAAAATAACACAAACGTGTGTATATTCAAGTGTATCCCATCCAAGTTTATAATAAAGAAAGGATCTTGAAGAATTTGGCCTTAATCCTGAAATGATTCTAGCTGCTGCAACTTGAATATCTTCAAGTAGTTTAGCATCTCTACAGAGTATTCAAGAACTGGGCGAACAAAAGCAAAATAAATTTTTATCAAAGCATCCCATTTAAGGGTGTGTTTCAACATTCTTAAGATATTTAAACGATTGCACGCTTTAGAATGAATATCCAGAATATGGGTTCTCCAACTACCATCCTGCTGGAATTTTATACCTAGATGAGTATGTATTTCAACATTTTCAATAGTAGGCCCATCAGTACAAAATTTAACTTTCGGATGACTAACACTCTTTCTACCAAAATCTAAATTAACTGTTTTATTTGGATTAAATTTAACTGTCCACATATCTGACCATTGCTTAATCTTACCAAAATCATGAGTTAATGAATTGGCAGACATCAACATGTCATTATTGAGTTCGATTTGGTTTTGCCTGCAATATCCACTTTTGCCCCTTTTCGCCATTTTTTTTCTCGAAAGACAGATAAACACTTTATGTACCTTTTTAGTTTTCGTGATGTCATTCTATTTAGTCGCTTTTTTCACTTTTCTTTATTGAAAATTGAATTTTTCCAGCAAAAAATATAAAATAAAATAAAACAAATTTCAAAATAGAAACTTGATCCTCTCAGGAATTCTAGATGGTTGACAATAGTCTATAGATCACCGTCCATAACTTCCGATCACCTCAAGAAGCATTGAAGAATATTGATTTTAAACTATTTTAATTTTTGTTCAATTCTGCTTTGCTAATAAATGATAGATGAATAATCTAAACTTTAGAATCGTTTAAATTATTTTTGAATTACTTAAATTCAATAAAAAAAAACATGCAATGCTTTTAATTTTTATATCTTGTTTCTGTATTATATAACATAGTTCTGTTCCTGATTCAGCGGATCTCACGATGGTGCCTTTCCCCTTAATTGATAATTAGTCATGTACTCATTAACAATTGAAAATTGTAAATTAGTGAAAGACAATTCTTCAATCCTCCAATTTTCTGTGCATATTACACAGCACTTGGTGCACAGTTTGATGTCCAGTTTAAAGTGTCAAAGAACACTTCCCCTTTCTCGTTCAGTCCAATAATAAACTTTAGACGCAAAAAAGTGCCGTGTGCTCTAATATACATTAATTTGTTCTTCCCTGTGAACAACTATCATGATATAGCATATCTACTCTTCGCTTATTGAATGCGATAAACAAATGAACAACTTGTACACAAAGCTGAGAGTCAATCGCAGAGGCCGACACCAATAAATACTATAAGAAACAAATTGCCATTTAATGGTCAATGATAAATTAAAACCGAGGCAAATGTCTAAATATTGGCGCAGTGGAAACTTATTGATTGATGCATTGTAGTTTTCTATATCCCTACGTTTATTCAGATCGAAGGAATATCAGTGACAGACCTCATTAACAGCTGATGTTTTGTCACAGTGGTGGGAATTCTCACCAAACAAGAAGCTCGAATTTCCGTAAATGTTATGAGATTTCTACGATATTATACATCTTTACGTTTAATAGATAATACCGTTGATCACACATTTCTCTACAAGTTTTTAGCGGTTTATGATTGTCATTCCCAGTTATTGTGTCATTTTTTAATTCGAAAGAATTGATAAATTCTGTATTTCATTATTAAGGTACATTTTGTGATTTTTTTTGTCCGCAAAAAACCCCCCAAAATATAAATTAGTGGCGATTGCATGAAAATTGTTAATTTTACTTCATAAATTTGTGCACAACACTACAATAGTCCTTCTGAAAAAAAGGGGGGGGGGGGGTCACAAAGATGCGATTTTCCTTTTTAACAGATGTTGTAGTCGTTCGAAAAGATATTTAATTGTTATATCTAAAAATATATGCACATTTCTTAATGTGGCATTTTATCGAGTACTTCATTTCATAAAAATATAAATATGATTTTCCTGTAAATTACACACACACATATATATATATATATATATATATATATATATATATATATATATATATATATATATATATATATATATTGTATTACAAGACTGAAATACATCGTGTCTCGGATTTCTATTTCCAACTCGTCATTAAATGCAAACGCTTAGAATAAGATGACCGAGTCACGTGGTTCTATCTTTGGAATATCAACAACAATAAGAACATAGAGGCGACATATTGAGATAACCAGGGCGATAAATTACAATAATATTTATTGAACCAGGTCAAACCACAATAATAGTAAGACATGCAGGAAAAAAAATAGATAAATGCTGATACTGAAATGTGACACACATGTACATGTATCTGCTGTTTCTTCCCGCGTTCATGCAGAATGGAAACGCCAGGTCTTGTTCATGTAAAGAAAAACATTACCTTATATCACTCGGTGATTAGTTAAACTCTAATATATATTTTAACAACACGTACCCGTAGTGCATGACCCAAATTTTTATTCAGAATATGAAATATGGCCCAGGTAGCCTATATACTGTGCCCTTAATTACTTGTAATTGAGTTTAGTAAAAAATGAAATGAAAGGTTTTTCCGCCGATAATCTCTCATATTTGTCTTAAGTCCGATTCATGTCTGATTTATGAGAGTTACTAATTATGTTACTTAAAAGTTATTAATCCGGGTCATGGCTGATTTCTTTGAAATGCGTTTTAATAAATAATGCATAATAGCATAAGAAATGCGCAGTTTCTAAGGAAGTTTATGATAACGTACAAACAAAAAATGTGGAAATCAATACACTGTATACCAACAACATCCCAAAAACAACGGAATTATATTTGATTAGCTGATTATAAGATTTATAAACCCAAGAAAACAGACACAAATATATATAAATAAATAAATATGCTGAAATTTTGGCGTTTGTTGTAAGAGGCGTTATACCTTCTCGAATTTCTCTAGATCCTCTTCATGTGATACTCATTGTAACACTTATTGTGTCTCGATCGAACACGTGCATAGGCATATCTGTAGTGTATATGAAGAACGTATTCTCGTAAGGGACAAATTACTTGCTGTAGCTTAAAATTAAGGCAGTGGAGGGTTCTCTTTCAGAGCATACAGACGTTTCCCTACCCTCCGTCACGATGAGTTAACGTTCTCTATTATCGCGTATACACTTAACAAAACGTTTAAGTGCTCACTCTGATTAATATAATAATTTGAAAATTATGAACTATAATGATAGGAAATTTTTAAAATTTCATAACCGATATGTCTTTTCAACAATAGCACTGAAAAAATAAAAAATACTGACTGGAATCAATGACCGTGACGAAACCTCAAAACAAAAAAATAAGTTTTTTTTCAGCACGTGCTTCATATTAATGGCAAATTATTGCAATATAACATTAGTCTTTAGTAATAGTCTCAAATGAAAACACTTAACATTTGCCGAAATACTATTGAGGAAAAAACCAGGGCCGTTGGTGTCAGAATTGTTCTTACTACAGGTTCTAATCACATTAAATCTACTATTTCAGTTTTGGACTCGAAATTGTTTTAAATATTTCGCATTCCGTATAAAAATTTATTCAAACATATTTTTTCAAAGATAAAAGTGCATCGTTATACCGGTATCTATCGACAAACAACAGTTTACAATCCAACAGTTCTAGGGGGGATTCAATCAAACCGGAAGTGTTAATTATATCCAGCAAAAGCCCAGAGGTGTGTTCAGCAGAGCGGGTGCTCGCGAGCGCTCGCTAAATTTGTGTCTTTGCTCTTATAAAGTTTAATACATCTTATCTTGGCAATAGAATATATGTCCTAGTTCATATATATTCGCACATACATTATGACAGCAGTTAGAAAAAAAACTAACAAAACTCATTTTCCATTTTTAGTGACATAATCAACTCACTATGATCAAGTAGCAATGTCTTTCTATAACTCTAACTCTAACCCCTAACCCCTAACCCTAACCGCTACATCTTTCTTAACCACTTGAAAGTTAGATAAAAACCAGCCACTCCAACGGCAAAACAAACGAATGTGTTTCTTTTATATGATCAATACATTATATTGGTTGAACACTTGGAACTTTGGTTCAGTGTATGTGTGGTGTTTTATCTTTATATATATAAAGAATTTTTGACAATAGAAATTCCAGTTTCATAATCTACGTGTAAAATATAAACTGCTTTTCTGAGAGATTGTCTGCATTTATGTACAGATAAAAGTGTTGTTTTTATTTCCATATTGTTAAGCACGGTTGGGTTGAAACAAATGGAGTACCGAGAAATTAAATAACCACTGCACCCGTGTAATTGGATCAAGGAGAAAGTAACAATGGTTGACAAGTCCTCAACATGGAGAATCTCGTTATGTCCCAGCAGGACGAGCCGCGCCGCGCCGGACTGACATTGTAACAGATAAGTTAGTGCCATAAAGATTTCACATCAAATACTCCGATCGAATCTATGCAGAAACTTCATTCCTAACTCATGGCGAAAAAATGGTGGCATATGTCTGCTTCCTACATGCAAGGTAAGTTGTGTCAACATGCAAGAAAAGTATGTTAACATGCAAGATAATTACATGTATGTCTACATAAAAGACAGATATGTTGACATGCAGGTAAGGAGTGAGTTGACGTTCCATTAGAACTCCCTGGCGCGCAGTTAATTCAACAACATTATTTTCACAATATGCTTCCCGGAACACTAACATACTGATATTGATATGATAATAAAGCATTCATCGTTATTGTTCGTTGTCAAAATCTTTATCTCAATATAATTAAAACTCCATATTTTGTTATGTCAATAATGCAGCTACTGTAGCAATAAAACTGGTTAAATTCAATAATGTGAAAACCACATCAAACAATTCAATATATTTGCATAAATAAGAGGTCATAATATTTCATATGTTGGCAATACAAGTAAAAGAACAGTAAACAAGTTTTAACATAACAAGGCCCATATACGCTTCGGTAAATACCCCCCCCCCCCCCTCACATAATATTTTGAAATGAATTGGATCAATCTCTAATCAAATTCGCCTCTTGTGGCGCATTCGTAAGAATGGCAGAGTTATTAAAACTTTTATCTCCGTGTTTAAGTTTGAACGTGTCATCAAATATTCATGGAGATATCGATACAACATCTGACGACTGGATATTTCCGACGAATTCAGGTCGCTGATGCATGATAAGTAATGACGTAATTAGACCTTGTGTTCGAGGACCAAACCAGTGTAAAGATGGAATTGTGCGGAGTATTAACCTACCAGGTGTTAACTTTGGTACTTTCTTTACTCTCAGCCTTCTACAGCAAAAGTATTTCACATAAAAAAAACCCAAAAAGTTTCATAAATTTTCATGAGAATTTAATGGTAAATTATAAAAAAAATTATACATTTATTTACTGAAATTTTCCAAAGAGAGAAATTCTTCAGAAAAATCCAATTCAACTTCTTATCAAAATCAAAAGAAAAATAATCTGTGGGTGGATAAGCGGGTACATTTTTATTGTTTGGTAAATCAAAGTTTAAGATGGAGTAGGCTTGGTGGTCAAAAAACTGCCCATCAGATCTACCTTAAAATTTTAAATATTACATTTTTGTTTGAGATTATTATTTAATTTTTCAAAAATCCAAATATCTTAACTAAGTTCTCCCTTTCAAGGAGATTTATACAGTCTAAAAATAAAATAGCTTTGACAATCCAGCCCTCTTAAAAACTATAGCAGAGAGAGAACAGTTTATATTTGGGGTATAGTTGTAAAAAATGTCAAAAATAAATACATAATAAGCTTGCTGATTTATATTATATATCTTCCATTAAAAAAAATTACGGCCTTTTTCAGAATTCATATTTGCAAGTTTGTGCGCAGTAAGACAATCGGAAAATTTATTACTTTTTTAAATAGTGACTTTCTTTCATATTTTATATGGTCCCTTGATGCCACTTCATAAATAGAACCTTGATTAAACCAAAGATAAAAAACCCAACAGATTAAAGAATTGTGTTATGTAACAGAATGCTACGCATTCAAATTAATTTGGTTTAGTTTTAATTATTCAGTACATGTGCTAGGGAAATGACCCTACATAGAATAAGTCATGATGTTTATAGAAGTCCACAGAAATCCAGGGTTTATGACAAGATAATTTAAAGTATTGTCCAATGAGTTAACAAGAACTTCAATTAGTCTTAACAAGTGAGTTTTGAGTCTACACTTGAGTCTCGAGGAGTCTTATTCATTAGGTTGTGTTTATCCTAGAACTTTGATACGTCTTAGCCACTTATTTTTATTGTTCGTTAATTTTGAAACTTTGTTGACTTGGTAGATAATGAACGGTTTTAGGCGTCAAGCGTTGAGACGGTAGCCACTATGGAAAATCGTCCAAGCATAATTTACAATCAGGCTGATTTTCAATAGAATTTCAAGATGTTCTTGTGTTTAAAAAATGCGACTTCGAGTCTTTTATATTTTTATTTTGTATGTATATGTTATAGTATATATTTCAAGAGTTTTAACGTTTCTGTATTGAAAATGAGACCTCGAGCTGTTTGTTATTTTTATTTTGTATGTATGTTATAGATTGTTTGTTACGTATCTTTTATTATCAGTTGCAAGAAAATCTTGCAAAATTCCCACCCTACTAGGTTAAATATCTATACTGACGAAATCTATAATTTTTTCTGATTGAATTGCGTTGATATTCATACCGTAGAAACAAAATGACCCTCAATATAGGAAACTGAAGTTTTTTCTTCTTTCTCCCTTCATTCTTCAATATTTTTTTTTTTTTGCTTTTAATTATTGATATCTATTTCCGTTTCAATTTAGCACAGTAAATGTTCAGTCTTCAGGCAAAAAACCCACCATGTTGCTAATGCTTAATCTGTCATTGTTATTTATTTGTATCATGACATTTATACTCTAGACAATGTACGTGTATACAAGACAAAAAGGGCTATATGTTATACATCTGAAAATCGTTAGTATTCATTGCTCCAATCTGCGAATCTTTCATGCCTAATACGCCCCTGTCATTGATGTAATTCAACGGATAATAAAATGTACAGCATTTAGCAAGTGTTATGTGATCTTTTAAGCATGTTGGAAAATAATCTCGAGATACCATAGATGGATATTGCAAGTATTTATTAGAAACATGTATATAGTGAAAGTTTTGTATCAAAAAGCCTTTGGAGGAACACGGGTATAAATATTTATAGCACTAATATACATGTACCAACAATAGATGAATGAAGTATATACATGTATGGTAGACATCTTAAAATAAATCTATATTGTTTATTGCATGCTATAAAAACTACGTGATGTGATGGACAGTTTATAAAGAGACACGTCAGTTACAGGTATAGTTTCAGGTTATAAATTCATGAACTTTTGAAAAAATATGTCAATTCCTGTGTAAATTAAATTACCGTATATACCCGAAATATCAAGAAGGCATTAGAATGTTTGCCGAGATTATGAAACAGTGTGCACTCCACCTGATGCTACAGTCTCATTTACACCCCTTGGCTGCATAAAACACCAACCAGAGAATTAATTTCCTTTGCATATGGCACATAAGTTTTTATCAGAAAATAATACACCGATATTAATTAATTTATAATGAATATATCAAATATGTACAGGTAAATGAATATTATTCTTGATTAAATATATCACATCATGTGTTTTTCTGTTATCTGTCATTTCGTGTTTCCATGGCGCTCCCTCGGAGATTGCCTAGTTCTCACCTGTGTCAGGTGCAGAGACAGCGCGTTAAACATACCGGGTCCATTCAGGATTTCAAGGACGTTCTCACTTTAAATAATAAATCAAGCACAGTCACTCGGATCGAGCTTCGCGGAGATTTAAATGGAGACCTCTCGCGTGTGGTCAGCGGAAACAAACACCACTTGCTCCGGACTACTAACATCCGTCTGTCTATCTGTGTTGTAACGATCGGCGGGGTTAGCCCTACTGTAATTAGGAGATGGCTCGTCACGGTACCGATTTTGTGAGTTTCTTTCTCTCCTCCCTGGGGTTTTTTGGTTCTGTCCGTATGGAGAGGGGGAAGAATCGACAGCGCGGTATCTATCACGTGACGAATCCGCGTGAGGATTGTTCCCCTGGTAGTCACGTGGTCCGTAAGGAGATGACGGTGAGCGGTCACCCCGATACCGGTCATAGGGGGCGCTTTCTGCAGGGTGTGGACTGCGCGGGTCGTAAGAGTTCTGACTGAGATCGATCTGATGATAATGTGGTTCGGAGTGTTCGTCACCATATCTGTCAAGATGGGTAGAGTCGGCCGGGCGATCGCGAGGGCTGTAATCTTGATAAGTTCGTCCATAGGGTGGTGGTGGCGGCCCGCCATCTCTGTATCTATCGTAAGGGACGTTTTCAGAGGTGGAGCTCCTGTCACTGACGTGTAGACTCCGGGAGTCGTAGTCATGGTTTCTGCCCTGTGTGTTCGTGTTTTGTGTTGGGTATTTCGGGGCAGTGACGTCATTTGGACTTCGCGGTGCCTTTGGTGCTCCTGTTTGTCCTGGCTGGTATTTTGGATTGTTTACCGGTGGAACAGCAAAGTTTCCAGATTGTTGTTCTCTTGGGTGTTGGTTGTAGTTTTGGGACTGTTCCACTTGTTTTTCCCTCCCCTGTCGGCCGACTTGGCGTTGAGGGCGCTCTACCGGAACACCCGGTTCTTGTCCTTTATTGTAATTTTGCTGTTGATTTCTATTGATGTTCAGTTTTTCATACGAGGTGTTTGGTCCTGCGACTTCCTGTCCTTTATTGTACTGTTGCTGTTGATTCCTGGTGATGTTCAGTTTTTCATATGATGTATTCGGTCCCGTGACCACCGACTGGTCGTTTGCGGACAATTCATACATTTCCGAATTTTCTCTGCGATAAACAGGGACAGAACCGCCAGTTCCAGTGGCTTCACTGAAGCCTAAATTGTCGAATCCCGCTTTCTCTTTCTTCGGATCAGGCTCTACCTGGTCTACTTGTAGATGTTTGGTAGCTCGGGGCTTCCGTCCGGATACTCTACGGAAGCTTCTGCGCACGAAGTCTCGGGCAATGGCTGCAAAGAAGAGGTTCTCAGTAAGAATTACAATTGATGATAAATTAATGTCTAATAATGTTCCTCTTTTTTTTTTATTCTAAGAGTTACTATTTTAAGATTCCTCACAATATGATTATAGGTAATCTTATTTCTACAGCCAGCCAATAGACAGCTGAATCATTACTTACTTATAACTTACAATGTAACATATATCATTAAAGATTTACAAAGGAATAACCCGTGAGTCACAACATTTGATAAGCTCTTGTATGTGTTTTCCTGATTGTTTCAAACACAGTAAATGAAAGGCAAGCTTTTACTCACTGAACTGCTTGTAAGTAGTGGATCGCCCAAATCCCTCGGGGTTTTTGTAGATGTAAATGCCGTAGGCCACCATGGCGCCGATCAGAATCAACACTAATGGTACAGTAATGGCGGCGGCTACCACTCCCCCTGTCTTCATATTGCTGTCCTCATTCGGACTTACATCTATTAATTTTAGAATTAAGAAAATCATTACATAATCAAGCATGCACTTCAGTAAAGCTTACAATCTAGAGAGACTTACTTTCACAGCGCGGCCCCGAGATCCCCACCGGACAATTACACTCGAACCCGTTCAGTTTGTCCACACATACCCCGCTGTTCTTACACGGATTCCCAACACAGTCGTCTTTATCTACGAAAATGAAGCAGTAACATGTTAACGTATAAAAGGGCACAAATTTATTTATACCAGTATGGGACAGGGAAGAATCTTATTGACCTACTTTTACTACAGTTTACACCTTCATAACCCTTCGAGCACTTGCAAGCCAATCGAACGCGACCTCCGTCCAGCGTAAAGCTGGAGTAATTTATAAACGTCCCATTGATGACGATACCAGAAGTTGTGAAGTCAGAGTCCGCTACTTCAAAGCACTTTCCATAAGCACAGGGACATTCAACTACAAGAAATTGGAAATTTCAATATAGATCATGTTTTTGTATAAAAGAAATGTGTGCGAGGACCATTTGTTTAGCACTACGTGTCATAGCAAGCAAATAAAGAAAAGTAACTCGTAATCGCACTGCGAAGTGCTTACTTGTGCATGTTTTGCCATAATACTGGGAATCACAATGACAGGTAAAATCGTCAAGCTGTTCTGTACACCTCCCTCCGTTAAGGCACGGCTGATCCACACAGTCTCCTGTAGCAGACAGTAAAATTGTATCATTATTGTTTAGTATTACTTTAGATTGCAATTGACTTAAGTGAAAAATAAATGGGATTTAACTTTCTGTAAAGTTTTTACAAGTTTGGACGTTTATGAAAAGTTTATTCGTATTGGAGGATGTGGCTTTATTATGCAAAGAGTTGTAACAAACCCGCAAAAATGGCAAAGGAGTCGGACACTTTCATATCTAAAAGAATAGAACATTTTTGATATGATTAATATTCGAGTTTTCTAGTTTAAGCAACAAATGTAGACTATAAGTAATTTAATTTTCGAAAGAAAGCATTGCTTTTATTTGACCGAAAGTTTGAATACACGACAGAATGTACACGATAAATGGACGTACTGGCCAACATGGAATTCGTTCTGTTGGCGAACATGAAGAAGGGGACGGGTTCCTCGGAGTAGCAGCTACCCATCCCGATCTGACTGACGGCTGTCATCCACCCCCTGTTGTCCGCACAGCGGCCGGTGTCATTCGACAGCAGCTCGAAGCTCCGGTTAAGGTTCCTGAAAGTAGGTCATTAATGTTTAAATATTTTTAAAGTATCTCTTCTGGTTTGCCACAAAACGTAGAAAAGCGAGGGGGCTGTAAAATAATTCGTGTACTGTTTTATGCGTTGCATTAATATACCATTAAATATAAAACCAATTACCAAAACATAACTACGCAATTCAGGATGTCGATGCAACCAAATCAAAGTTAGATGTGCTTCATCAACACTTTATATGAGAAAGGGTAGCGAATTTAGAGTAGCTAATTTGATTAACATTAGATATCAAAAGGGCATGACGATTTTGGTCAAAAATTTTTTTTTCATGTGTAATGTTTCAAATGCTTTATAAGGCATTTCTAATGATCTACCAAAATTTAAGTGTCGGTTGTAGAGTTATAAGCAAGATACAGAGCTCACACACCTTGGTTATGTAAACAAGGCTCGTGTCATGTTTTTGTTTACATTGGTCAACATACCGTCAAAAGTTCTTTTTCAAGCTGATTTTTCTGTCTGCTGATTAGTTTTAAACATGAATAAACAATTCCTAGCAATGGCCACATTCATTTTAATTTTAAACATTGAAAATTCAAAATGAAACAAAAACTTTACCTTAGCTTTGTCTACATAACAAAGAACTGTGAGCTCTGTATCTCAATTTTAACACAACGACTGACGCTGAAATTTTGGTTGACTATTAGAAATGCCTTACTGAAGTTGGTAAACATTAAATACGTCTTACCCAGTGATGGCCATGATGACTGAAGGAGACAGGTCTGTGAATGAACTCCTGATGATGTTGGAGAACTTGAAGAAGTTAGTCCTGGTGTACCCAGTGGTGTTAAACATCAGAAACGCTGCCTCCTTGCCGTCTTTATATATACTAATCTTGAGCTGCAAGTAAAAAGGGACTACTGTAAAATCATTTAAATTCGGGGGTGTCATTTTTCGTGAATGACCAGGGTTTTTTGTCGACAAGTTAATGAGCATGTTATTTTGTAGATTCATGATAATTTGTTGCACATCGTAAATCCACGAAAATTGAGCCACCGCGAAAATCAAGAATTCCACAATATTTTACTGTGCCAACACGATTTAACATTCGTGAACCTTAATTTATATCAAGAAGCAGCGTTTTATCGAGGAATGCCTATGCTTACCTGGTTGATTCCGTCCCAGATGTTGATATAACTTGACTTGTAGGTGGGTCTGTACCTAGCTACCACCGTGTCACGTGTGTTCACGTAAGTGACGCGGTCGTCGTTGACTGTGACGTCAGACAGCCACAGGTGCTCTATACTGGTGGCGGGAGAAATGTCCTGTCCCGTCCCCACCTTCAATACTACCCGCCAGGCTACAGAACAGGAGAAATAAAACTTTAAATCTCGATCACGTCAAGTAATATTTTATGAAGTATACTAGGGTTGTCTGGGTAAATTGATGACAAAGCGTTCTAATCAAACGCATTCTCTTCAATATTTACTACTCTCAGCTCATTATTAAGCCTTTCTGATCGTCCTTTGTCGTTTTCGTTGTAATTTTTTTTGTGCACTACCCGTTGATATCTTTGCTTTACAGCGAATTACAGAATACCGGTAGAGTTTTCAATAGCTTGCTGGATTGCTCAATAGGGTACACAATTTGGTCAGCCAGGTATCACATCAGGTCTGAGTCTAGGTCTTGTGGTTACTCAAGTGTAGATTGTTATTTTTCATTCAACCCATTCCTATTGCACAAAGAAAGCCTCTAGAACACTCTCTCCTATTGTTATTTATTCTATTCATAGTCTTTTGAAAAGAATATTCACCTGGCCAGCACTGGATTCTAATGTATCAGTTCTGCTCAGAATAACTTAGAAAATGTTTCATAAATGTTATTCAAAAGACATTTCTGAAGAAACGAAAGGGAAAGTTATACAAGCGTAAGCTTAAAAAGAATTTTTTACTGAACATTTTGTTCTTTAATTCCTGGTACAATATGCGCACTAATGGTATTTTTGTGCCAAGGCTGCTTAATTAGTTCAAACTAAAGCAATACTGTTGAATAAAATTTATAGAAAATATATTCCCAACAAAAAAAAATCTCAAAAAGTGCAAATAATTACTAGATATAACTCTATTTCTTGAAGTCATACCTGAGTAATCACATGACCTAGATTTAAACCTAATGTGACACCTTGCTAACAAACTGTATACCCTATTGAGCAATCCAGCAAACTATTGAAAACTCTACCGGTATTCTGTAATTTGCTGTAAGTGTGTTGAATATTACGCGTTATCGTCATCATTTATGTTCGGGCTATTTATGGCTGGATCGAGAAGATAACGTATCTCTAACAACCAAAAACCTTGGGGTTTTTTTCAGATAAACTTAATACACAAAATATTTATAATAATAAGAATTTGACATTACATGTAGATTCCTCATAAAAACATGGACGGGATTCTTAAGTGGTTGGTAAGAAGGGTGGCCTAAACTCGAGTATATGTAAACATATTCTAACCCCTCCCTAATTTGGAGTTAAATATATTTTTGGCGATTCGTTTACAACGGATATCATGTAGGGGTGGGTGGAGTTAAAAACACAATAAAATAGAACAAAAACAGCCAGACAGTTATACCTTGTAACAAATAAAACAAGAATAAAACAAGTAAATAAAAAAAACTGGGTGCAACGCAGTTTAACATGTATTATACTTTAATAAATTGTATTTTTTATTTACCTGAAAAGGTAACGTCATAAGATCATCATTAAAAAAAGCAATTGTTATAATATCAATTGTTATCTCATTATATTATAATTATCTCATATTTGTCTGTTTTGGGCTCTAAATTAGAAATCAATATTGTGTTCTGTTCCATGGATTACAGTCTAAAACTTACATAGAGCCTGGTGTACCACCATTGTGAATATAATGAAAGTAGACAACAAATTACGAAGTCTGGCATCAAATGGGAGCCGCATCATAGCTGAAAAGAAATAACACAAAACGTTCAATATAGTGAGTCTCTCTCTCTCTCTCTCTCTCTCTCTCTCTCTCTCTCTCTCTCTCTCTCTCTCTCTGACCCCTTATTTGTACCCCAGACAATTTTTGAATGTGATCGATTGACTTCTGTTCTTATTTTTTTATCAAAACAATTTTAAACAGAAATGAAGACCTTTTATAATTTTTAAAAATTTTTAAATCTCACCTTTACTACATACTAGTGTTAATAAAGGCCCAGATTTACACCTATGAGGTCACATTTTGCGTGTTGTTGACATGTTTACGTTGAACAGTGACCAGGTACACGGTAGCTTATTGTCTTACCTGGAATCCGGTCACAGACCACCAAGTATAAGAGATTCAAGAACTATTCCCCACACTCTCGGAAATCAGTGATTGTCCAAACTTCAGATCCTTTTGTAATTTTTTCTTTCCATCATGGTATTTCGCTTGTGTCTTCCGTATTCAAACAGTTCAATTATGTATTTCCTTCTGTCTTACCTGAGGGGCGCCCAAGGGATTACCGCATGACTAATTTTTATCACATACAGCTTTACCGGCTCAGTGAACAGATAATTCATGTGTTAACCACAACTGATTCCATTCCATCGGAAGATAAAAGATCGATATTTCAATTTTGAAAAAAAAAAAACCCAAGAATCGTATTATTTTAGCTGTGTATCTAACGATATATATCATGTATAGTGTAAAAATTTATATTATTCCAACTTATCTTTTCGATTATTTCCACTTTTATATCATTTTTGTGTAGGTTATTTCAAATCATTTACGCAATTTTTACCAATGTGAAAATGAAGATTTTTCCTAATAAAAAAATTAATAAATAAATAAAAAAAATCGCGGAATTTTAGTATCCGTCTTCGGTTTCGTAACTACAACGCAACCTAATATTCCTGTCCATGTGTATGGCGCGACTAAAGTCAAGCTACCTGCCAATAAGCTACCTGCCAATAACGAATTTTGATGTATTGTTATCGACTATAAATTGAAGATTTTCGAACCCGATTGAATGATATAGAAATTTAAAACGGCGCCTAGCGCCAAAACTAGGAAGTGAGCCATCTAACTGGAACCGGATCCTCGGGGGTACGGGTATCCCCTGACGGAGTTCGGTCTCAAAAGGGGCAATATTGACACCGATTTCTGGCGCCAGGGCGCTGAGTTGACCCTATCATACATTAAGATGGGGTTTCTAAACAGGGCGCCTAGCGCCAAAACTAGGAAGTGTGCCATCTAGCTGGGACCGCATCCACGGGGGTACGGGTGTCCCCTGACGGAATCCGGTCTCAAAAGGGGCGATATTGACACCGATTTCTGGCGCCAGGGCGCTGAGTTGACCCTATCATACATTAAGATAGGGTCTCTAAACAGGGCGCCTAGCGCCCAAACTAGGAAGTGTGCCATCTAGCTGGGACCGGATCCTCGGGGGTACGGGTATCCCCTGACGGAGTCCGGTCTCAAAAAGGGCGATATTGACACCGATTTCTGGCGCCAGGGCGCTGAGTTGACCCTATCATACATTAAGATAGTGTCTCTAAACAGGGCGCCTAGCGCCCAAACTAGGAAGTGTGCCATCTAGCTGAGACCGGATCCACGGGGGTACGGGTATCCCCTGACGGAATCCGGTCTCAAAAGGGGAGATATTGACACTGAATTCCGGCGCCAGGGCGCTGAGTTGACCCTATCATACATTAAGATAGGGTCTCTAAACAGGGCGCCTAGCACCCAAACTAGGAAGTGTGCCATCTAGCTGAGAGCGGATCCTCCGGGGTACGGGTGTCCCCTGACGGAATCCGGTCTCAAAAGGGGCGATATTGACACCGATTTCTGGCGCCAGGGCGCTGAGTTGACCCTATCATACATTAAGATAGGGTCTCTAAACAGGGCGCCTAGCGCCCAAACTAGGAAGTGTGCCATCTAGCTGGGACCGGATCCTCGGGGGTACAGGTGTCCCCGGACGGAATCCGGTCTCAAAAGGGGCGATATTGACACCGATTTCTGGCGCCAGGGCGCTGAGTTGACCCTATCATACATTAAGATAGGGTCTCTAAACAGGGCGCCTAGCGCCCAAACTAGGAAGTGTGCCATCTAGCTGGGACCGGATCCTCGGGAGTACGGGTGTCCCCTGACGGAATCCGGTCTCAAAAGGGGCGATATTGACACCGATTTCTGGCGCCAGGGCGCTGAGTTGACCCTTTCATACATTAAGATAGGGTTTCTAAACAGGGCGCCTAGCGCCCAAACTAGGAAGTGTGCCATCTAGCTGGGACCGGATCCTCCGGGGTACGGGTGTCCCCTGACGGAATCCGGTCTCAAAAGGGGCGATATTGACACCGATTTCTGGCGCCAGGGCGCTGAGTTGAACCTATCATATTGGTTCCATACAGTAAGATAGGGTTTTAACCAAGGTGCCAAGCGCCCAAAATTGGAGGTGTGTCATATGCATCTAGCAGAACCCGATTCTCGGGGTACGGGGGTCCCCTGAATTATTGGAAGCATACCTATATGTCACACAAAAGATTGCCTGTTATCTTCTGATGTGTGATTGTGTGTTTTGACCTTAATGAAACCCCATCAAGGTTTGGCCATTTTGAACAAATGTGAGATGGCGATGAAACAATACATGGAACAAAATTGCATCAAACAAACAGCCGTAAACAAAATTTCTTTTTCTGAACAGGAAAAAAAAATAGAAATTAAAATGAAAGAACCCCCACCCCCCTGGAAAATGAAAATTTGTTAAATGTATTAAAATCTATTAAATTTACCTAGTAAAATTATCGCAAATATGCCTCGGACCCCCCCCCCCCCCCCCCCCCCCGGCAAACACAATTATCCTTTATCCTTCGGACCCCCCCCCCCCCCCCCCCCGGAAAAATTTTCTGGATCTGCGCATGTTACTATAAATAAAATGCAAAGAAACACAATAACATTTATTTTACTTATACGTTTTATTATCATTTTTGTTTCATAATTGGTCTCGAACAACCGCTCGCTCTTTTTGAGCAAAGCAAAGCCTTGGAGTTTATTAACTAGACTTTCATATCATATAACCGACCGCCTTCTATCGGCCGGTAATGAGAATAAGTACGGATTGTTTAATATCCAGTATTGATTTATTTCTAGTTGCTGAATTCAATTGCAAACAATGTCAAACTAGTAGTACTACACACATATACATGTTGAAACAATATCGCGTTATCGTCATCATTTATGTTCGGGCTATTTATGGCTGGATCGAGAAGATAACGTATCTCTAACAACCAAAAACCTTGGGGTTTTTTTCAGATAAACTTAATACACAAAATATTTATAATAATAAGAATTTGACATTACATGTAGATTCCTCATAAAAACATGGACGGGATTCTTAAGTGGTTGGTAAGAAGGGTGGCCTAAACTCGAGTATATGTAAACATATTCTAACCCCTCCCTAATTTGGAGTTAAATATATTTTTGGCGATTCGTTTACAACGGATATCATGTAGGGGTGGGTGGAGTTAAAAACACAATAAAATAGAACAAAAACAGCCAGACAGTTATACCTTGTAACAAATAAAACAAGAATAAAACAAGTAAATAAAAAAAACTGGGTGCAACGCAGTTTAACATGTATTATACTTTAATAAATTGTATTTTTTATTTACCTGAAAAGGTAACGTCATAAGATCATCATTAAAAAAAGCAATTGTTATAATATCAATTGTTATCTCATTATATTATAATTATCTCATATTTGTCTGTTTTGGGCTCTAAATTAGAAATCAATATTGTGTTCTGTTCCATGGATTACAGTCTAAAACTTACATAGAGCCTGGTGTACCACCATTGTGAATATAATGAAAGTAGACAACAAATTACGAAGTCTGGCATCAAATGGGAGCCGCATCATAGCTGAAAAGAAATAACACAAAACGTTCAATATAGTGAGTCTCTCTCTCTCTCTCTCTCTCTCTCTCTCTCTCTCTCTCTCTCTCTCTCTCTCTCTGACCCCTTATTTGTACCCCAGACAATTTTTGAATGTGATCGATTGACTTCTGTTCTTATTTTTTTATCAAAACAATTTTAAACAGAAATGAAGACCTTTTATAATTTTTAAAAATTTTTAAATCTCACCTTTACTACATACTAGTGTTAATAAAGGCCCAGATTTACACCTATGAGGTCACATTTTGCGTGTTGTTGACATGTTTACGTTGAACAGTGACCAGGTACACGGTAGCTTATTGTCTTACCTGGAATCCGGTCACAGACCACCAAGTATAAGAGATTCAAGAACTATTCCCCACACTCTCGGAAATCAGTGATTGTCCAAACTTCAGATCCTTTTGTAATTTTTTCTTTCCATCATGGTATTTCGCTTGTGTCTTCCGTATTCAAACAGTTCAATTATGTATTTCCTTCTGTCTTACCTGAGGGGCGCCCAAGGGATTACCGCATGACTAATTTTTATCACATACAGCTTTACCGGCTCAGTGAACAGATAATTCATGTGTTAACCACAACTGATTCCATTCCATCGGAAGATAAAAGATCGATATTTCAATTTTGAAAAAAAAAAAACCCAAGAATCGTATTATTTTAGCTGTGTATCTAACGATATATATCATGTATAGTGTAAAAATTTATATTATTCCAACTTATCTTTTCGATTATTTCCACTTTTATATCATTTTTGTGTAGGTTATTTCAAATCATTTACGCAATTTTTACCAATGTGAAAATGAAGATTTTTCCTAATAAAAAAATTAATAAATAAATAAAAAAAATCGCGGAATTTTAGTATCCGTCTTCGGTTTCGTAACTACAACGCAACCTAATATTCCTGTCCATGTGTATGGCGCGACTAAAGTCAAGCTACCTGCCAATAAGCTACCTGCCAATAACGAATTTTGATGTATTGTTATCGACTATAAATTGAAGATTTTCGAACCCGATTGAATGATATAGAAATTTAAAACGGCGCCTAGCGCCAAAACTAGGAAGTGAGCCATCTAACTGGAACCGGATCCTCGGGGGTACGGGTATCCCCTGACGGAGTTCGGTCTCAAAAGGGGCAATATTGACACCGATTTCTGGCGCCAGGGCGCTGAGTTGACCCTATCATACATTAAGATGGGGTTTCTAAACAGGGCGCCTAGCGCCAAAACTAGGAAGTGTGCCATCTAGCTGGGACCGCATCCACGGGGGTACGGGTGTCCCCTGACGGAATCCGGTCTCAAAAGGGGCGATATTGACACCGATTTCTGGCGCCAGGGCGCTGAGTTGACCCTATCATACATTAAGATAGGGTCTCTAAACAGGGCGCCTAGCGCCCAAACTAGGAAGTGTGCCATCTAGCTGGGACCGGATCCTCGGGGGTACGGGTATCCCCTGACGGAGTCCGGTCTCAAAAAGGGCGATATTGACACCGATTTCTGGCGCCAGGGCGCTGAGTTGACCCTATCATACATTAAGATAGTGTCTCTAAACAGGGCGCCTAGCGCCCAAACTAGGAAGTGTGCCATCTAGCTGAGACCGGATCCACGGGGGTACGGGTATCCCCTGACGGAATCCGGTCTCAAAAGGGGAGATATTGACACTGAATTCCGGCGCCAGGGCGCTGAGTTGACCCTATCATACATTAAGATAGGGTCTCTAAACAGGGCGCCTAGCACCCAAACTAGGAAGTGTGCCATCTAGCTGAGAGCGGATCCTCCGGGGTACGGGTGTCCCCTGACGGAATCCGGTCTCAAAAGGGGCGATATTGACACCGATTTCTGGCGCCAGGGCGCTGAGTTGACCCTATCATACATTAAGATAGGGTCTCTAAACAGGGCGCCTAGCGCCCAAACTAGGAAGTGTGCCATCTAGCTGGGACCGGATCCTCGGGGGTACAGGTGTCCCCGGACGGAATCCGGTCTCAAAAGGGGCGATATTGACACCGATTTCTGGCGCCAGGGCGCTGAGTTGACCCTATCATACATTAAGATAGGGTCTCTAAACAGGGCGCCTAGCGCCCAAACTAGGAAGTGTGCCATCTAGCTGGGACCGGATCCTCGGGAGTACGGGTGTCCCCTGACGGAATCCGGTCTCAAAAGGGGCGATATTGACACCGATTTCTGGCGCCAGGGCGCTGAGTTGACCCTTTCATACATTAAGATAGGGTTTCTAAACAGGGCGCCTAGCGCCCAAACTAGGAAGTGTGCCATCTAGCTGGGACCGGATCCTCCGGGGTACGGGTGTCCCCTGACGGAATCCGGTCTCAAAAGGGGCGATATTGACACCGATTTCTGGCGCCAGGGCGCTGAGTTGAACCTATCATATTGGTTCCATACAGTAAGATAGGGTTTTAACCAAGGTGCCAAGCGCCCAAAATTGGAGGTGTGTCATATGCATCTAGCAGAACCCGATTCTCGGGGTACGGGGGTCCCCTGAATTATTGGAAGCATACCTATATGTCACACAAAAGATTGCCTGTTATCTTCTGATGTGTGATTGTGTGTTTTGACCTTAATGAAACCCCATCAAGGTTTGGCCATTTTGAACAAATGTGAGATGGCGATGAAACAATACATGGAACAAAATTGCATCAAACAAACAGCCGTAAACAAAATTTCTTTTTCTGAACAGGAAAAAAAAATAGAAATTAAAATGAAAGAACCCCCACCCCCCTGGAAAATGAAAATTTGTTAAATGTATTAAAATCTATTAAATTTACCTAGTAAAATTATCGCAAATATGCCTCGGACCCCCCCCCCCCCCCCCGGCAAACACAATTATCCTTTATCCTTCGGACCCCCCCCCCCCCCCCCCCCGGAAAAATTTTCTGGATCTGCGCATGTTACTATAAATAAAATGCAAAGAAACACAATAACATTTATTTTACTTATACGTTTTATTATCATTTTTGTTTCATAATTGGTCTCGAACAACCGCTCGCTCTTTTTGAGCAAAGCAAAGCCTTGGAGTTTATTAACTAGACTTTCATATCATATAACCGACCGCCTTCTATCGGCCGGTAATGAGAATAAGTACGGATTGTTTAATATCCAGTATTGATTTATTTCTAGTTGCTGAATTCAATTGCAAACAATGTCAAACTAGTAGTACTACACACATATACATGTTGAAACAATATGGCAAAACATTCGGATAAAATGTGTATTATGCCTTCATATAGAACATTCCGTTATTGTAAATTATACACCAAAGTAACAAAGCGTTCACACAGTATTATGTTTTTACCATATGAAATAAAAACATATGTTTGTCTTGGTCTTGATGTCGGGTGACTGAATTCCACTTCTTAATATCTAGTAGTTAAGAACGTTTTATTAACCTTGAACTTTGGTTGCGATCCGAGACCTTGACCTTTGCTGGATATCACGAACACTGTCGGTTTGGTTGAATTTCGCACTGAGCTTTCGGATTGATTTAGGTTGAAGATGGAAATGAAGATACACTTATGGAATAGAAGAACTATGTGAAAATAACCTTTTCTTCGGATTGCTTTATATTTAAGACAATGTCGAGGACAAAATAAACAGCAGATTTAAATTGAATACAACCTGTCTTATGAACAATCCAGACACCAACATTCCAACTCTGGCTCTTACCTCGATAATCATTTTGCCCATTTTAAGACTACATATCTAGACTAATATCAATCATCAAAAGTTGCAAATTAAATTAAGGATGCGCAGAAATTAGAATATAATGTACCATTTAATGGCTTTTTTATCTTAAAATACGTTGGCATTTTTTTTCGTTTTCTAGCGTTTCATGCACCAGGTGCCAAAACCCATATAATAAATTCTAACTTTGTCTTTAAATCACATTTTGTATTTTAACAAGCACAATTGGTGTGCTATCAAGCTACCACAAACTTTACGCTTAAATCAATGTCTACACATATTTACGTAATTATATTGAAAATATCGAAATCAAAGTATTTTAGATCTAGAAAGTTAGAGAAAAATCGCGCTATGCAATATTCGTTTAGCTGTGATTTTGTGTTTTATTTCAACTTAATGGTCGTAGCCATTTTTAAACCTTATTGATCTCCTTTAGAAGAAGAGCTCTGTATAATGATACTTGTATAGTAACACAACCAAAATTAAAAGCTAAAATATGTAAAACTATTCTTTACTAAATAATAGTTTATAGCCGAACAAATCATAACTAAAATTTCCAGGTAGATTTGATGGCTAATTTGTTGACCACTGAGCCTCCTTAGATATATTTTTTGAATAAAAAGTTTTTGCAGTACACTATACTTAATTTTTATTATTTTGACCATATCTATCAAAATAAAGAGTAACTGAACAATTTTAAGAAAAACAATCAGACTTTATATAAGGGCTTTATTACAAAATCAAGAAACGTGTAGGTAATATGGAATGTAGTCACAGCATTAATACCGCGTGTGTCTCCCATTCGCACGAATAACAGCAAGACAGCTGCCCCTCCCATAAAGACAAAGAATGTACATATAATGGCTTTAAAGCGATGATACAAAAATATTTCATACTAATAAACAATGTCATAGCTACGAAAGACGAATAGGGCCACATAAAAAATATTTTTATCTCGTAAGTACGAGAAAAGATCTCGTTATAAGGAGTTAATTATCTCGTTATTACGAGAAAAGATCTTATTATTACGATTTCATTATCTCGTTATTACGGGAAAATATCTCGTTATTACGAGTTAATTATCTCGTTATTACGAGAAATGATCTCGTAATTCGAGAAAAGATCTCGTTATTACGAGTTAATTATCTCGTTATTACAAGAAAAGATCTCGTTATAGCGAGAAAAGATCTCGCTATTACGAGAAAAGATCTATATAAAATCGTGCCTTTCATTGTTGTTCATGTACTCTCTGTGTCTCTTTATGTAAACTGGATGATCATAAGAAATTCATTAAAATTAGTGGGAAAAAAAATCATCAGAAGGAGCAAAGCAGAATTGATTAATAAATTAATTGACCAATTTATAAATATGAAGGATAATATGTTTTCAGACTCAAAAATGTTAATATACAAAAACAATTATTTTCAATATAGGTTGTGTGTTAATATATAAAACACAATCCAGGGTAAATCCCGTATATCCATGATTGAAACTATATAGTTATTTGTAATGAGAAATTACAATAAAAAACTTGTTAACCATCTCAAAAATCCATAAAACGAAATACAAATTCAAAGCAGAGCAACACGGACCTCTAAAAAGATAGAGGTAGGATCAGATGCCTAGGAGGAGTGAGCATCCTCTGCTGACCGGTCACACCCGCCGTGTGCTCTTTGGAATTAAATCAAATTAAATTAAATTGAATTAAATTGCTAATGGAATTGTGTTTTTATGACAAAGACTACCTGGTATTTACTTCGGAGTAGGATTCTAATAGTTAGCATGTACGTTGAAAAGAACAAAAATTACATTGAGTTCTTTCCACATATTCATATAAGATTGAATGTCAAATCCGGTTATTTTATGTAGAAATAAAAAAAGGTAACAAAGTGTTACTAAACAGAGTTTGTTGTCTTATTTAAATTTCTAAACTTTGAAACAATACGTCAACAAACTCTGTTTAGTAACACTTTGTGACATGATTTTGACGACTTAAGCATTTTAATCTATTAAGTTCCCCGTTCATCAGATCCATACCTCCAAGTCGATTCGTTCACCATTTCAACCTATTTTTTTCTTTCCAGAAACGTAAATTCAATTTTGATTATTTCTAAATAACAATGGTCATTATTTATTAATTTCTACATAAAGAGCACACGGCGGGTGTGACCGGTCAGCAGAGGATCCTTCATATTTATAAATTGGTCAATTAATTCATTAATCAATTCTGCTTTGCTCCTTCTGATGATTTTTTTTCACTAATTTCTTATGTTTATCCAGTTTACATAATGAGACACAGAGAGTACATGAACAACAATGAAAGGCACGATTTTATATAGAACTTTTCTCGTAATAACGAGATCTTTTCTCGTTATAACGAGATCTTTTCTCGTAATAACGAGAAATTAACTCGTAATAACAAGATCCTTTCTCGTAATTACGAGATCTTTTCTCGTAACTACGAGATAATTAACTCGTAATAACGAGATTTTTTCTCGTAATAACGAGATAAATAACTCGTAATTACGAGATAAATAACTCGTAATAACGAGATCTTTTCCCGTAATAACGTGAAATTAACTCGTGATAACAAGATCCTTTCTCGTAATTACGAGATCTTTTCTCGTAACTACGAGATAATTAACTCGTAATAACGAGATTTTTTCTCGCAATTACGAGATAAATAACTCGTAATTACGAGATAAATAACTCGTAATAACGAAATCTTTTCCCGTAATAACGAGATAATTAACTCGTTATAACGAGATCTTTTCTCGTAATTACGAGATAAAAATATTTCTTTATGTGGCCCTATTCGTCTTTCGTACATAGCAAACAAACATGAATAATTATATTGTTGTGCGATTAAATGAAACATATATAACCATTAAGTTATATCTTTTCGATCTCATAAAACAATTTTCCCGACAAAGTTTCTGGCACCATATTCTTAGCCGAGGAAGTGCGCTAAATAACATGTTTTATGGCTGTTCCATCAATTATTATATCCCTGACAAAGAGCGTATATTATGGCTGTAAAGCGATGATACAAAATATTTCATACAAACATCAAAATAAATATAAGCATTGAATGCTTAATTTTTATAACCATTGAATGTTTATTTTTGGATATCGTCGGATCTATTTGACACCATGTCGTGCAAACAAGTTATTATACCGCGCTTACGCACGGTATTCAATTTGTCTGCACGGCCTGTTGTGTGATAGGACCGACGATATCCTTCAATTAAGACAGGTAGAAACAGACTGTGTAATATGGTAGCAAATTGAAGGGGGACAGACTTACCAGAAATCAAGCAAGAAAAATAGAAAAAAATTAGAATATCAAAATCAAATCCTAAACCAAGGGTTGTGTGTGTGTGTGTGTGTGTGTGTGTTTGGGGGGGGGGGGGGGGGGTGGGGGGGGGGCGGTCGTCCCCCCCCCCCCCCACCAACCCCCCGATTCCAACGCCTATGATGATAATTATAACCTAAGCTATCCTTTGGTATGGATTGATCTAACTACTTCATGTATTTACTTGAAGATATGAATAATTGATCTGATTTAAAATATTTTACTGTAAGCATACCCCTTGGTTTCCTGCGAACTCTTTATTTTAAGTCCGCAAATAACCATATTGCATGTCGTGTATACAAAATACTGTGTAAAGAATTAAGAATCACGTACACACTACAAACAAAGCTCTAAAATTCGTACTACAAGCCATTTCTTATATAAATACAGATAATAAAAAAGAACCTTTTGTTTCATCAGTATATATTTACATCTATCGAGTATGATTCATATCGCACATGAATACTAGTAACCAAAGAAAGCAGTTCATTGTTAAATATATTTAAATATTTGAATATCCCCTTTTTTGATACGATCAATATTTCACGTTGCTAGCTAAAGAGGCATGTGGAAATTGTAAACATCGGAAAACAACTTGTCTAAAAATAGAATTGGTAGGACAACAAAGAAGTTCGTAAAAATCAGAAAAAAGCATTTCAAAAGATTTGAAGCTTAACAATAAGAACTTGGATTATCATACTAAAATATACAATCAAACAAACCAACATCAATGATTTCAAAATCCAAATAATCAAACAATACATCGCGGACTATATTTTCTCTGAAAAATATCCTAAAGCAAGGCGCCCTGTTTAGAAACCCTATCTTAATGTATGATAGGGTCAACTCAGCGCCCTGGCGCCAGAAATCGGTGTCAATATCGCCCCTTTTGAGACCGGATTCCGTCAGGGGACACCCGTACTCCCGAGGATCCGGTCCCAGCTAGATGGCACACTTCCTAGTTTGGGCGCTAGGCGCCCTGTTTAGAAACCCTATCTTAATGTATGATAGGGTCAACTCAGCGCCCTGGCGCCAGAAATCGGTGTCAATATCGCCCCTTTTGAGACCGGATTCCGTCAGGGGACACCCGTACTCCCGAGGATCCGGTCCCAGCTAGATGGCACACTTCCTAGTTTGGGCGCTAGGCGCCCTGTTTAGAAACCCTATCTTAATGTATGATAGGGTCAACTCAGCGCCCTGGCGCCAGAAATCGGTGTCAATATCGCCCCTTTTGAGACCGGATTCCGTCAGGGGACACCCGTACTCCCGAGGATCCGGTCCCAGCTAGATGGCACACTTCCTAGTTTGGGCGCTAGGCGCCCTGTTTAGAAACCCTATCTTAATGTATGATAGGGTCAACTCAGCGCCCTGGCGCCAGAAATCGGTGTCAATATCGCCCCTTTTGAGACCGGATTCCGTCAGGGGACACCCGTACTCCCGAGGATCCGGTCCCAGCTAGATGGCACACTTCCTAGTTTGGGCGCTAGGCGCCCTGTTTAGAAACCCTATCTTAATGTATGATAGGGTCAACTCAGCGCCCTGGCGCCAGAAATCGGTGTCAATATCGCCCCTTTTGAGACCGGATTCCGTCAGGGGACACCCGTACTCCCGAGGATCCGGTCCCAGCTAGATGGCACACTTCCTAGTTTGGGCGCTAGGCGCCCTGTTTAGAAACCCTATCTTAATGTATGATAGGGTCAACTCAGCGCCCTGGCGCCAGAAATCGGTGTCAATATCGCCCCTTTTGAGACCGGATTCCGTCAGGGGACACCCGTACTCCCGAGGATCCGGTCCCAGCTAGATGGCACACTTCCTAGTTTGGGCGCTAGGCGCCCTGTTTAGAAACCCTATCTTAATGTATGATAGGGTCAACTCAGCGCCCTGGCGCCAGAAATCGGTGTCAATATCGCCCCTTTTGAGACCGGATTCCGTCAGGGGACACCCGTACTCCCGAGGATCCGGTCCCAGCTAGATGGCACACTTCCTAGTTTGGGCGCTAGGCGCCCTGTTTAGAAACCCTATCTTAATGTATGATAGGGTCAACTCAGCGCCCTGGCGCCAGAAATCGGTGTCAATATCGCCCCTTTTGAGACCGGATTCCGTCAGGGGACACCCGTACTCCCGAGGATCCGGTCCCAGCTAGATGGCACACTTCCTAGTTTGGGCGCTAGGCGCTGTTTTATCTCATTATTAAATGCAATCGGGATCGGAACTCTCCAAAAATAGTCGATAAAAATACACTAAAATTTGTTATTGGCAGGTAGCTTATTGGCAGGTAGCTTGACTAAAGCGTATGGCGCGTTATCAGAAAAACATATGAAATATAAACGTATCCTTAGGATGATGTCTGCCATTTAATTGTAGTTGTTCGCCCCATTTTTATGATGAGTCATTCAAAAAAAGTATCAGCATTTTCGGTGTTTAAAGGGAGAAAGGTAATGTCACATTTGTTGAGCATGCCGAGTCATTGAATCCAGACAGACATAAAAATCTTATATATATAGGATATATCATTGCATTGATCATAGAACAATCATTAAAATACAAAATCTCTATTCTTAAATTTTAATATTGTGTGTTGGTAATGTGACAGTTTGGGTGAACCTAGGATTTAATTTTACAAAATGAAATAGAGATTCATTAGTTTAATATTTTGAGTTTACTACACCATAATTTTGTTTATAAGCATGTGAACTACAAAGCTACCCGCAGTCCCGCATTAGGCAGTTGCCTTATTTGTTTTGCTTTTAAAGAATCAAAACAGTGCATCAGTCTCCCAGTTACATTTCCTTGAAATCTTTAAAACCTTGGATGCGGTAACACGATGCTATTTTTGCTTTTAACTGTTTATATCCCTGTATTAATATAAGATGATCATTGTTCTTGTTTTATACATCTATATAGATACCTTTTAGCAGTTGTTTAGACTGTACTCATTCTGTGTGCATGACCTCCTAAGTTGAAAGTTAAAAGCAGAATTTGAAAGACGATAAAATTTTGATTGCGCCTGATTTTCGATAGACTTCTTAGTGAAAATCATGTTGTCACAATGACTTCCAATAAAATACATGCATATATGGCAAGAAAACATTGCAGTTAAAATCATTGATATGTATATATATCTATGAAAAATGTCGTACAACCTCTCTGATATCTACTAGGGATGGGATGATCCACTGATGCACTGGTGCATCACGGTAATTTATTTTAACGATACCTAAACAAGCTTTTTTTTATTTATGAAAAATATCCTAGCTTCATATAATGGCTATTTTTAGTCCGGGCGCCTAATTTGAAAGTACACAGATGGCGGAAAACTTCATAAAGTTGTCAAAAGTGTTATGAAGCTAAATCTGGAGTGTTGGAAACTTTCGGATTACTTGTTTATGAAAAAATAGTATATACAAGACTAAAGTTACTTGTAAATTATGCAATGCTCATTTTAAATATAATGAAATCACTTTGGACATGCGGAAATACATTGACAGATTGAATAAATTTTAAGCCCTTTTTCATATTTTCATTTAGTTGCAATGTATCGTGATATTATCGTATCGCATCTCATGTATCGTGATACGTACCAAATCAGTTAAGTACAGTATAATCCAAGCCCTAATATCTGCCTTCTCAAACAGTTCAGTTTTCATCAACTTGATTTTGTTGATTTACCAATGCATGTGCCTATTGGTGCAGGAATTTGCAAGGTATGATACCATAAATTCATTTTAAACAGGGTTATAGGAAAGGACCAGGGAGGAGGGATTTTGGTTTTATATTTATAACCATAATCCATTATACCGGCTAAGTTTATGATAATTTAAAGATTCAGAAAATAACAAACCTTACTTTGCTATATTTGAATTCGATTTAAGCCTGTGTGATGTAACTTGTTTTACTGAATTCCCAAAAAGAGTCCTAGGAAATATTGTATATGTAGGTTGATGATTGAAAAAGAAAACAAATATTTTTAATGGTTAAAATTTTTTCTTTGTGCAGGACAGTGCCTCCAGCTTGGACAGTAGGGCCAGCATCCGTAAAGCTTCCAGTTCTCAGTCCATCAGGGAAGACGTTAAAAAGGCCCTGGATGGGAAGGGCAAAAAACTAATGGTAAGGGCAATAAAATAAAGATGAGGGCTAAAAACCCATTCAGAGACTTTACATGGAACTTATGGCAGTAGAGTTAGTTTTTAACTGTGTAGTGATTGCCATTTAAAAGTGACCTAACACTTAAAGATGTTTATTGTTGGTTTAACCATAGGGAATGAATTTGTTAATTTTCATTTATCTGTTTTTGTCAACAACAGAAAGTCTTAAAAGGGGGAAGTCTAAGGTCCAGCTTAAGAAACACACCAAAATCCAGGCCAACCATTTTACCTGAGCCCCAGAGTGAACACCCAGTACAGCTGACCAGTGTAAGATCCACCACTGACCTTGAGGAGGATCAGGGCACCTTACAAGGTATGTAAAGCATTATCTTTAGATATTTATATACCGGTACGATTACGGTACTGTATGCTGATTTCCATGCTGTCTGTATCACTGATTGTTTTTTATCCCTACATCTGTGTTTAACACATTTACACAGGTTGATTTTGCTATTGACTATATCGTGTTGATTGTTTACATCCCTGTATTAATATAAGATGATCATTGTTCTTGTTTTATACATCTATATAGATTGGTTTGCTGTTGACTGTGTAATACTGATTGTTTCTCTCCCTTCATCTTTAGATGATGTTCATTATTTGTGTGATGATCTGGTTTTACACATTTCTACAGATTAATTTTGCTATTGACTTTGTCATGGTGATAGTTTCTATTCCTAGATGTTTATTCTTCTTGTTTTACACATTTATATAGATCGAGGCAGGCCCTTATCCACACCTGTCATACCTAAACAAATCTCAGCGGTGCGTCCAACCAGAAACCAGAACATCCCTCCCTCGGGGAAACGATCCCCACCGGCCCCTCCAACCGATAAACAGTCCCCAGGTAACCGGTCCAACCGGTCATCCATAGAGACCGCCACGCCATTGGCCGAGGCCAGCAATAAGCAGTTTTCCTCCCTCAAGCCCAGCAAACACAAGAAAACCCCCAGTCCTAAGGTATCTGATGGTGCTGGGAGACACATTGGGAAAAACAAGAGGGATGGGGCAGAAGTTGATAACAAACCAGCAAAGAAGAAAAAGAAGGACAACAGTGAGGTGCAGATGCAGGACTGCAGTACGGAGGTGAGGGGACACTGTTAACTAGTGTTTATTCACTACGAGTTTATTTTGTAGTTATTAAGCAATAAACTGGTTCTTAACATTGGAGCCCATGTAAATATCTAAAGCATCTACAGGAGCCATTTAAGGACCGTTTTGGGGCAAAAATTATTCACAGGGACAAGATTACTTGTAAACCTTGCAAAATTTTCTTGCATGCGAAAAATGTTTCATTTGAGCATCATGGGGCCAATTCAATTCGAGAGTAGCATTCTAATCATGGAATCGTGATTTCATTAACACATTTTTTTTACACACATTCTGAAACACATTTTTTACAAATTGTACTGTGGTATTTTCTGAGATAAGTCTGTTATGGTCTAACAGGAGATGGAGCATGCTGTTTCATTTGAGGATGAATCAACATCTAGTTCACAGTTGCCATACATGTTTAATAGTGGCGAGGAAGCCAGGAAAATCTTTGAATGCCTTATTCACCCTGTAAAGCCAGACAAGTTCTTCAGGTAAAAAAAGTTGGACTTTTTAAAGGATTTTTTTTCTCTTTTGATAGATAGAATAAAAAATATATTAGTTTGCTGAATGAAATCGTTACTCTAAAATATCCCAGAAATGTTAAGGTTCTTTCAGATTCTCCCAATACCTGGTAGTTTTGATAAATCAGTCTTTTTTCCATCTAGTAAATTGTCATTATGTATTGGCTTTCCTAATTTATAATCAAATGTTTCAGAGAGTTATGGGAGAGGAAGCCATTATTAGTCCAGAGACATATGGCCCAGTATAATGATGGCTGGTTCAGCACAGCAGAACTGGACAAGATTCTGAGAGAGGTACAACCTCCAACATAAACTGATTGTTATCTTTTAGACGTTTATTGATGTTCTGTCATTACCATTTGTTTATGTACCCTTTTCTTAATTTGCAGGAAAACATACAGTTCACGACTAACCTGGATGTCACAACGTTTACCAATGGACAGCGAGAAACTCATAACCCTGTGGGTCGAGCTTTTCCCTCTGTGGTGTGGGACTTTTATCAGGTACTGTACAATAGAAAATGTCAATCTGTTTTTGTTATTATCCCCTCACGCAACTTTTTGCGAAGGGGATATAGCATCACTGCTGTGCGTGAGTGTGTATGTGTGTCTTCTTCAGCTTATGTGCAAGATTAAAAGAAAACCCTCGCACGAATGTTTATCAAATTTCATACACTGTTTTGGCATTTATTTTCTTATTATTATGTCAAATGCCAAATATTTATCAAAATAATGTTAAAATAACAACATTTTAAACAAGAATTTTATGTATGACTTGACAATAAAGATTTCTGGTTCACGTCTGTGAAACGAAAGTGAAGTATACAGTTCAAATCAACAGCTTCATATATTTCTGGATTTAGATCTTGTAAAGGTACCATAATTAACAAACGTTTTTTTGTAATTGATGAGTTAAAGGAATGTCCAAAGTTAAAAACTGAAGCGGACAGGAGATTAAATTCATTCCATTTTCATCAAAACAAGCAGCCAAATTTTGGGCATTATTTTCTAAATTACTACAAGTGAAACCACTCGAAATTTCAGAAAAGAATTTAATTACATGTATGTTCCTAAATGCATTTTCCTCCACAATATTTCATGACCTGAGGGGATGCTCCACTTATCGGTGCCCTTGTTTTAGCTTGTTTATCTATCTGGCTATTTAAATTTTGTCTACAACGAAACTTTGTTATAGGTTGCTCTTTATGTTTCTGTGGACAACAAGTGGCAAC
This sequence comes from Magallana nippona, assembly GCA_033439105.1. Lineage (NCBI taxonomy): Eukaryota > Metazoa > Mollusca > Bivalvia > Ostreida > Ostreidae > Magallana > Magallana nippona. The sequence continues at coordinate 46,749,758 of CM065923.1, read as the reverse complement.
ATTTTAAAGGCAACATTTCATTACAGTTCTTTTTTGCATATTTATTAAATAATATGAAAAGATTTTGGTGCACAACTTCTATTGACTTTAACAAATCAACATTTTTTCTAAGGCAATCAGTAGCAAACCTCATAAATACTGTAATATAAACTAGAAAAAGGTTTTTGCTCTCGCAGGCTTCACTTCAGGTCCAAGAAACACCAATCTTTAGAACATTTCAAACCAGCTTTGTTTTAAAAAATTAAAATATTTTTTTTCTGATTTTTATTTTCAGAATGGCTGTTCTGTAAGACTACTGAATCCACAGACCTACTCCAGAAATGTGTGGAAGCTGCTCTCTGTTCTCCAGGAGTATTTCAATTGTTGTGTTGGAGCCAATGTGTAAGTATCAAACAGGGGGTGCCATGGAGAATCAATTGAATAAGAGAATTTGTTTTAGTATCATTCCATAAAAAGAACTAGTGATCATTGTTAACATAAAAATTGTTTGAATTTTGATCTTTTATCAAACATCAGACAGTATCATTAGTACATTAGGTGATTGATATGGTCAGTTCATGTTTCTCATAGATGAATGACATCTGATATGTGGACTATTTAGGTACTTAACTCCTCCCGGCACCCAGGGTTTTGCTCCCCACTATGACGACATAGAAGCCTTCATTTTACAGCTGGAGGGCAGGAAACATTGGAGACTGTACAGTCCAAGGTATAACAGCCATATTGTTCTGTATACAGCATGTACAACAGATGGACTATGTGATCAACTTATGTACTCAGTAAAACATTGATTTAAATCATCCAACATGTTGGTGGAACAAGATTCTCCATAGAAATGAAATTCAATTTATCTTGAATTATGGATTATGAAAAATACAGGAATGACCCTGTCTGTCTGTGCAAATTATGTTCGATGAATAACTTATTAAGGAAGGAGTCTTTTCTGGTTTTTGACTTGTCAAAAGTAAATTTGATTAAATGTTCATTAAATGAAGATGAAAGGAAATTGAAATATCATATTTTTCTATCTGTTTTACTATTATACAACTTGGCATAAAAATAATAATCAAAGTTTAGAATCTAACGAGGACTATATTTTTGGTGGAACATTGGCGTTGGAAAATATCACATGTTTTTTGCAATTCAGAATTGCTATAGATTCATTAGTTTATTTAGCATTTTTCAAACAATAACATTAATGATGGATTTTTTCAATTAATTTGAACTAATAATAAGATACTAGGGTTTAGATTATGTTTTTAAAACATGATTTGCCTATCAAATTACATTTTTATAAGCTTTTTTAAGCGCTCATTCTACATGTATAAATAGATTTGTGTGAAAAAATCTCTAAAATCGGATTTTCTCTCTTATTAGATGGTCAATATATTAGATTTTCTGTCAGTTTATATCTTTATGTATAGTCTTAATAATATGTAAAAATCAGAAATATTTTATTATTGGAAGCATAGAAAAATAATCAAAATATCTTCAAAATTTAAGAAAATTAAAAATTTCATGAATTTCTTGTTATAAAAAGTATGTCTAATAATGAGAAGACTCCTTCCTTTAGATGCATCAAAAGCTTGTACTTGGTTAAAGATTTCCTATATAAACCTGAGGTTGTGCCATGAGCTTGCTAAGGTCATGCTATGAAGTTCAGGGTCACTACTTTGTTTCTGGTCCATAATTTTGTCTTGAAAACATGGAATTTGATATAAATTTGTTTTTGATAGACCTATTTATCCCAGAATGGGTGGCATTTTGTGTCATAATCAGAGCAAGTATCAGTTTATATCATTTGAATGCAGAAGATGTCATTAAGTGATTTGATCTGAACATATTTTATTGTAGATATATTACATACATATACAAATTGTTAGGACACAATTAAGTTCTAACAACTTATGAGATCTTCACCATTAAAGTGACTTAGTGACTCAAAATACATGTTTTACTTTTTTGATTATGACAACGGAAACCAGAATAAATACACTGTATTTACTAAATTTCATCATACGGAAGGTTTCACGCACCATAAGTCATCATTTATCAGTTTACAAGTCAATAAAACTCATCCGGAAAATGCACATGTAAACAAACCAAGTTGTTTTGGACATTGATTTAAGTGTCGTGATTATTGCTGTCTAAAAATAGTTACAGTGGGATTGACACACTGAGAAAAGAATTTGAATTGAAGCTATTCAATGTCTGTGATAACAAATTTGTATTCATAGAGAGTGCATCTCAATAAATTTATAGTTCTTGAAGACATCAGGTTTCAATGAGAGGCCACTAGCTCATGATATATGCCACGCTGCATTATTTACAATTCCCCTGCGCTTGCGTGGTTATGAAGCGGAAACTCAATATTTTTGTGTTGGCCCAACACTTAATTCTATTTTTCTCGTTTTAATTTGATTTATTTACTTTTAAACACTGAATTTTTCAAAAGTTCACCTTTTCATATGATAAATAAAAAATGTGGAAATGTGTAAAAATTTTATATTTGCTAAATCATGGGTTTGTGCGTCACCATGTCTTTTTAAGTAAACACTTGATCTATTTTCAGGACAGACAACGAAGTTCTTCCTAGATTATCAAGTGGTAAGTTGATTTCTATGCAGCCTTATTCTTATAATGGCGATACCTGTGCATCTCACTGATATTAATTTTGTCTCAGAATAAATCAGTTATCTGATTTCAAGTTATGCTAAACACTGATGGACTCTATTGCCAGTAGAGAAAGTTTAGTAAATGCATGCACAGTGGGGGTAGGACTAAACCGATACATTGGTTAATTTAATAATCAAATCTGGTAATTATTCATCTGAACTTGCAGGCAATTTCTCAGAGAAGGACCTCGGAAAACCAATACTGGACACTGTTCTTGATCCGGGGGATTTGTTGTATTTTCCAAGGGGGACAATCCACCAAGTAAATTTTCTCTTTTTACTCTAAATATAAGACAGCTTTTGATGTTATTTTTCTTTGAGGCAGCTTAGATGTGATGGTATCTATTAACCTTGTTTTGTCTCTCAGGGTAACTGTATGGAAGACACACACTCTCTACACATCACCGTGTCCTGTTACCAGAAAAACACCTGGGGTGATCTCTTTGAAAAGGTGAGTGCGTTTTACATTCACCCTTTACCTAGTGCATCCTTTATGCTGCATGCTACTATGCAATTTATGTTATTTCAGATTTTAACAAACATAATGAATATAATTGTGTAAATGCCTATTGGTTTTATGGTAAAATAAATTTTGTAATTAAATAAACATTTAAGATATAAAAATGTGGATTTCATTATTATAAAACATCTAAGATATAAAAACTAAATTGAATTTTTGACATAAAATTGAATTCAGAATTAATTAATTTGTCTCTGTTTTAGATGGTTCCCAGAGCCTTGCAGATTGCTATTGATGAAGATGTGGAGTTTCGAAGAGGTCTACCCCGAGAGTATTCTTCATACATGGGGATAGCTAATTCAGACATGGTCAGTGTAATCTCCCTACAGACTTAGAAATCCCAGATGTAATCATTAATCAATGATGTTTCACTGTTTTTGTGTATTATATAACAGGAACCCGTTTCGTTTGTTGTCCTGGTGTTTCGTTGATTCTAATATTTATGTTGACAGGATGGTCCCCCCAGGAACCTTTTCCTAAAGAAGGTAGAACAACTGATGGTCCGGATGATCCAACATCTCCCGGTGGACTCTGCCTGTGACCAGATGGCAAAGTCGTTCATTCATGACAGTCTCCCCCCAGTTCTCTCAGATGGTACGCCCACTGTTACAGATTTTATAAAGCCAAAAAATATGATTCAATGATAAAATAGAACCATTTTAACAAGACCTTGGACTTTCAGTAGGACGTAGCAATCTATTTCTTGTGTCATAAAAAGTTAAAAATGACACGGTTTCAAGCAAAATATGCACCGATTGTGTAGTCTTAGCTCAAAACCCAGACAAATCTTGTTAATTTCAAAGAGCCATGGCTGAGTGGCCAGCAATGAAATAGACATGCCTACATCACATTGCTGTTGGACAACTATCCAAAGTCCAAGCTCTAGTTAAAATGGTTCTACATTATTACTGGTTTTAGGCAGTGTGAGTCCTGAAAACATCCACTAGTTTATTATGATTAATATTGATGTCTGAACAATATTTCATGTATTCATCCTGAATATTTTAAGTACACATTGGAAAGTCTTTTAGCATGCTATGACCTGTGCTTTTAAATCTGAACCTGTGTTTGTATTTTGAGACTTGTGTTTGTTATTCTGTAGCGGAGAAGGCCTTCAGCGTTCATGGTAGTGGTGAACACTGGGATAAGGAGAAGATGTGTGTGGTGGGCAATGCCGAGATGGAGCCAGACACCACCATCAAGATCATCCGTAAAGGCGTCCTCAGGTATGTACTCATTAAGATCATCTGTAAAGGTATCCTCAGGTATGTACTCATTAAGATCATCCGTAAAGGTATCCTCAGGTATGTACTCATTAAGATCATCTGTAAAGGCAACCTCAGGTATGTAACCATCAAGATCATTTGTACAGGTATGTAACCATCAAAATCATCTGTAAGGGCATCTTCTGTTAGACATCATTAAGATCAATTCTATGTAAGAATCAATGATTTATAAAAGGGTCTGGCCATGCATAGTAACCGATTTTCTTTATATTTCATACATGGACACACCTAGGTGTAAAATGCAAAAAGTCACTAAAATTTGGGTGCTGGGAGGTAACCGTTGCCATGGTACACGAGGCTAAAGATGGAAAAATAGCAAAACTTACCTACTTTAAAACCATATAAGAAGGTTTTGCCCACTAATGTAAACTATCAAAGACATAAAACAATCTTTGTTCGATTGTCAATTCTTATTTCATAGAAGAAATTGATGGAGAAACCAATACTTTTAAAATGTTACCATGGAAACTGATAGATCTTTATGAAATTAGTTTTTTCCCTTTTTTTATTAGCTGAAGTGGGAAATTATTTATTTTTTATATCCTTACCAATATTCCTGCAATATACATTTTATTTATGAAAATTGACACCCGTTGCTATGATAACAAGGCCAAGAAATAGAAAAAACTGAAAAATTGAAGATGATTTTGATATGCTGTAATTCCTGATTCTAGAAATTTTTAGCAATTGCTTTTGTTGGAACTTGTAAACATATGCCTATATTTTTATTATATACCACAAAAAACTTTGTAATTCAACACAGAAGTGTTGTAGCAATGGAAATTAAAGTTGCATAGAAAATCACACAGAAATTCTTACTGTTTGAAAAGTCCATAGCAACAGCAATGATTTTCGGCAAATGCAAAGTTGCTTTCAAGTTCAGGACATTCATGATATTTTCTCACCAATTGATTTAATTTATCTATACTTTATAATCGAATAATACCCATTTAAAAATGCCTCAAAATATTAGAATATACCTTACTTTTCAGTTTGTTATCAAAGCAACGAATCTTCAGATTTTATTTTTAAATTTTGAATTGCACAACCATTATAGTGTGAACCAAAAAACTAAAGATTTGCATTATTTATTCAAATTAAATAAAGAAATCATATTTTGAAATTTTTCTTTTGTTACCATGGAAACACTTTAAAAAATATGTGTTTCTCCATTAATGTTTTTCTTTATCTTGAAAAATGACAATTTTGTTTAATAATATATTCTACCCTAGAAACCCCAAATTGTGCATATTACTAACTATATGTTCTCAAATAATCATTAAAATGCCATTTTTGCATCTTTACCTTCTGTTACCATGGCAACGGGACCACATAGCAACAAATAAATGGTGTTAGGCTTTATTACTCTTCAAAGTCTATCAAATTGTAAAGTATGAAGAAAATCCGTGACTATGCATGGCCACCGAATTTTGATTCTTACATAGAATTGATCTTAAGATCATCCCTAAAGGTATGTAACCATTAAGATCATCTGTAAAGGTATGTGATCATCAAGATCATCTGTAAAGGTATGGGATCATCAAGATCATCTGTAAAGGTACCCTCAGGTATGTACTCATTAAGATCATCTGTAAAGGTATCCTCAGGTATGTAACCATTAAGATCATCTGTAAAGGTACCCTCAGGTATGTACTCATTAAGATCATCCGTAAAGGTATCCTCAGGTATGTACATTGTACTAATCAAGATTATCTGTAAAGGCAACCTCAGGTATGTAACCATCAAGATCGTCCCTAAAGGTATGTCACCATCAAGATCATCCATAAATGTATGTAACCATTAAGATCATCCGTACAGGTATGTAGTCATCAAAATCATCCGTAAAGGCATCCTCAAGTTGATATCTCAGAGTAATGTCTTACAGGTGATATCTTCAGGTATGATATCTCAGAGTAATGTCTTACTGGTGATATCTTCAGGTATGATATCTCAGAGTAATGTCTTACAGGTGATATCTTCAGGTATGATATCTCAGAGTAATGTCTTACAGGTGATATCTTCAGGTATGATATCTCAGAGTAATGTCTTACTGGTGATATCTGCAGGTATGATATCTCAGAGTAATGTCTTACTGGTGATATCTTCAGGTATGATATCTCAGAGTAATGTCTTACTGGTGATATCTTCAGGTATGATATCTCAGAGTAATGTCTTACTGGTGATATCTTCAGGTATGGTATCTCAGAGTAATGTCTTACTGGTGATATCTTCAGGTATGATATCTCAGAGTAATGTCTTACTGGTGATATCTGCAGGTATGATATCTCAGAGTAATGTCTTACTGGTGATATCTTCAGGTATGATATCTCAGAGTAATGTCTTACTGGTGATATCTTCAGGTATGATATCTCAGAGTAATGTCTTACTGGTGATATCTGCAGGTATGATATCTCAGAGTAATGTCTTACTGGTGATATATTCAGGTATGATATCTCAGAGTAATGTCTTACTGGTGATATCTGCAGGTATGATATCTCAGAGTAATGTCTTACTGGTGATATCTTCAGGTATGATATCTCAGAGTAATGTCTTACTGGTGATATCTTCAGGTATGATATCTCAGAGTAATGTCTTACTGGTGATATCTTCAGGTATGATATCTCAGAGTAATGTCTTACTGGTGATATCTTCAGGTATGGTATCTCAGAGTAATGTCTTACTGGTGATATCTGCAGGTATGATATCTCAGAGTTATGTCTTACAGGTGATATCTGCAGGTATGATATCTCAGAGTAATGTCTTACTGGTGATATCTTCAGGTATGATATCTCAGAGTAATGTCTTACTGGTGATATCTTCAGGTATGATATCTCAGAGTAATGTCTTACTGGTGATATCTTCAGGTATGATATCTCAGAGTAATGTCTTACTGGTGATATCTTCAGGTATGGTATCTCAGAGTAATGTCTTACTGGTGATATCTTTAGGTATGATATCTCAGAGTTATGTCTTACAGGTGATATCTGCAGGTATGATATCTCAGAGTAATGTCTTACTGGTGATATCTTCAGGTATGATATTTTGAAGTTAAAAGCATCACCAGGTGATACAGATGGAGCAGTGAATTATAATATGATGTACATGTATATCTTTGTTTTAACATATAGGCCTACTACAAATGACTGTGCCATACTAATTCTGCACATTGTTTACTTCAGACTTCTGACAGAGGAGGATGAGGTGAGAATCTACCACTCCCTGGAGAACACACGCTTGTACCATGAAATAGAGCCCACCTTCATACAGATCTCCTCAGAGGTATCTATCAGTGAAGGCAGAATTATTGTTTTGGTCACAAAATTGTTTCACACTAATTGTTTCTAAATTCTAAAAAGATTTAGATGCTTGAATTTATTTGTTGAAGTTTTCTTATTTGCGTCCTTAAATACATGTTTATCTGACTATCAGACTTATGAAGAGAATTACACGTACAACTCGGATTTGTGATCTTAGAATTACATGGAGTCCATTATTATGTTTCTTTAATCTATCAGGTAAATCTTTAGTATGCTAATTCTTTTTTGAACAGGTGGCCCCAGCTGTAGAATATTTAATCCATTCCTACCCTAAGTATGTGACAGTGGAGAGCCTGCCCTTACCGTCTATTGATCAGAGAGTAAGTATGATCCTTCATGTGTCACAAAGTCACAAGATCTGTAACTTTGAATGCAAAAAATGTTTACTTGCAAATTTTCAACAGTAAAATTATGTACATTCTGATTAGAAGTTTCAATAAAAGCCCAGGTACATATTAATGTGATTTTATTCAAACTTAAGTTTCTAGCATGTCACTCTTCATTTACAGATTGATGTAGCAAGTATGCTTTATGAGAAAGGATTGCTTCTAACAGGAGAACAGTTACTTCCCCTGGATGAAGACTCTAGCTGAATTGGACTATGTCTCAGCCATGTTTAATGCTTATTTCTTGTCAAGTTTTAGCAGGCAATGCTTTTAGTTTAAACTTTCCCCATCTACAGAGGGTTGTAAGGAAATCTGTGCTTTTCCACAAACTATGTACAATGTATTAATTACTTGAAAATTAGTTTTGAGTATATGCAGATAGCATAATTTATTTTAGATGCATAATTTTTTTAAATTTTGTTTTAGTCAGAAAATTGTGATAACTTGTGTATAGGAATTACATGTGCACTGTCGTTATATTGAACAGAAATAGCAAGAAACGTCAGTATAAAAGATAATCAGTTATATACTGGATTCCAAGTATTCCAAGATATTTTAAAAACACATCATTTCCGAATGGTTGAAAATGTGTAGGGTTTGATTTACTCTTGTGTTCACATGGGCAAGAAGCTAAATATTCTATTTTCTTTTCTACTAAAGTCTTAGTCATAGATCATTTATATACAGATAACTGCTTCAATATTATTGGTCAAAAAGTGATCATTAACATACTAACAGGTAACTGCCTTTAATATTATTGCAGCAGACATGTATCTTTGTGTAGATTGTAATTATGCTGTGTATGACAATGTTGTAACAAACTATACTCTGCCCCATTCTATTTCTGTCACATTATGTTGATTTTCTGAATAATTTCACATACCTATCAGCAGAGAGAGCAGTTGAAGTAGATTTCTCCTTTTTGACATGCCCCTTCTTTTTTTTCTGCAAAGTTATATTTAACATCCTTTAATTTTTCAACTTTATCATCTGATACTTCCATGTTCTTTGAATTCAAAATTCCTGTGGATACATAGTTAATGCTTTTTATTTGGTTGGGGTAGGGGGTGATGGGGTGACAAATGTAGCCGTATAGTGAACATGTACTAGTATTTTTTTTAGGTCACTTGAGTTACTCGGGTAACCTATTGCAGCCATACTTTAGAAAATCTAATTTCCTGTGCATTGTATGCTTGTAGAAATAAACTGAATGCATGTTGTGTGCACTATAAATAAAAACTGAATATAATAAAAGATTGACCATTAAAGGCCTGCAGTTCTCTTTTTACCAAAATTTTACAATTACTGGCACTTGGAACTAGTATACCATAATTAATCCGAGATTCTTCCGACTCTTGCCCCCCACCCCACACACACGCTTTTTTTTATGAATACATTGATTTCAAAAATAAAATTCGGATTAGGGTCTAGACTCCAAAACAAAGCTTAAAATGCAAAAATGAGGACAGGTCAATCTAAGGGCTATGGTACTCGGATAACCGTCAAGGCCTGTAGACCTCTTGTTTAGTGTCAACCTGACAGAAAAAAAAGGATTGATTTCTTTGATTTTTTCCTAGTGTTTTACTGTAAATAAATGTATATTTGACAATGATATTAGCTATCCAGGTTATATATGTCATAGAATAAACAGTTATTATTTTTAAACAATGATATACTGGTAGTCTATTTTCCTGAACTATTTGCTTATACATTTATGTATGGAATTCCGGTATACTGGTACGTAATTACTGATGACCAATAAAAACAAATGAATATTGAATATTGAAACATAAAGGGACAGAAACGAGACCCGAGACAGAATAAAGACCTTCTATTTTCTTAGATAAGAACAACTACTGTGCTTATTGCAAGCAGACAGCTGTATCTGTTGATTGTAATTTATGCTTTATTGTATTCCGACAATTGACTAATTGTATAAATTAAATGAATTCATTATGTACGTCAGTCATTGTTTGACTTATTAATTGATTATGCATGAGGTTTTAAGCATTACTCTATATGCTTATATTAAATATGAAAAAACCAACTTTTTAATTTTCTTTTGGGGGGGGGGGGGGGGTATGAAAAACATGTCGCTATTAAAGAGCGGATCTGTTGATTAAAATTTAAAATTCTTGGGAAGTAACTCCGTCACGGAAAATGAAAGTAGAATAATGTTTGTTTTGAAGACGAGGACACATATTCAGAGGTATATCATAGTTTTAATATTACAAAGAATATCTCATACGTGTTCAGTTTCTCTATGTATTATTTGTTTGATGGTACAAACTTGGACCCTAATTGTTTCAATAATATATGCTGATTACTGTTAATGAGCGGCCGTTTTCTCCAAAATCATAAATTTACATCGTCTCAAGTCACGGTCCGGAGTCCCTATAGCTCTCTCCTATACAGCCAGACGGGAGAGGATCGTACATATTGGCCGTGGTTTGGGACGTGAAATTTAAGACATTCTGGAAGACTTCATGTTCTATGGTATCGGTGTCACCGTGTAAAACGATTGATTTAGCTGTGTTTTGTTGTCAATCTACGAAAGCCAAGCGAGGTAAAATTGGTATTTCATGTAAGATGAATGCAAGTATTTCCTAGAGAAAAGACCAAGTTACTGTAAAGTCTAAATAGCCCGATTAAAGGTCCCCCACATTGACACCTTGAATAAGGAACCGGTCTGGTATTTATTGCAATAAGGTGATATCATCCACCTAAATAGGTAATATCGCTCATTCAGCTTTTGATTTGATGATATAACCTTATCAGCAAGAACAATCATTCACAGCGGCCTAGCGTTCATAATAGCATTTCAATATGATTGATGTATTGAAATGTTTCATTGTTATCTCATTGTACTATTCATCTGATGTAAAACCTATAATGAAAATAATCGGAATTTATCCTAACAGTTACTGTGTCCTGATGAAAAGAGCAGCAGTGAGCGCGTGTCCAAGTCTGACTAAAACCAGAAAGATTTCATCGGGAATAGGCTCGGGGAATGCGGACAATGAATTAAATGCTCAAAACTTGAAGAAGGGGTCAGAAAAAACGAAGACGTTCCGAAAAGAAGACAGTGAATCTCTTATAGCACAGGACCCAGTCAACGACAGGGCCGAACACTTTTGTCATTTCTATGGGAAAGATTCTCCGTTCAGTAATTTTCACCCGGCCAAATTTATTCTAGATGGCGTGAAATACAATTGTAGTGAGCAGTATATGATGTACCGAAAAGCAAGTAAGCAAGTGATATTGCTGTAATTTGACCGAATACTACCATTAAGGTAGTATGGAACACCTACATATTGTGACGTACTTCCTATTGAAATGAACAATAAAATCAAGTATAATTTTTTTTCTTTCCCAAATATGTTACCCAACAGCGTAGCTCAATGGGTTCTTGAGTTTACTACAAATCTGTAAGTCATGTGTTCGAATCCCCCTTTGGCTTTTACAATTTTTACCTTTCCAAAAATTTTAAAAACTTTTTTGGTCAAATATTGTAAAATTTGAAAATTCTAAACCTGTGAAATTGTATTTATTTTATAATGTACTTTCATCCACATTAATATCAACAGGTGTCCCATACCACCTTAAACACAATGGATCCGAAATAAATACATAAATGTACATCCGTGTTTAATGCTGAAAACTTTCCATTAAAAGGAACGTCATATTAAAAAAAATACTGAACATAGTCTCACAGTTGATAAAAATACTAGGTTATGATAGTTCTTATTTGTTTGAACGTCTAGTGCTGTTTCAAGACGAAGAAGTGGCCCACAAAATTTTGTGGGCAACAGATCCACTGACGATGAAGATACAAGGAAGAAAAGTGAGGGGCTTTGATGACAATGTATGGACCACTCACTGTGTAGAAATCGTCACGAGAGGGGTGACAGCCAAGGTAAGACCCCAACACAGGGACCGAGAAAATCAAACATACCGAGAATGTAGAAATCAATAGAGGGGTGACAGCCAAGGTAAGACCCTAACGCAGGGACAGAGAAAACGTTACCCCAACATAGGGACCGAAAAAATCGAACACCATTGTAGAAATCAATAGAGTGTTGACGACCAAGGTAAGACCCCAACACAGGGATAGACGTTATCCAAACACAGGACCGAGAAAATCGAACACCATTGTAGAAATCAACAGAGAGTTGACGACCAAGGTAAGACCCCAACACAGGGATAGACGTTATCCAAACACAGGACCGAGAAAATCGAACACCATTGTAGAAATCAATAGAGAGACGACGGCCAAGGTAAGACCCCAACACAGGGATAGAGAAAACCGAACCCAAACACAGGGACAGAGAAAACCTCACACCATTTTAGAAATTAAGATAGGGACGACGGTCAAGGTAAGACCCCAACACTGGGACAGAGAAAACCGAACACCATCGTAGAAATCAAGAGAGGGGTGACGGCTTAGGTAAGAACCCAAAACAGGGACAGTGAAAACTGAACATCAAATTTGTGGTGAAACACTTCAGATTTTAATGTGGATGAAAGTAAATCATAATCGAAATATAATCACTATTTAAATTTTCAAATTGTACAATATTCGTTAATAAAATTCATTTTTAAAAGTCTTAGAAAGGTAAAAATTGTATATGCTCTAGCGAAATATGACTTGCAGATCAGTAGCTGACGCTTTATTATGTTGCGTTACACTGTTAGACATTAATTGTGTGAAAGAAAATAGTTGTATGAGATTATACAATGTAGTTAATTTTATTGTTGATCTTGAAATAAAGTGAGTTTTGATATGGAGGTTTTTATGCCTCCTTAAGAATTTTACAAATATTAGTATGTTTGTAATGTCTATTGCAGTTTAAACAGAACCCACACTTGGAGAAGGCTCTGATAGACACGTTCCCCCGGATCCTCGCCGAGGCCACACCCAGGAGCCCCCTGTGGGGGATAGGACTCGACCTTAGTGACCCCCTAATCAACAACCGGAGTACGTGGCGAGGGAAGAACTGGCTGGGGTACTTACTGACGGACGTCAGGAATGGGATCATGGAAGAGAGGGGGATGTTTACATCGGAGACCGGTGAAACCAAGAACATGGTCAAGGGTTGTGATTAAGAACTGAGGGCGTGGTCCGAAGCAATCAGTCTCCGCCTCATGGTGAACAACGTATACAGTGTTCTGTTCCAGAGCTGCCCAGTCGCTCGTCATATGACGTCATGCTCTTGTCTTTGTATCTGTCATTTACAAGTTAAACTTTGAGATCTAACACTGTTTTCTCAGTTAAGCTTTGGACATCCGCAATTATACGAATGTACTATTCAAGGGGACGATGAGCGGAAGGCAACTTGTTGAAACATTCCGCTGTACTGTGCACCACACTACAGTCACTTATACCATACATCCAACTTAAGTATCAAGCCCTTCAGTTTATAATAATAAAGATTTCTGAAAATTATCAAGTTGCTTTTGCTTTTAACATGTGCGGTTATTTTTGGTTATTTATGAAAGTACATGTACATTTATGTATAATTTGTGGTTACCTTAATAAAACGCAATAAATAGTTCTTGGACACCTGGAGGTTCAAAGGAACACGGCAACAGTGAGTAGACCACCGATCTTGTAGAGTTTTACATATATTTCCCATTGAATGAATTTTTTTTTTCGATAGATACCGTTTATGGAGTGATCAGTTATCAGTGATATATTCTCATAATATTATAATCATACTTTATGAATAGAAGAGTAAGTTTAAATGTGTCATGGTTTTCAAAAAAAAAAAAGAAGACATTTGTTATTTTCATACAGCAATGTTTTGAACTTATTCTAAGAATCAAGTTGAAAGCTTCCTTGATCAGAAACGAAGAAATCGATATACATGCATCGATCGATTTCCTGCACACCTAGGCTATGTTTTGGTCGATCCAGCGCTGGTTTGATTGGGATTGTGTCCAAAATATTACCCAGATTCATAAGGAGGGAGGTAGGTCAATACAAATAACCACATTACTTGTCGTTATATATTCAATAGACTTTTAAACTCGATGTTAAAAGATTTCTAAAGATCCCTTTTGTAACGGCTATGGAATGATTCAGTGATGTATTTTAAATTTAAAAAATTCAATAAAGAAAAACGACATCATTTCTAAACACTTTATCATACATACATTTTTGTAAAACACGTGATACATAAAGGATTGGTTCCCTTAAGGCCAAATGTCATGGTGTTATCTTATTAAATCTGTTATTATCCCCTTTCACAATTCTGTTTTAACATTAATTAAAGATTTGATGAGTGAGTCAGTGACGTACAGTACCAAACAATGGCTTCTTCGGCTTACATTGCAACAGAAGAAATTACAAACGCCAACCGAATCTCCAGACTTCTGATGGGGCCATGCGCAGACCAACTCAAAGATCTCCTTCGCTTCTATGTTCCTCCCTCCAAATTTCCAGAGGTAATCAAGAAATCCCGTCTGCCCGGCTACATGTCAGTCAACCACCGTAAGCTGATTCTGCCCAAGTCCGGGGCTTACAAGGGAGACTACGGGGACATGGACATCACCTTGTTGTACACCCTACTCAGAAATATTTGTGGGATAAAAGAGCACCGGACTGGCTGGGGAGAAAAGCCACAAGCTTCGGACCGATCGGTCTCGGCAAACATAGAGCGGATACGACTGGCCAGAAACCAATGCGGCCATTCCACTGGAGGCCTTCTTTCAAATGCCGACTTCAATCAAATATGGTCGTCTGTCAGAGCGTCCGTTGTGGACCTCGATCTGGAACTGGGGAACGGGAACAAGTATGAGAAAGAGGTTGACTTCATCCGACACGACACAATGGACCCAGTGAGAGACGAGCACTACAGAGATCAGCTGATGAAGCAGACGACAGAGTATCAAGCGACGATTGAAGAGGTCAAGCGACTCAAATGCAAGTATCTTCGTCAGGTTAAGTGCAATCCTGGGTTTCATAGCAAATCCAACAGAACCTAAATTATTACCTCTATTGTCTCATAATTCACTTTTACATTTAAAGGGCAAACAGAAGAGAGTGAGCAACAAGTTCAACAGAAGATGCAGAAGCTTGAAAGTAGGCTGTTGTGTTTTTTTTTGATAGATTACATTAGTATTCTTAAAAAATTGAACATTTACGGTGAGTCGTATTACATGTGTGTTCTACAGGTTCTTTGCAAGTCATCAACGAACATACCACATCTCTTCAAACAGAAATACAAGGTAACCCTCGCACCGGACATAGGGTTTGTATGCATCGCAGATATGAAATACATGTATATTCCATCAAATAACATACTGATAATATCGAATTCTTTTTCAGACGCCCAATTCAGAATTTTATCTGTGGAAAACAGTAATATTCCACTTCACATAAAAAGTAGGTGTTTAAGAAAACTGGAACCCCCCCCCCCCTCCCCCCCAAAAAAATGGAAAACCAAAAGGCTAAATAATACTTCTCAATTTTTTGATTATAGAGCAACACAAAAAATTACTGGACACCTGGAAGAAAGAAGATCTACCTTTCTATGAAGTTCACAGTTTCCAGGATATTCTTGAAAAAGTTCAATCCAAAAAAATTGTGACCATCATCGGGGGACCGGGATCTGGCAAAACCGCTATGGTCCGTCACATCGCTCTACTACTTCAGACAGAGTTTGAGGTCGTCCCCATCACTTCTCCACGCGACATCATCCAATATGGACAAGAAGGATGTCAACAGCTGTTCATTCTCGATGACCTGTTCGGGGTCGTTGGGGTTGAGAGGGGGAAGTACGTACAGATAGAAGATCACAAAGAAAACATTTTAAACGTGCTTGGTGCTCAATCCAAGATTCTGTTCACTTGTCGAAGATCGCTATACAAAGAGGCTGAAGAGTTGGAGTCCTTTGTTCTAAGTAAAGAGTGTATTGTTGATCTGGAAGACAAGGACAACCAACTGACTGACCAAGACAGGGAACACATCCTGACGAATCACTGTAAGCATAATGGTGTTGTGTTAAATCCACGGGAAAATCCCACAGCATCATCTAACGTAGAAATAATGAAGTTTCCGCTGCTGTGTAAACTATTCTGCTCCGATTCAAAGTACCAGGCATTGGGTAAAGAATTTTTTGAAAACCCCAAATCATGCATTCTCCGTGAAATAAACCTCTTACAGAAGCATAAGCGCATCCAATATGCAGCGCTTGTGCTATGCATGTTTTGCCAAAATCAATTGACAATAGACATGCTGAAAAAGAAAGAGCCACAGTTCATGGAGATCAGAGAAGTTGTGTTTGAAAGCTGCCGGGTGAATGGAAGGAATTCAGAAATCCAAGATGCTTTGAACCATATGGAGAACACTTTCACGTCCCCAACAAGCAATGGCTACTCGTTAATCCACGACTCTGTGTTTGAGGTATTGGCATACCATTACGGGAACAAAAACCAAGAGGATATGTTAAAGTACATGAACAGTAGCTTTGTCACCAGAAAGTTTATTATCAGTGAGAGAGGGGGCGAAACAGACGATCTGTTCATCGAACTTAGAGAGGAACATTACAAAGTGTTTACTGAGAGACTCCTCAAGGATTTGACATCTCTAGAACTGCACGACGTTTTCATGAACAAGGCTTTGAAAGATGACCGGGTTTGTTTTGCATTTATAGATGAACTGAAGAGACTGACTTATCAAGAGATAAAACAACTGTTCTTCTCTAAACAAGAGGACACGTCCAAAATTGTCTCCAGAAGCAAACACGTGGGGAACGAGCTGGAGATTCGACAGACCACGGACTGTGAACTAGACAGACAGAATCTATTGGTGGGAGGGATGGTGGCTGCAAAAAATGCATCGAAACCCGACATCCGGGTCATTAGCTGGGTCATCTACTACGGCCATTGTAAACTCCTCCAGTTCCTGTTTGACCAAGTGCTCGATAACCAAGAATCAATTCAGCGGGTGATGGGTTGGGATAAACCAAGTGACTGTGAAGAAGGTCGTGTTCCCGACCTCACTGAACAAACGAGACTTCTTACTCTTAGTTGTTACAGCGGGGATTTAGAAGTCGTGAAACTGTTGCTGAAACATTGTGACACAGAGTGCATCAATAACAAATCTCAGTACACATGTCACATGTTCTACGATCATCGATACATCACTCCTCTGACTGCTGCCTGTGCACGAGGCCATCAACTAGTGGTAGACGAGTTAATACACCACGGAGCTAGTATTGATCAGCAAGACGAGTGGGGCATCACAGCCTTGTATGTGGCGGCAGAATCCGGTCATTTACCCATCGTGGAGTCTCTGGTTAAAGCTGGTGCCGACGTCAATGAATGTGATTTGGACGGCATCACTCCCTTATTTGCCGCGGCCCAAACTGGATATTTAACGGTAGTGGATTTCCTTCTAAAACATGGAGGTGATTGCAACAAGCCGGATATATACAAGATGTCGCCGCTTTATGTAGCAGCACGGAATGGCCACGACTCTATTGTTGACTTATTGACACAGCAAGGTGCCCAGTGCAACCAGAGCGACATGGATGGCAGGAGTCCTCTGTATGCGGCATCAAGATCTGGTCATGTGACTGTCGTAGAGGCACTCGTTAACCACGGGGCCAATGTAAACCAATGCAGCACTGATGGCAAATCTCCACTGTCTGTCGCCTTAAAGCACGGGCATACGGCTGTCGCTGATTTACTGGTGAAACATGGCGGCAAGAAATGAGGTTGATTCAAATGAAATGTGATATGATGAAACTCAATCATGTTTGCTAATATAAAATATACAGAGATTTATAAAAGAAGGGTTTGCTGAATAAATAAAAGCCACACAGTTCTCTGACACAAACCTTTATATATATATTACATAAATACTATTGCACATCAATTTTGATCATTTGTTCCTAGTAATTGAAGGGGAACAATATGAATGCTTGCTGCCATGACAACAATTAAACATGTAAACAATATACTTCCATATATCAACTTTACCAGACTTTTGAGTAGTCTAAAAATATGCACCTAAAAACTACATGTAAATTCATAATTATTCCTGAATAAAAATGGGACATTTCAGTTCAATAAATATATATTGCTTAATCAAGACTGAAACCATAATATTCCATTCTCTTTCTCTGGCAAAATACCCCATACACGTAAAACATAATAAAACAAAAAATAAATGTCCATCCCTCGTGTAGCGGTGTGTAAACTGTAGTCTGCTGTGGTGAATTTACATTTCATTATGCTCTCTGAGTTCTGGCAAGCATTCAAAATAGCACTATCAACTTCATCAATGAAGGGTCTAAAATTCACTGATTATTATATTAACAACAAATATTTGTATGCCGTTATACTCTAAAGGAAGCTAGGTAGTCAACAAAATTAACCATTAGATCTAACCATTAGATTATGATTTTGTTTAGTTCTTAACGGTCAATCAGTAAAGAAATAATCTATATATTTTAGCTTTGAAATTAAAATATTTCACTGTATCTTTAAACAGAGCTCTTCTTTTTTGAGAAGATTAATTAATAAAGTCAAAAAATGACCTCAACCATTCAGCTCTTTTAATCTAATAGATATAACATGTATGTATTGGATGCAAGTTAAGGAAAAACTATTAAATTACTTGACACATACACATGTACATGTATTACATATAACATGGAAAACTTGGACACTTGATGAGGGATGGACAATGGAAAAAGCAACAAGCCATGGTCAGCACTGAGTCTAAACTTAGTCAGCACTGAGTCTAAGTCTTTGGCACACATGGGTCACGAGTAATAGCAGGAATATCACAGGTATCCGAGTTGTTCCTGGACTTGATGTCCGTGGTTTCTTACAAAGGGCGCTGCATTGTCTAGAGCTAATGGGGCCTTGTTGTGTCAGGACTTTTTACTGCGGGCCTCGGGGCTCTCCGGGGGTGTTTGGTGTTGACTAGTCTTGGAAGCCTTTCGCCGATTCAAAGACAACCGTTTAGCTGTTCTCTCAAATATTCCTGTGTCACTCGACCCAGCTGCAATAAAACAAAGCAGATGAAATCAACCTTATTACGACCCCAACCTCCATTTTTGGGGGTTCATTTGGTGTGCCACCTGTAATGATTAATGTTTATTAATATTTCATCATAACTGAAAAAAAATCTATATTCTTATTTTTAAATAAAATTTTCTATATAGTATGGTTTTTATATTTTAAACAAAAATTTCCAAATTTTGAGATAACTATGTGGTTGTTAAATCCAAATATTCTTGAATAAGATGCAGAATTTAAATATTCTGATATGTTTGTCTTTTAAATCCAATTACACGTACATATTACCGGTACATGTTTACATACTGTGCTGCCTATTGTCAGTACTAGTTGGGACTACACTGCTAGTCATTGTTGTTTGTATGGTATCTAATTATACATTAATCACCTGCAGTATTATGGTATCAGTAACTTCAATCTAACGTAACACTGAGATGTAAACATAAGCATGCTGAGTGAACTGTTATCCCATGCACCTTTCTAACAACAAGATATCTCAAAGCAAATATCAGGAAAAAATTAAGCATATCCCTGAGTGGTATTATACCCAACTGTTATATTGTGTTAAACCACGGATAAACGGTATAAATTCCCAAATATATCAATGTAAACAGGCACCACTGAATAGAAATCTTGCATACTCAGAATTCAGAATGTTATCAGTTATACCATACGTTACCACACCCACAATTCATAGGCACAACATACTGCAAGGTTCAAATCCAGTTAACATCAGAAAAAGTTGTCAAGAATCATTCATGGTGGACTATCATAACTGTTGGTATTTATTTGGAGGGCCATGAGCATAACAAAACAAAGGTTCAATGCAGATTTTTGAATAATGGTATTTAAGAAACTTCATATAAATCATTTCATCCTAGGCAAGCTTTGATACAATTCATGAATTTTAAAGTAAATTTATTTTACAAGCATAACAAGGGGAAGGAACTGCAGTGTTTAAGGGAATATCAAATGTGAAATAACAAATGTGAAGAATAAAAAAATGAACAAAACAAAAGTAAAACATGGAGAAACAACAAGTGAACCTAGACATGCATTAGAAATGACTCACCGGGCGATGTATCCTGTCAGGCTAAGAAACAGGCAAATTAGGTCACACACATGATAGATATATATTGAACACTGAACATGTATAAATAAACCCTCACATCGTAAGCAGCTTACAACTGTGCAGAGGTTTTTTTAGCCACATGTAAGTCTATAACAACACTTAGAGTGAGAGGAATGGACAGTGTACAACATTGGGTGCTCTCAAACCTTATCAAAACACATCTAGATGTTGGCGTTTGTGTATCTGCAGTCCTAGATATAAAAGGAGGGTACATTTACTACAGTCCTTTTATTGTCAGTTAAATGTACATTAATTAATCGACTAAAAACTAAACCCTTGTTAAAAAGAAAGTCTTAAAATTGGATTTACTGCTATTGATACAAAATTTCATAGTCAGAACTGATCTATACAAAAGGGATGTTTTCAGATCTAATTTTTATGAATAATTCAATGCTAATCAGAGTGAATGATGAATTAATATTGGTGATAGGTTTGCTTTTGAAAATACAATCAAATGAAGGTCCACATAAAACCCCAACTGTGTTCCACATTCAGTAAAAATTATTTCGGATTAAATTTGAATATTCATTTTTCCTTAAAACAAACTTTGATCGAATTTCAACATGTTTGCTGAAACTAAATTTCTTGATATAAGCCTTTTTATTCAATCTTAGTGATTCTAAATATATGTCTTTTCGTTGAATCTTGGCAGGTCTTAAACACATCTTTGCTCGCCAAGGGTTTTTAGTCCATAAGTGCAAAACTGGTATTGGAAAGAGCACATCATAGGAAGTCCAAAAAACACTTGGCTAGCGAAGATGGTCTATAATATTTTTTCTGTTTTTTTCCCCTTGTTTCTATAGAAATAGTATACTCATTTTTGTATCTCTCGTGTACACAGTTATACCAGCTTAATTTTAGGACATCATACAAATGAAACATAATTTTAACAAATATTAAATATATAATGAATGTCAAGAGAGAATAACACGTGACATAAGATATTATAACACTTCATATTCATAAAGCTTGCATTTCAAATGATTAAAAATTGCCGCAGCCTTAAATATGCTTTGAGATATACAAGTATATGAGATTTTATGTAATACATATGTCTGCTTTTAAAATGGATACAGAAATACAACTAGCATTTAATGATGGAGTCTGAGCATGAGAGAATGGAGTATGGCTTAAGATTTGTTATCATCAGATTGATTTAGGTGTTTGCTGTTTAAACAAAGGAAGAAATGTATCATGCTTTAATATAGTGAGCATTTACAGTTTAAAATATCTACAGCTACTGGGGTTACAATGAACATTAACTGTTTGTTAGATACACCAAATACAGTGGATCATTCTGTGGTGTTATACTTAATGCATTGCTGGTGAAAATAATATCTTAGAATCTTAGAATAGATACAGGTAAATCAACCTTCATACAGGGATATACATATGTACTGGTACCTGTACAGAAAGGATCAAGACCTCTTTAATATCACAGTTACAGCCCTTTGTTTTGATTGTTTTGGGATACTGGCAACTTTAGCAATGTTCATGCTTCGAATGAATAGATCTACGCTTCAGATGAATAGATCTACAATTCAATGAGTCTGACAGCCAAACTAATTAACACAACACTTGTCAATCTAACAAATGAAGACAGAAAGCAAGAACCAAGACAGGCTACGTTTGAGCTAGACACACAACAGTTAGTAAAGGTTTGGGAGCTAAGCCCACACTTATTATTTTCAGCCACAACATCTCATGCGAGCATCATGCCTTATACTTACCACCAGTAACCAATACCTCTCACTAAAGGGCTCCCATTTGTCATTGAGCATCCAATCAAATCCCAGGAAAGTATACAGAATAAATCCCACCAAAAGCAAACATCCAATCAGATCGAAAGCACAACAAGGCATATCCGTTCCAAATTATTTTGAATTGATTAACAGTGTTCATGTTTACATTAAACTTTTTTGTTTTAATCTTCAAAACTTTTATTGCTTTATTAATTTTTCCTAAGTTGAATTGTTTAAATGTCAGTTTAAAAGGATTACTACTGTTTTCAATTGATTTAGATAATTTACATTGAACAAGTGTGGAAAACATTTTTATCTTTTTATTTTTCCAACTTTTCTAAATTTACAAATCTTCATCCAATTTTGTTAGTGTGCAACTTACAAACATAAAAAAGAAACCAGTATTGAATGAATGCAAAACAATCTGGTCAAGCACATTTCATGCTTCCTCATTCAAACGATGTTCCTGACAGTCTCAATGCAGAGCACAAACAACTACCTGGTTCAGAGTTCTCATCTACTTGGAATAGGTCAAATGATACCTACACATTCATGGTGCACATTCAAAACTCCATGGTTTGACATGATTTATTTTAAACTTCATGAAGAGACTAAGAACTCTAGCTTGTTAGTTTGACTTTAATGAACGATTAGTCTGTAACAATCCATGTTGCTGATCAACAGCTGGTGTAAAGCAGTCCTAAATGTGTGACAAAACAAAGGGGGGCAACTCAGTAGAAAACCAGATTCTCCTTGCCCTTGTGCCAGAGGGCAGACTGGGCTTTCCTACCTCTGCTTTGTCGAGGCATGGCAGGGGACACCTGCTCACCAGCGCTGCTCTGTGATTGGTCAACCGACGTCATGCTGGCTGTAAAACTTAGGTCTTGTGACTGGTCCATAACTGTTAACAAAGAATTTAAAAGACTCTGATGTATTTAACTTTTGGTGAAAGTGATATTCAAATCAAATTCTATTGCTGCAGTCAACGAATAATAAATTCAGCTTTTACGACGGTTGTTTGGAAATTATTGAGACATTTACTCTTACTCCCTTGGGAAAAAAGATAAATCATTGATATTTCACCAGAAAGTAAACCAGGATACCTTTTATTAACGTGAAAATTTTGAAGTTAATGACATCATTCGTTCATTCTTGGTAAGCTAACAAACTTGCCTACATCTATTGATCCAGAGCAACCACAAACTCATCGCAACATCATTTTAACTTTTCTCCTTGCTCCTATGCTTTAAGCACTTTACATACGAACGGAAAACATGAACTATTCTTCATTTTTCGTCTTTTCTTTTTTATTTCAAAATTGCAACAGTTGCATATTCTCTCCATTTCTTGATTTTTTGTGAAAAAAATCGAGTTATTTCCTCCCCAAAAGTGATCTTACTGTAAAATGTCTCTAATGTTCATTCTGTATATATAATACCTCTTGAAATCAGTTTGTGTGTAAAAAATACTTGATATTTAGCCCTTTTGTTTTAACTCTAGTTAAGCAATCAGTAAATAAACCCTGATTGACTGAGGCTTTTGATCCCCTTTCATATATTTTTTGTTTAAGCAATTTCTTGGCCAGAAAAGGTCTTCTTCCGAGATTCCCACCAATTTGATGTATTTTCGCTGCACCACCTTGACGTCAAAATTCAATAAACTGTCGCAGTCAGATTTCTATTGCTCGGTACATATTTTTGAACTACCTCTGTATTTCAAATCGAACACTAGTGAAACTTTCACATAAGTTAGTCACAATAAATAGCAAAATGAACATTTATAATTTGATTTCTTTTATCATTATTTATAGGTCTACCAACACTTGAAATGTAGATGTTTAAGTTTTTTAAACTCCAAGTTTGTGCCTGCAATGGGTACCCCGACCACTGACTTGTTTGTGTACCGTTGTAAACAAATTATTGTTTTGTAATATTACTTTGCTCAATGATTTGTTTAGATTTCTTCAATGTTTATGCCAATTTTCACTAAAATTCGTCACTTAGAAAGGGAAATATTTGTGTTGTCTCAATAATTTCCGAACAACCCTCGTAAATCAAAAGAAATAAAACCTACTTGTTGCGTTTTGAGGAAGAACAGGAGCAAATATATTAGCAGCAAAGTCTTCAAACATTGTGAAGTCCACGTGTTGCTGTATCACTGTCTCAAAGTTTTTGGCTCGTTCCTCATAACTGTGCAGGGTTAAGTAAACAATAACAAGCATGTTGTGTCATATCATATCAGAAACAACGCCTCCTAATCATATCAGAAACAACACCTCCTAATCATATCAGAAACAACACCTCCTAATCATATCAGAAACAACGCCTCCTAATCATATCAGAAACAACGCCTCCTAATCACATCAGAAACAACGCCTCCTAATCATATCAGAAACAACGCCTCCTAATCATATCAGAAACAACACCTCCTAATCATATCAGAAACAACACCTCCTAATCACATCAGAAACAACACCTCCTAATCATATCAGAAACAACACCTCCTAATCACATCAGAAACAACGCCTCCTAATCACATCAGAAACAACGCCTCCTAATCACATCAGAAACAACGCCTCCTAATCATATCAGAAACAACACCTCCTAATCACATCAGAAACAACGCCTCCTAATCATATCAGAAACAACCTCCTAATCATATCAGAAACAACGCCTCCTAATCATATCAGAAACAACACCTCCTAATCATATCAGAAACAACGCCTCCTAATCATATCAGAAACAACACCTCCTAATCATATCAGAAACAAACCTCCTAATCATATCAGAAATGCCTCCTAATCATATCAGAAACAACACCTCCTAATCATATCAGAAACAACACCTCCTAATCATATAAGAAACAAACCTCCTAATCATATCAGAAATAAACACCTAATACTGTTCCTATAAACACCTCAGCTGAGAGACAACATCCAAAGATATTGAGCACTATAGATTCCTTATTTTAAGCCAGTAATTAACTCAATGATTCCGCTGAAATCACAAGAAATAAAATTCTAAGCACCAAACTATTTTAATAATTTTGTATATTTCATAACAAAAATTAAAAGCAAGACTATTATAATCTGTGATGTGTGCTTTTTGCGATTTATGTGTATATTAATAACTAGCATTATTAGGAATCTACGGCACAATCATGTATATATGATTATCAATTTAATGAAATCATGATAACTATGTGTACTAACTATTAAGTACAAGTTGATAATAAGGATACAACGAGTTATAGAATGGGAGCAGGGAGCGCTTGACACGACTAGCATTGATTGCAGTAGCTCTGACTAGACCAGGCAGCACCTTTCTGTCCAATATTGCACCGTCAAACAGAGGCCCAAAGTACGCCACCTACAAACACACAAATCTGCTGTCAAACAAAGTGATCTTATGTGGAATTTATATGCATTGTATTGTAGCTTTTAAAATCTAAAATAACAATATAACATTGAGTAAACAAACAATTCATAATTTATGATTAATCAAACATATTTCATTACAAAAAATAACCAATTAATAATTAATGAATAATAAAACATGTACCATCCCCCCCCCCCCCCCCAAAAAAAAATACTGTTATACAACTGGGTTAAAATATTACATTCAATGAAAAAGAAAAACCACAAAGAAGTGTTGAAAGCTGTAATACCTCTGCCTTTTTATTAATCTGAATTCTGTAGAGCCCTGAGGGTAGTGGATAGATGATGATGAGGACGTCCCCAAACTCTGTGGGGATGATTCCTCGCCGATAATCCCGAGTGTGTTCTGACCAGATGATATGGATTTCATCATTGCCTAAGTGTCTCATCTACAAAAATAAAAAACAATCATATATACCTGTACAGTAAAACTTGTTTAGTGCGAACACGGATATAGCGAAATTTCGGAAGCGAAGTTTTTTGAGTCCTCGGTAAGATTCTTAACAAATCTTTGCAAAATTTACGGTTATAACGAATTCGGATATAACGAATTAACAGATATAGCGAACAGATTTTGAGTCCCGTAGAGGTTAATAATCAGGAAATTTAACACTTTTATAACAAATTTCTTTACAGTTTAAACAGTTTGCACTACCATTTAACATAAAAGTTAGAATAAATTTATTTTCACATACATTTTTCAATTTACAATCCGATTATTAAAGGTATCAAAATAATGTATTTTCATTGTTAGCCTCAATTAGCAAAAATTGTAGTCTAGTGAAAGAAAATATGTATATAGTGAATTCGCTATAGTTATCATTACGAATTCGTTAAACGGATATAATGAATTACGGATATAGCGAAGTAAATTCATTGGTCCCTAGGACTTTGCTATAACCATAAGTTTTACTGTACATGTTTATCCAGGTCTATTATTTCCATTACTGTGTGTATTTTAATATCTATCTTATTATCTATTCTTCTTTTGAAAAATTCCTCACACTAGTCATTAAACTAGTCAGTACCTTTATATGCATTGCATCATCAGTGCCTGAAGGCATTCTGGTGGAAACATGAAATATACACTCGGTCAGTGAGGTGGCATAGTACGGAGCTGAGTCCCCCGTCGTTCGGTTTTGTTGGAGTCCTCCTAAAAAGCCCTGGTGAGTCTCCAAGTCCACCTTCGGAATCAGACCAATCATAAATGACCACAAATAAAATAATATAAAAATATTATAATAAAAATAATAAAATAAAAATTGGAAGTTTCTTCTAGCTAGGAGGGATAAAAATTGGTTACCTCCCATCCCAGACCTGCCACAAAGTCCTCAAACGCCTTGCTAGCACCACAGTTAGAGAGGATGGAGTTCTTGTCCTCCTGCCCTTCTGCTACATATATCACAGCAAACTTGTGTGTTTCCCGACTGAAAACACATAACAAACACCAGCTACACACAGGTCTCACTGACGACAGAACAGTTTCTATTTGGGACCACAGTTACCATTCCAGAGGGCCATCTCTGTCCTGCCATGCCTACCAATTTTTCATGTACATTTTCCATGTGAATACCCAAATATAATTTACAACAAGAGAAAAGCTGTCAATGTGACAGCAAACTGGGTTTTCTTTTGTGTGAACAGTACCCATAATCCATTTTTCAACCCTGAATTGATGTACACTACCTATCCAGAGAAATGGGGTACTCTATATGCAATATTTTTGCCAAAAAATAACTAAGTTTAACAGCTGGTATTTTTTTTATATATAATCAGAAATCAAAATCCTAGCAATATGCACACCTCTGATATATGTACAACTGATCTGCAAAAGAAAAATTTCCTATCTTGAAAACTGTAGGAGGAGTTATCCGTACAATAAGGGTACCCTTTTGGTAGCCGCCCGCCCGCCATTTTCACCATTTCAATAACCGGTTTTTCCTTTGGAAAACCCGATTAAAAAATTGCTGCAATTAATTTTGAAAAACAGCGTGATGTGTAATGAATTTTATTGTGGTGTTAAATATCATAAATGTACTTTGGTGCATAAAAGTTTGCAGTGGCACTTGTTCGCAGTAAAATGGCTCATGGAGATTTGTGAGTGACCTAGCCTTGCTTTTTGGGAAATACATACCATTTCTGATTGTCCAGATTTTTCAGTTCTCTCAAAAGCTTATCACTTTTCCTCAACAGATCAAAATGGCACCTATAAACAGATACTTCTTAAAATATCAATTGATATCTGTATGATGAAGAAATATCATTTGATATCAGTTTATCATAAGTAAATCATAAAAAATTAAGTTGATGGAATCATCACGACAGTAAAATGAAGATTTAATCTACTGTCAGTTTAATATATAGTAATTATAAGTACACAATATAAAGTTATTATTGTATAAATGTAGATATCCTTTGATACAAGGATGGAGAGAAGCTTGATCCACACCTTTGTTCCCAGGCCAGCAGCCCCAGCTGGTCCAGCATCATCCTACACATCTGGAAGGGGGGCGTGGTCTCCTCCCCCTCACAGGGCACCTGCGGCTTGGCAAGCATTCTGTAACGGACAAGGACTCTTCAGTGCAAACAATATACTGAACAGGCCATTTTGTACCAATTTGAATGATACACAACTATCTGGAATTTATCCATTTTTGAAAAAAAAATTTTAATCCATCACTTCTATGGATCTGTATACTAGTATTTAATGCACTATATGTATTTTTTTGTCTATGGCAAGCCACACCTAGGAACTAGTGCAAGTCTAGATGTTTATTCAAGAGGTTTGTAAATGATTATAACACAGCACACATACTAGATCCATAGCTATTTGTAGCAGACTCTGCCAGAGATTGTCAAATTAATCAAACATTAAGTTACAAATCATGCTGGAGACACGATATATATACAAGATCAATGACTTCCTTTCTCTAGATCTGTTTGTAATTACAGTCCAATGTATCAGTAAGTTTATATTAGAATGAATTCTGATGACCTCATTAAGAGATCTGATCCCATCACCACCACCCAGACACCCCAATAACCTGACTACATGTGATGGCGGAGATCGATGACTATCACACTAGTTAGGGACTGATCTTCAGGATAATAATTCTACGCAATACAGCTAATTAGAAATAGTCAAGTTCAACCAATCTTATCAAGAAAAAAAAACCCATTTATTTTTTATAGACAAAACTTGGTTTTAAATTTGAAAGAGATGAACACCAATGTAATCTTTTGATAAAACAGTGAAAAAAGTTAGTGCAGTGAATTATTGGATTATTGGATTATTGGATTATCATATTTTTTTTACCCAAAAATAGTTGGTATTTTTAATCAGTTAGTTTACTTCAATGTAAAATAAAAAAATAAAACAATCACTCAGAACAATCTTTTTACACACAACATCACACAGTTTTTACCCATTATCTTCACATTCTGGGATTTGAAAACTCACACTTCATGTAAAGAAAAAAAAGGAAAGTGATATAAAATATACACACTGTAGAAGAACTGTGAGGAAGCTTTAGTACTGTATTTATATCTCCATAAATGAGTTAGGTAAAATGGCGGAATGTGAATCTTGATTAAATCATGAAATAAAAAAAACCCAGTAAGTTGATGAATGTAAAATAAGTTAGATATGGTGAGAAAACTTGAAATTATGGATTACATTATGAGTTTTAGAATGTATTTGTTGATTTAGAGGAAAGCCCCCCAAAACTGGTATGTGATTGAATGACAAAGGCAAGATGATTGAGGTCTGATTTGACTGAGTTGATGATGAGATGCTAACGAGACGCTGGCGAGATGATGGCGAGATGAGCTCTGTGGCAACTGATACAGAAGACAGTGTACAAGACTACAGACCTCTGGTCCTACAGAGTATAATACACAACACACACTTACTTCTGGAATCCCAAACTTCTGTCAGTCCAAGGCAAAAAGGAAAAAACAGGTCAGTCATGCAAAACAACTCAATAATTCTGTCTAGTTCTAATCATTCTGTCTATGGAAGGCTTTACAATTAGGCTAGTAAAAACTGTGACACTGACCATGCTTCATATGAATGTAAAATACATGTAAAACTAGGCCCTTGTCAATAAATTTACATCAATTTAAGCTCAGATATGCTATAAGCATTCTGCTAAATAAATCATAATTGTTGGAATTAAAGGAATGTCATAAACTAAAGCATTTTCTAAGAGAACAATGGCTGTTAAATGGAAACGTGAGGGTGCTATGTACTGACCCTTGATCCATCTTGTGTTTGCTGTAGTACTGAATCTCGTTGACCTTCTGGTGTATCACCATCCCCTTGATGGCCTCCTC
Source organism: Magallana nippona (assembly GCA_033439105.1). Classification (NCBI taxonomy): domain Eukaryota; kingdom Metazoa; phylum Mollusca; class Bivalvia; order Ostreida; family Ostreidae; genus Magallana; species Magallana nippona. The sequence goes on along the minus strand of CM065923.1, from coordinate 46,719,895 downwards.
ACTCTCTGTGCTGAACCCCTCAGGGGTCCCTGCCTCCAGGTTCAGGGGCTCCCCAGGGATCAAATGACACTCTGGGCTAGTGTGGCCAATGTACCGCAACATCTACACGGTACAGAAAAATAAATTTGTTATACATGACAATTTGATTTTACTACATTATTGACAATTGTATCTACACTAAAATAGTATGTCTGTGGAGTGATAACTCACATCATTAAGGTTGTCCTGGTGAGGCAGGGATAAATTATACAGAGGCATCATAGAACTCGGCCTCTCAGCCTCAGTCAATGGAGCATCATGTTCATCATGAGACAACAATGGCTCCAGTTCACTGGCACTGGACAGATCCAGTAAAGCTTTGGCATCTACAAAAAAAAAAATACAAGTGGCCTTGAACTTGGCATATTACCTTGAACCTTGATGAGTGATTTACTAACTGTACCTTTGACATTTATCTTTAAATGTAACAAAACATGAAGTATCTACTTTGTAAAGTTCATGGTTATCATATATGAAAACTCTCTTTTGATTTCATGCAGTTTAAAGTTGGAAGAAAATTTTAAGACAGAAATACAGAACAAATAAATATGCTCTTAAGGTAGCAAGGGACAGTTTCGGATAAAGTAAAGTCAATATTTTTGTCAAATTGAGAGTTGCTGTATTTGAAGGCTTATGAGTGTTGCTAAAATTCATGAAATGATTTTTAACGATTATCGTTAGTTGGAGGGATGTCTCTTGTTGGAATTGGTATGTAATATGTAGGCCCCTAATGTTAAGTACATGAGAATCAGAAGTAAAATGCGAAACTTGTGGCTATGACTGTTGTGTTGACTTTACACAATGAAATTGCAAGTTACAGATGGGAAGGTAAAATAACATGAAAAGTAGGTGGATGGGACATAGTGAACTTATATACACCGATAAGTTTCTGACATGTGATGGTGCAACATGCAAATGGTATGGAAGGTCAACCCTTTGCAGGGAATTAGCTGGGGGAGGTCTAAAATGCTGAAAAATCATGAAAAATGGGCGAAATATGAAAGGGTCCAAATCTCAGAAAAAACCACTATGTAGAAAATTTTACACGTTCTGAATAGAAATTTTCCTCAGAAATTGGTGATTGGCCTTATAAGGAGTGAATTAAAGGTATCTGTGCTGAATTAGAACTGAAGAAATTCTAGTTACAGAGTTCCAAAGACACACAACCCCGGCTACAGTGAATTGTATTAAAAAAACTGTCCCCTGCCACCTTAATAACTCTTTTTAAGGGTGTGTAGACAGTGCTTAAACAACAAAGGCTGGACATCTACAGTGGGGTGAGTCTTACTTTTAACGGAGGATCCCTCCTGACACCAGGGTGGTGCATACAACATGGAGGACTCCCAGGCGTACTTCCCTGTCAGGTCCCTCAGTAAGACCCTGCACACAGTGCGGGCCGTGGTCAGGCCGGCGGTCACACCCCCACCAGGTAAATCCACCTGTACAGAGAAATATCAGGTGTAAACAACAAACACAAAATACAGCGAGCTCAGTTTCACCTATAATGGTCAGACACAATGTACTTACCAATGCTGGTAGCTCAATGAAGGAAATTAAAGTTCTCTTATTCTGCACAAAGAACTATAAAAAAAAAATCTATATTTAAATTTTCAACTTTAAGGATCAGCCATTTACCTTCAGAATAAAATTGCATGCAATTTTCAGTATTATAACCAGCATTTGCTCATCATTCTACATACTGTAGAAGCACATATATTCGTTGGGTTAAAATTTCGTTGTTTTTAAACCAAATAAAATTTCGTTAGGATTTAATTTCGTCATATCCTAATCTCTAAAATATATCACGTATCAACTTTGTATTTATGAGTACTTGCGTTCAAAATTTGTCATGGATTTAATTTCGTTGATAAATACTGCCAACGAAAATAACGAAATTAAATCCTCAACGAATATTTCTGCATCTACAGTATACTGCAATGTATCACATAATGTGGCCAGCATTTTGTTCATCATCCTACATTAACATTACACCAGTTACACTTCACTGAGCAGTGTAGAGAACACAGACCTGGATGTTGGAGGAGTAGAAGATTTCCTGTTTGAGGTCATTGACCTCCAGCTCCTCCATGTCATGGTGCTCCTGTATGGAGGAGGACAGTCGCGATGCCCCCGACCCCATCGGGAAGTGACACATGTGGTTCACCATGTGGTTGATCAACTGAAAGCCATAAGAAAGAGCATTCTGTCAGTGTGAACACGAATATACCACAAAACACAAAGACACACTCATCTATCAACACTGACCAGTTTGGCAGCACACTGTATGGAGTCACTTTCCGCGGCCTTCCGGTCGGACTTGTAGTCCCCCACTGGACTGTGGAGCTCCCTCAGGTGGGCAAAGTCCGAGTCCTGGATCATCCCAGCCAGGAGCTGCCGGGCCTGGGACAGGGACTCTGTGCTGTGTCCCTTCACTGCCACATCAAGCACCTGTAAACAGTCAACAAAGCTTATGTTTGCTCAATTTTGAGAGTGATTACCTTTACATTAAATGGCTTATGTAGATCATGGATATGAATTGTGTGAAGAGCCTTGATATTTATAACATATCACCTTGGAAATATTTTGTTGATCCCACCACCAATATGTACCATGTACCGGGGTACATATTGAATTTCTTATAAAATCCCATTTTCATTCTGCTGTCAAATACCATGAATGTGTGCATAATGTCATAATCCAGAATACACATGCACATTGTCATAATCTGAAAACTAACCTGGAAAACCTTGAAAACACAACTTCTGTCTGTATCAGTGGTTTCCAGTAGGAGAGAGATGGGCATCTTCATACACCACTCCACAACACAGAACAACATGGCCACAATCAGCTGAAATTCATAGTCACATTTTTACCTATACTGTAATATAAACACACACACACACACACACCCACCCACCCACACACACACACACACACACACACCCTCACACACACACACACACACAATCTAGTACAATGGTACAAGGACTCTTGTCCCCCTACCTTCCTCTCCTCCTCAGAAACCTCCATTCCTGTGAGGGGGATCAACACAGACACAGTGGCCGTCACAACCTCTATAATATGCTTGGGGAGAGCTGCGTGGTAGTTCAACAACTGATCAGTATGATCACACAACATGGACAGGATCGCCGTGGCCGTCTTGGCAGCCACTTTGTGTTTGCACTGTACACAAATGATGGTATCAAATGATTATTAAGTAAAACAGAGGGATATAGTTTTAATATTACCAATGAGTCTTAATATAGAGTACTACATGTAATCTGCTATTGAAAAGAGCTACCTACCCTTAGATTTCCCAGTAATACAATCACAGCCTCATGAAGCTTGGAGTGGAGTGTCTGATGACACACCTCCTCATATAGATAGACACCAATACTGCTTAAAGCTATACACCTGAAACATTCAGAGACCTCTATATTTATATAATGTTTATATTGTTAGCTATGCAGGATAAAAGAGTGAAATTTACAAGGGGTCTCCTTTATATAATTCATCTTCATCATCTTGTTAGTACTTAATACATTCTATCAGTACCTTGCCGTTTCTGCCGACTCTTTCTTTGCACTGTTTAACAACTGGCTTATTATGCATTCCTGTAAATAAATAAAACAGTGTCAGGACATTTGAGCCTTTGTACTACATGTAGCACCTGATGTCGATCAGTGAAGTAATTACCTACCTTTAATGTGTTGCTTGACAGGGACTCCACAGACAACTGTCCCACCTTGAGGACCTGTAGGTCCTGGTAGTGATTGGGGAAACACATCAGACTTCCTATCAGAGACAGGGCCTCGGATCGGGGTGTCTGTAAATAAAGCCACAGATCATCAACAAGTCACAGGTGTAGCAAGTATTTACTAAACTATAATCATAAGAAAACTGACTCTAGCTGTAAGAGTCCTGGTACTCTTATACTCTATTACAATCATAAGAAGACTGAAGGGTACCTGTCTGAGATCAGAAGAAGAGAGGACAATCTCCACAGCCTGGATGAAGTTTTTGAGCAGCAGTGTTGAGCTCTGTAGCGGCGTGGAAAAGAATCGAGTACCACAGTGTTTCACCAGGACATTAATTATCTCCTGTTAAATACAAAATAAACTCAGGGTTCATTGTAAATATATTCCTTATTAGCAGCATGATAAAAGGAAGTATTCATTTCAATCAGCTTAAAGTCCAAATATTTCATCGTATTAACAAGATTCCAATTAAAAATATCTGCATTCAATAATGTTCTGTGGTTGTTGAGATCATTAAGTCTGGCATTGTAAACACTGAATTTAAAAGCATTTCAATGACTTGGAATTTGACAGTTGCTAACTCTCTCCACCTAAGGGTATTTTACCCACTACTTGAAGTTTGAGGAAAGCTCACTTGACAGATTTACATTGAGGGTAAATCAAACTTCTGTGTTTTTACTTGTAATCCTATAATGACTTACCTGGTCCCTGGTCCCTATCCCTGTGTGTAGACACATGTAGAACTGAGACAGTAGTTCAGTAGACAGAAGGACGTCATGTCTCCTGACTACTGTTTGACACAGTAGCTGGTAGGCCAGTAGTTTACCTCTCTTGTAGTCATCAGGCAAGTTCAGACACTGTAAAACAGAACATGTCAACATTGTAATCACATGTTATAACTATACAGTGACTGTCAAATAAAAAAGTCTTTTGGGCAATAGATTTTTCAATTAGATGAGTAGGATGCCTAAACAAGAGGCCCATGGGCCACATCGCTCACCTGAGCAACAATAGGCAAAATAAAATCAGCTTAATGGAGTCATAATATAAAATATCTGGACAATGTGGTATAATACATGTAGATCCTGTACAAATAAAAATCCATTTTTCACCCTGGATATTCTTATGTTTATAATCAATTCCCTTTTCTAACAGGATGATTTTATAGTCATATCACATGTTGAGCATTGCAGTTCTAAAAAATATCCTAAACAATTGTTTATATATTGGATATAAACCTACATCAAACTCTGAAACCCCTTGTAAGGCCCAAGACTTGCCAAGGTGCCAGAGTCTAAACAATTTTAAAGAATCAGCAATATGTCAAAATGCTAGCATATAAGTAAAACCATAAATGTATGTGATAACATTTCAGTTTTTTGAATAATTAAAATGTTTTTCTTTGTACAATTGGATCCCCAATGTGGCCCCACCCTACTCCTCAAGATTTTGATTTTAACAAATTTGAATCTACATTATCTGAAGTTGCTTTCAAGTTACAGCTTTTCTAGGCAAATGGATTTTAGAAGAAGATATTTAAAGATTTTTCTCTTTATATTCCTATGTAAAAATTCGTCCTCCTAAGCGGACTTGTGAAAAGTTTACAGACGGACAGACAGACAGACGGACGACAGACAAAATGTGATCAGAAAAGCTCACATGAGCTTTCAGCTCTGGTGAGCTAAAAATGACTGACAAACTCTGACTACCTCAAATTCCCATGGCGTGAAGATTGTGGTTGGGGGTATGAAGTCTGGGGGACGAGGAGAGAATGTGTTGTCCTCAGTCACTCCCAGGTTGTTCCGAATCTGAAATCAAAACATCAAAATTCATTTCACTTTCTCCAATGTGTTATTATTATCAGCATTTGTAGGAAAGCAGGAAAATCCTGGACAGGTGCATGTGTATACAAGTAAACACTCACACACATAGTATTAAAAAAACATGTTGAATCAAATCACTTATATTGATAACAAAAATGTATTTAAACAAAAATCAATGAATAACTCTATGAAACCATAAATTCCATTTCAACTTGTATGTGCTTACACATCAGCAAGTACTATAGGTCTATATGTATATACATGTACTAGTATGAGAACAGTATGTACACATGCATTTGTTTTGGTATTGGTAGGAAGGCTTTAATACAGTTCTATAACTGAAGTCTGAATACAGTTTGTTTTTACACTGTGTATAACTACCTTTCTGCCTTTTGAAAAAGTCTCTTCTAAATGAGCAGTGGGTTCTGGCTATTTTTATCAAAATTCCATGTTATCAAAACTCATTTAATCTTGACATCTTCATGTACTTTTATATATACTAAAACAATCAAAGTAGTGAAACTACTTCAGAGAGTTTATTTTTTTGTAGGATTATTGTTTGGCCAATGTCTAAAACGAATATAAAAAAAAAAAATCTTCTCTCATGTTTTAAAGATGTTGCGAATTCATCAATCTAATGACCGCACAGGTCCACACAACTTGCATAAGGAGTGATTTCATAAAGGAGTTGATTGTAAAATCAACTTACAAAAATAATTTTATCCTTACATTGATTTCCTTGCCTTTTCATTTACTGATATACAGGCTTGTATTATATATAGAGTAATCTACCTTGTGTAAAGTATCCAGAATTTTGCTCAGTTCTTCGTACACCAACACGTGATTCTCTGGATCCGTAATCAGGTTCACATCTCCCAGAATCCCCAGCATCCTCTTCCACAGAACAACAGCATTGTCTGGTAGCCAGCCCTGAACAGTCCCTCCTGCTAACACACTCCTCATGTCATCTGTACACTCTGTCAAAGAGTCAGAACTGATGCAATGGAAACTTTAAGACAGATAGCACTAATATCAGGAAACGAAGTGGAACTCATCTAGGAATTTCACAGTACTGGGGTCCTTAACAACCTTTAACGAACTTTTGTATAGAATCTAACAATTCTAAACATAGCCTAATTTGGCATTAAACCAAAAAAAATTGATAACAATGCGATGTACAAAAAGTCCAGTCATTACTTTCACATATTCTACCTGAGGACTGTGTCCGCTCACCTTTGGTTTCAATACCACCATCTGTGGTGGTGGCTGCCATTTCTATGTGGAGGCTGTCCCTGTCGGGGGTGGGGCAGTCTTTCTGTTGGGGGTGCACAGTCAGCTCACTGATGGGGGAGGGGCTCCGAGAGTGGATAGAGGTGGGGGAGGGGGAGCGAGAATCTGTGGGGGTAGATAAACCTCACACATTATTCTGTCCATGTCATTCGAAAAATAATTAGCTATATCTATTGCTAGAATGTTTACTGGGATACCAGGATATTTAATGCCATAATTGTTTAACAATTATGTGTAGTTTAAATTTAGCATTTCATTTAAATCATTTGAAGAATCCCAACAATTTTTCACAGAGGAGGAAATATTTCATTCTATTGATACAGATAATCATCCTTGGAATTATGTCATTTTGAGTAAAGAGCACCTTGTACAGATAAAATCATATTTAAATGTTACAGATGGAAATGAATTCATAATTGTAATACATGTATGCACAAAATTTTACTAAATTTTTTTCTTCATGTAGAAACATTATTCAAAGAAATTGTTAGAAGTATTTCAGCAGAACTTAACCAAACTAAACTGAAAAAGTCAAAATAAAGCAATTTTACTGCAACCTATGCCATGCACAATTAGGAGATCCCTGAAGTATATTTAGGCCCAGAGACTAGTCTCACCTGTACACCTGTAGGAGGTATCCTGCTCCGAGTGCTCCAAACTGATGCTGTCTACATCTGGATCACTCTGGAGATCCCGCATACTCAGCTTGGCCACCTCCAGATCCTCCGGGGCCGGGGAATCTAAAATCAATAATAAATAAAAATAAACATGCGATAGAGCATCCAGGTGTATAATGGTCAGCCACTGAGAAACAAACAACAAGTTCCATACAGCGTAAAGAATACAGCCTTTTGAACACTTTTCTTTTCCACATTCTGCCTACAGAGGATATTTACTTACTAAGTAATAACTAATATACAGTGTGACAAATACATGTTTTAAATACTGTACAGTGTAGCATAAAAGTGTCACTGTTAAAATATAACTAGTCTAGGACACACAGAGGCAATACAAGGGACCTATACAAAATCTTGTAATGTTATATCAGTGGTTGATAAAGAAGCCCTATCTCTTTTCCATGGTTTTGTGCACATGAATTTCAGTAATACATGAATGCATTCAAACTCCCCTTTTTTGGCATGTTACGTATTTGAACAGAGTCCAATTGTTGGCCAGCTGTACTAGATCTTGACAACCACTGAAGCATGAAACAGATTTTACTACGTATGTAAATAGATGGCACTATTACATAATACTAGCATGTCACAAAAATCCCCTAACAGAAGAAGAATTCAAGGTCTAAGACTTGAATCTATTTCGGCGAAAACAAGCATGCAACAGAGTAGAGTTTTCAGCAGAGCCATTTAAAACTTTAAGTAACAAATCTCGTTGTTGTTTGGTTGACACAAAATATTTTGGTAAAAATTAAATAGGATATACTGATGGCAAGTGTATCATGGAATTACATCTGTGATAAGATGATATTTTTGAAATTACCTATATACATCTATTATCAGTCAAGACAAACAGGTTTATATGTCAGACCTGTGTACTTAATTTTACAATTTAACATATTTCAAAAGATTTTTTCTTAATTAGCAAAACAATAAAAGTAATTTTTGAAAAATTTTGGTAAGATTTAATTTCCTTCATCAACCATAAAAAATTACACTGTAGAATTAATAAATATGTTTTCTTATATATACAACTGTTAAAATTATTCCCTATATTGCTACTATCACTTGAATGAAACTCATTCACATTTCCTGACAATAGTTAATCAATCACATGAATGACCCACATTTACAAAATGACCAACAACAGAGGTGACAGGCCGTGAGACAGCTGGACATGTCATTTGGCTGGTACTGTAGGACTTCCTCTATGCTGTAGCCCCCTCGCTGTACAAGAAAAGCGATTACATCCTGTGGGCTGCTATTAATTTCCTAATACACAAGTACACACAAAAAGACAGTTCCACCACACTTCAAGTCCTTCACATTTACAAAAAGAATAAACTAATCATCGATCTTGCATTGGGGTCATTGAGGGCTGACATCAGAAATAGATCGACACACACAATGTTGTGGTACACATCCTTCCGTTCCCGACGTAACTGATCATCAGTCATGATTAGTTATAAATCAGTACCTATATATCATATTTATTACTTACATCCTGTTTCATTACATAAGAATTTGAAGTAAACATGGATAACATCTCTGTAGTGCTCCAGATAGGACGTCCTGTCATCTAAGTACACATATGTACACCAGTCGTTGGTGACAAATAAATGTACACATTTACACACTCATTGTGAAAAATTGGGAGGAAAAAACATTACTAAAAACAAAAGATATCAATAAAAAGAAATTTCTCACTCCAAATAAAAACTTCTTGAATTCTTTGTGTAAATCTGGCAATCAAAATGAAACAAGCCTTAGTTAACATATACTACCCGACCAAAAGAAACCCCATCCATCTGTCTCTATTTATAATCGTAAACAACCACATAGTAAATTATTCTAGAAGCTTTCTCTGTAGCAAGGGTTACCTTTGATAACCAACATCTAAATGATGAATTGTCAAACACTACACTACCTCTCTACTCATGGTCATTGACACTAGACAGGACTTCAGTATATAACAGAAACAGATCTCCATGTGCTGGTAGCCTATCTTTGTACAGGATATGTCTATCATATATGACCCCCATAACACCGTACTTGGGATGATTCTAGCAACTCAGTGGTCTTTAACAATTCACTAATGGATAAAAGGTCTCCAGTTTGAATCTTTGAGAAAAACATGGACCATAAGGTAATCAGTACATCTTAGAAATTTAGTACATAATGATTGATACTATTCTCATACATGCTAGACCACAATAGGATGAGAATGAAATGAGAAATGAAAAAGAAATGAGGACACAGGAATAGAAATGGCAAGACCTGCATCTACCACGTACAATAAGACTTATTTGGAAGAACAGAAATATTACTTACCGTAAAATACTAAACTAAAACTATTTGAGACACACCTTCTATAAGGGTCTGAAAGATGGAAAAAGCCAAAACTGACTGAACTGACTGAAAATATTCAGTAACAAGAGTGTCTACCCAAGTCTCAAAATAAGATAGCCTGTAAGGCCCTATGCACCTCTAAAGGCAAAGTGGAGTAAGTATTAAGTAAAGCTTCATGGAGATTCTAGTCAGTAGAATATGTGGAGGAGAATAACATTTCTATATCTGTCTATAAGGGTTGTGTTGGGGTAGCATAGTATGCATTCACCTATACAGCTTTCTTCTCTGCCAACGAAATTTCAAGATTTTCAGTGCAGACAAATAATCATTGGATTTACTCAACTGCTGCTTTGCTAGTAAGTAATTGTGATATCAAACACTTAATATGACCTTTTGATTGTTATTAAAAAGAATCAAATACATATAATTATTTCAGTACATGTGTATATCATTTATTCAAACATTGAATTCTATCTACAGTCACCTACCACAGCTTGTTTATTTTCGCATTTCTGAGCATGTAGGTGCAAAATTATTAGTTGTGATGTGCTTAAAATCCTGTCACCAGGATAGGATGCTTGCATGAAGGATTATCTGATAAAAATAGTGAATTTCAAATGCCTTCACCTAGCTAATCTTCCTTAACCATTAAACAGCAAGGAATCTATGAGATCAGAAATCTGAGATATCAAGGGTAATTTGGTTCTTTTTTCTTTATCTACCACCATTGGTCCAACACCGATTGTTTTCAAAAATGATTTACCGTAATTTACTGAATATTTACTAGTAAACAAGCAAACTTTTGCTTCACTGGAGATAGAAATAATCAAAATATCTATGGCAGAATCATGCAAAATAAATATGTACATGCCCCCCCCCCCCCCTTCCAAAAAAACCCTTTATTTTCTTCTTTCATGAAAAAATTCCATTTTTTTTTTAAAGCAACTGTAGGTAGTACAAGTGCAGATTTCTGCAAGTCAACAAAAAACAAGTTCTAACAAAACTGTGATAGTTGAAGATGAGTGATGTACAGAACCAAAGGGGAGACAACACGCAGAAAACCATGGACCCTGAGGAAACCAGTAGGCATTAGCCCTGGTTACATAGTGATTGATACCATTCTCATAAACAGCAGAAATGCATAACACAAAGGAGAAAGGACTCACACAGTTTTAAGGCATAGTAATAAGCAATTCTTAATTGCACAAAATCAAATTCACTACCAACAGAATCAAACACTGTATATGTATGCCTGTGAAGTAGAGCTCGAACAATCACATTTTGTCAAGATATACATGTATATAACTGTTGTAATTTCATGACAAAAAACAAAATACTTGTAAGTACTGGTATATTCCTGGCCAACTTTAACATGTTAAAGCATTAAACAAAATACATGAAGATGATTACATCTATTTTTGGTCATGCAAATGTACAAATTATCAATAATTTCTCCATAAAAGAAAAGATATATATGCATAAAGTATTCACTATGATTACAATATAAGTATACATTGGATTTTAATAAAACAAGTTGTGTTCTCTTCTAGAAACCTGAATCAATCTATCAAACGAACTTAAGGTAAGGTTTGCGGCTACAGGGAGATAACTTAGTTTTTTTTAATTGTGACATAACCCTTTATTTTAGATATGATGTCAAGATTTATACAACGTAATAATTGACTACTGTTATATATTTCACAGGGTTTTGTACTTTACCATGAAAGAGTAACAAGACTTAAACATTTAATCAATATCCACAAAAAAACAAAGTGCGGAGCATATGGGTTGAAATGGCTTTTAAGTAACACCAGATTGCAAATATACTATGATAAGTTGAGAAAGACACGCAAGCCCCAAACCTTCAATTAATTAACCTACACCGATGTTCATAAATCTTGATACTAACAGCATCACTGTAAGTCTACATGGACATAGTTTTTACTCTGGAGTAACTAAATGATGCAGCACCATTCTCATTTGGGTACAAATACAGGTACATGTATTTAAGTTAATAACATTCAAATAAGCAGCATTCAATTGAAGGCCATTCATACACAGTTTGTACTTGTGTTTTTCGTCAGTACACAAGTACACAAGTATACAAGTATTCTTATAGATGCATCAAAAAGCTTAGTTAAATATATATGACAGAGTTAGAGAGGTGTAGCTCTGTGTAACTGTTTTCTGTATCTGTATATAGCTTAGTTAGCAAGGTGTAGATGTGCAAAGAATGTCTTATGTTTTCTGTAAATGTACATGGCTAAGTTTAAGAGGTAAAGCAGTGCGTACCTACATGTATTTCTTTTGTACATTTTTATTGCTGAGTTAGATGGATTCAAGAAGTGCGTACCTATGTTTTCTTTACATTTATATTGCTGAGTTAGATTGTTTTAAGCAGTGCGTACCTATGTGTTATCTGCATATATAAGACTGTGTTAGATCAATTTAAGCAGTGCATACCTATGTTTTCAGTTCATATATAAGATTGTGTTGGATCAATTTAAGCAGTGCATACCAATGTTTTCTGTACATTTTTATAGCTGAGTTAGATTGATTTAAGCAGTCCATACCTACGTTTTCAGTTCATATATAAGACTGTATTAGATACATTTAAGCAGTGCATACCTATGTTTTCAGTTCATATATAAGACTGTGATAGATCAATTTAAGCAATGCGTACCTACGTTTTCTGTACATTTATATTGCTGAGTTAGATTGATTTAAGCAGTGCATACCAATGTTTTCTGTACATATATAAGACTGTGTTAGATTGATTTACCTGGTAAATGTGTGTATGTAAATGTGTTTATGTGTGTACCTATATTTTCTGTACATTTTTATTGTCGAGTTAGATAGTTTTAAGCAGTGCGTACCTATATTTTCTGTACAGATATAAGACTGTGTTAGATAGTTTTAAGCAGTGCGTACCTATATTTTCTGTACAGATATAAGACTGTGTTAGATAGTTTTAAGCAGTGCGTACCTATATTTTCTGTACAGATATAAGACTGTGTTAGATAGTTTTAAGCAGTGCGTGCCTATATTTTCTGTACAGATATAAGACTGTGTTAGATTGTTTTAAGCAGTGTGTACCTATACTTTCTGTACAGATATAAGACTGTGTTAGATTGTTTTAAGCAGTGTGTACCTATATTTTCTGTACAGATATAAGACTGTGTTAGATTGTTTTAAGCAGTGCATACCTATATTTTCTGAAGTGCTGGAGATTGACACTGTACATGCAGGTATAACCGTGCTATCATGCTTCTCTCTCATCTCTTCTGACGTCACACCTGAGAAAAAGTATCCAAGATGAAGTCCATCAACAAATATTGATCTACTGGAAATTATTTCGCCTGTGGCTTGTATTTAATCTTTATTCTATGAAATTCAGGAGCAGAACAAATAGTGTCACTCTAGAAAAAAATTCTCCTTCATTTTTGTATTTAATCTTTAACACAGGACATTTTGGACCTACATCTGATCTAATAAACACAATTACTTAAATAATCAAAGCATGTTTAAATTTCAGCATTGAGTTTTTAATACATATGCTTTGACCTAATCAGAAGTATACAAAATATAGGTTATAAACATTTATATTATGGTCTATGCAAATAAAAGTATAGGTACATCAGTTAAACAAAGTATAAAATAACTCTGTAAAGCTTTTGTTGGTGCATGATCATGTCACAAATTATGATTTACTTATTTTCAAAGAACATTGTACTCCATGCAATTTGTCATAAGTAAAATGTTTCATAACTGCCTAACACATCTAATTCCACATGCATTATGAAAATAAATTGTGGTGTCTGACTACATGGACAGAGCAGGGTCTGTACCTTTTAATCTCTCCACCAGGTCCTTGGGGTCGGCCAGATTGCCGTCACTGCTGCTCCTGATGTAGAGGGCGGAGTCGGAGGCGTTGGAGGGCTGGCGGGAGTGGGAGGGGGAGGGCTCACCGCTCAGTGACCGCTGCTTATTCAGGTCAGGCCGCGACTTACTACCCCCAGCTCCTACAGCACAATCACAGTTCATATCATTAAATATACATGCACCTGCGCATACATTAATGGGTTTATCTATCAATATGACTCCTACTGACCATCACTCTTGTATTTCCCCCTCTCAAAAGGAACAGCATTACTGGTAAAGGCCTTGTCATTGGGAGGCTCGTTCTTGCTCCATGAGCGGGAAAAACTCTTGTCATTGCTTTTGTTCCTTGGGATCTCTAATTAATTAATAAACAAATCATTACCCCAACTTCACAAAACATAGTTTTAAGACAATTATTCTTCAGACTTGTTATTCTAATAAATTTCATCAGAGCATCTGAAAACAATTCTATTGAGTTAACTACAATACATGTACATATAAGTCCAGTAAGAGTTGTGTACCTTGACTCTTTCCCCTGCGCCTCTTCTCTTTCTGCTCTGTCAGCCGTTGAAGTGGTAAGTCAGTTAGATCCAGTCCATAGACCTGCTTGGCCAGCACTCGAGTCAATGTGTCCATTGTGTTCTGTTGACGAAAAAATGTCTTAGATCTACATAAAACTCACACAGTATTAATTTCCAATTCACAAAAGCCCCAAATTATATATTTGCACATGCACATTATGTAGCATAGACACAAATCAAACATTAAACATACGGATGAATATTTGCACCATTACTGTATGTGTAAAGAACTAAAAATCATAAGAAGAATGAAATTAATAGCCATTAAATAAAAATAGGTAGGTCACAGGTAGGTATTGTACTTTACTATTTCAAAGTACTTTCTGGTTACTAACAAACACACATTCACTATTAATGATATTTAGGCAACTTCAAGTACTTTTGGCCCATTGTCACAGAAGTCAACTTGACTAACCTAAGGCAAAGAATGTAGCGTTCACTGCTGCACACATTCACTCATTGTTAACATACTCAGACAAAGTACAGTGTACTTATGGTCCACTGCCACATACATTCATTCACTGATAACAAACTCAGGCAAAGTATTAACGGCCCACTGTCTGATGAGTTCTGACCAGCCTGATAGGGAGGAGAGCACACCCAGAAACTGATCCCACAGCTGACCACTCACAAACACAATCACTGTTAAAAGTACTCAGACAAGTACTTACGGCCCACTGTCTGATGAGTTCTGACCAGCCTGACAGGGAGGAGAGCACCCCAAGGAACTGGTCCCACAGCTGACCACTCACAAACACACACAGGTTGGCCCGGATCCATGTCACAATGATCGTCTGTAATACAGAATAGTATAGAATTTCCAATCATGGACCACCAGGGACATAACAAGGATATACAGCAAGTATAGTTTGTAGACTTAACAAAGACATATTGATAATTGAAAATTATGCTATCTACCAGGTATGTATAATAATGATGACCTATTGAGGTAGAGGGGCTTACCATTATCCCCCTTGTACCAAGAAAGGTACTCATGGATTACAGTATGCATTTATTGTTAGAGAGTTAAAACTGCAGAGAATAGCAACATGTTCCCCAGATAATCTGCTGAAAGACCTCATAGTATTAGTATTCTTTATACAAATCACTATTAATAAATATGCTCCTGTCTGATAAAGTTTCCACAATTGTCTGGGCTCTCGGCCAGTACTTAGTGCTACTTATCCAAGTACTGAGGCTACTCCAAGTTAGTATAGGTTCGGCTCAGTTCAAAGGAAGCATTCCTTAAACAACATTTGAACTGATAAAACCAAATTGTATATTGTACTTCGTATTCAAAACGACTATTTTTCAGTGTTCACCAACCATCAATAGCATTAGTATGAAAGCGAGGTGAACTGAACATTTGGACCACGCTGTCTTTCTTTTGTCGCATTTGAATTTTGACAATAATAAACAGACAATTTAGCCATCTGTTGAAGTGATATGTATGCATATTTCACAACAGATTTGCCAATTTAAGAAGTTAAAGTTCAGCAGACGGGGATGTTGGGATTGGAGGGAGATTTCATTGATTTTCAACCTTTTTGCTTTAAACTTATATAAAATATCTGTATTATATCAAATTTATATTTATTATCAATATACCAGTAAGGCATTTATTCACATATGATCCGACACATTGCTGGAAAACAATTAGCTTCAGAATTGTAAGCCAACAGTACTGACTTGTATAAGTACCTGAAATATTGGAGTAGCTAATCTTTTCTGAAGATCAGTTGGCTTGCGATTGAAAATGGGAACATCTCCTAATACCCCTGTTGTAATACACAGCAAAACCTGGAGCATTTTCTCCCTAAAAATCAAAACAATAATGTGTGTTAGATTGTTAAAGTTTCAAACCATAAAATGTAGTAGCGGATCTACAGTTAATCTTATTTCACCACAGTGTTTGATATTCCATAAATAAACATCATTTAGTAATTACCAAGTCTTCTGTTCCATGTTGATATTCATGACTAGATATCTGTAGATATTGATAACCTTCTTACATAAATCCACCTGCAATGAGAGATTACAATATGAATTCTTGCTCTAATGAACACCAAGTCCTAATTACAGCAAACTCTCTCATTAACTCATCAATCATGGGTACCTGTTCTGACATGGCACTTTCATCATCTGTTTGCAGAAGGAAAACATTGGCCGAGTTCACGATGAAAACCTGAAGGACCTTCTGAATGCCTGCTCTGACATCATTTAACTTTCCTCCATCTGCTAGATCCCCAATGGCACCCAGGTAAGATGCATTCCTGATGCGAGAATTGTTGATAGAATCCAAAGATGGCAGAGACTTCGACAGGTCCTTGGTCTGTGGTGCAGATTCCTGGAGGAGACAACAGTCTTGTGGATGCATATTTCTCATGTAATGGAATAAGTCTAGGAAACAACAGTCTTGTGGATTCATATTTCTCATGTACATGTAATGGAATAAGTCGAGGAAACAAAAGTCTTGTGGATTCATATTTCTCATGTAATGGAATAAGTCAAAGACAAAATTAAAACTAATGATAATTTAATTGTGCTTAAGAAAATCAATGGTTATTGTGTATACCAATACCCATTTCAAGTTGAACTTTGGCTATTTGTTAAAAATACTGATACATACTCCAAGTCTATCTTAGCATATCTTGTAAATATATACCAGGTAGATACATGTATATATTCAAAACTGATCTTTGGTTATTTTGTGAGATAGATGTACATACAGATACATACTCCATGTTGATCTTTGGTTATTTTGAAGTCATAGATACCGATAAATAATCTAAGTTGATTTCAGGTTGTTTTGTAAAAATACAGATATCTACAGATACTCAGTCAATCTTAGCTAATTTTGTGAAGATATAGATACATGCGTTGATGGTTATTTTGTAAAGATATGAATACATACTCCATCACAACAAGCAATAGTCCTGACGGAACCAGATTCCTAAAAGTTCTCTTTTTTAACTTCTCTTTTAACATCATAATTAATTAACATAATAAAAAAAAATTTATCAATAAAATAATAATTTTTTGAGGCTAGAATCAATTCATGAAACTTTTCAATTAACTCTCAAAGAATTGGTCCATAAAAGAAAGAAACATTTAAGTTACCCAAACTTCAAATAGTTATTACCCCACACTGATTGTCAAAATGTTTTTTATTATATATGTCAAAAGTATTACATGTACAAAGGTTCTGATGACTAACTATATGGTATTTCACAAGACTCAAACCAATGCCATCAAGAGAGAAAAACAATTAAAAGAAATCAAATTCTATACCTGGCATTTGATTATACAATGTATACCTATTTTGGTGTATCTCAAAACCTTATTATACAAGAACATACATTAAAATTATAGTATAATAAATGTATATGTAATAGAATATGAGACGCTACACATTCTTGCTTATACATACATCTGACGAGTCCTCTTCCAATATATCAGATAAGCTGCTATGGTGATCTGGAGCATGACCTAAGCCTATATCGGACGGTTCTTGCATGAAGATAGGTTTTTGGTCAGCATGCTATGTAAGGAAAAACAGCATTCAGTTTATGCACAAGAGGAGCATTAAAATGGATGGAGGCGCTAAACTGTTAGTAACCTTAGTGTCCTACAATCTTGCTGTGAAACATTCTGACGTACTTCTAAATTTGCAACACCCATGCAATATATGTTACAATGCACCAATTAATACATTCCAATACATCATGCAACTAGACAATGGTTAATAATTTTGTCTTCTGTTTATAACTTCAATATAAGTACTAAGGTGGATCGTGTATGATCATCTAAATTATCTCTTCTTTGCACATGTTCCTCAGCTCCGACATTAGTTATACTTTTCTCTGTTTAAATATAATTAGTAAAATCTCGATGCTTTGTTCTGCTATCAGGAACTAAAAATAATTCTGTAAATTATTTTTTCTAAAAATATCTGGAAATTATCTTTTTAAATAATAAGGTAATCAAAATACGAATGCACAAGAAATCTGAGTACATGTAAAATATAAAAAGAAATATGTACATGTATCTATTGAAAACTAAGGGTTGAAATTTTTTTCATCTCTAACAAAAAAAAAATTCTATACCCCATCCAGATTTCTACTTCTACTTTTTGCCAATTTTTTAAATAAATATATATAGATAAATATAACACATACAGCAGAGAACACTCAAACTAGATGTGAGGAATAAACTCCAAGATTTTCGATTAAACAAGTGTTCTCTTCTTTTCCTTACAGTATTAAGTATTATTACACAAACTTAACAGGAAACTCTTATTTCTTTACTCCATTCTAAAGTGCTATAAATAACTTGCACAAATTTTTCAACATTATCATCTGGGTACTTTCATGATGTTTTCAATTCAAAATTTCCATATACTATTCATTTTATGTAGGATGTGTCTTTTAAACTAAAGTGATAGAGGTAGTGTTTCAAATAGAATACCTTAACTTTCTTTAGTCTAGTGAATGTATGTAGTTTATACACAACGGTATTTACCTAAATCAAAATATTAAGCAATACGTGTATAAGAAACATTATATTATCAAGGAAAAGGGACAAAAACAGGAACCTGGGACAGAACATAAGTTGTTAGAATATACTCAAGATTCTATGTTAATGTTTGACTGTGAAATACTCATACAGGCATCCTTAGCATTCAGTTCTACCTGCGTAATTCTGGATACAAACCATGGCTGTACAGTGTATTACCTGAAACCAGTCCTTGTAAACACTAATCACTGTTTTGATGGACTTGGACTGATTCAAGGAAAACAGAAATGCCTGAAAGTAGAAATACAGTACTACATACTAATTTATCAAACAATGCAGAGTTGTTTTTTATGTGCTAAAATTTGAGAGGGATACAGACACAGAGCAAGAAAGCAAGAGAAAAAAAGAGAATGAAAAAAGACAGGCAAATTAAATGAAAAGAATATTCAGCTAATAATGTGCGCAATAGTATGTTATTTAAGTTATCTGAACCTGTCTGAAGGACTCATGGATGATGTTGATGTTCTCGCGACTGGTCAGTAACACAGAGCGGACGATGTCGTTCTCATTCACCCACTCCTCGTAGCAGAGACTGGACGTCATGGAGTCGAGCTCCGAGTGGTGGGAGCCCGTGGACAGGGTACTGGCGTTACTCCCGGGCATGTTCTCTGCTGCGACCGCCATTGGCTGGTCTGTCTCTGTTATGTCCTCCTCAGAACCCACTGTCTCCGGCACTTGACTGTTTGAAACACACAAAGGAATGCCTCATTATATGTGATTAAAGTTAGGCATTTATTCTATGTCCATTCAGCTTACATTGCCTTAAGTGTTTCTAAATCATCAATGAAAAATAGTTCAGTGAATAAAAGATACTGTACTGTATTTTAAAGATTAGACATAATTACTAAAAGACTGTAATTATTTTCATCTCAAGTATAACTATGTGTACACAGTCAGCAGCTGTTGTTACTGACTTTTCTATGGCCTTGTCATGCTGCTTGGAAATGAAGACAAAGTGAGCCAACCACTTGATGAAGGAGTAGCGGCAGTCAGAAACGTTCCCTGGCATGTCATGGTTCTCCAACTCCGACACTTGACGAGACTCAGGTAAATCTACGAAATTTTTACATTAAATATTTGTGCTTTGTAAAACATTCTAGGTCATTTCACTCTCAAAAGTACTTTTAAGTTCTGCTGATTTGATTGATTGCAGAAACAGTACATAAATACAAGATGTTCCTTTTCATTAAAATATTCATCTGACCTTTTTTGAGTTTATAGTCTAATTAGTCTATAAAAACATTGGTTACCTACCTAATCTAGGATTATATATATCTCCAGCCTTATCAAAAGTTGGCAGAAGCCACATCAAATAAGAAGACTTGAAATTATCAAATAGGAACACAAAGCAAGTCTCTCTCATCCTTTTATTCTTCCATTCTACTTTAATGACCTGCAATACAAATACAGTGTTTCTCTCATATTCAAATTCTAGTTAACAGCAATGATTTAAAGACATACCGGTATACACTAAAATTATATTGAGATATTTTGTTCAGCCTTTTATATCTTATTGCAATAGGGTTATCTTATTAGAAATATTTTGCCGGTTCCTTTACTAGAAATCAATGATCCCTACCTCTGATACCATATAGTAAATCAAGGCATCAAAGTAGTGCTTGGTTATATTGTCAGGTAGTTTTTCTCCACTTCCTGGTAATATTGGAGTTATGTCCCCCGATATAATAATCCCACTGCAACCTGAAATGGACAACATTCACAAAATAATTAAAATAGCTCAAGTACTTTAGATGTTCAATCATGATATTCATTCATATTATAATTATTTCAGCAGAAACACAATAGGAGACAGACAAATTTTACTTCCTGTTTACATTTTTGTTTTTACCCCCCCCCCCCCCCCCCCCCCCCCCCCTAATTTTCCTCAGTTACTTACTCTCGGCTCCGGATTGAGATTTTCCATACAAGACTTCCTGGTGAACTCCCTTTCCCAGGCCAGGCACCAGCTGAAGAAAGATTTCGTGACATTCTTCCGAGGCATTCTCATTCAGTATCTGATACCATAGCAGGAACAGCCGAATGCCATCCTTTCTGATCTGTGTCACAAATTCATAATTTTATTGGTGTATCAATAGAAATTGTCATTTCAGTTGAAGAAAATTGTCATTTCAGTTGAAGTTAATTTTGCTACACACCTTTAGCCCATTTCCAGGATGCAACAACTTTTTCAGTATTCTCCCTAAAAAAGAAACTCAAGATGTGCTTATCTAAAATTATCTATATGTACTTGCCATAAATAAAACATACCGGTACTTGTATATTTAATGTTCTTTTTTACCTGTAAATATATCAGGTTCTTTTGCTCAAGTTATTTATTGAATCTTACCAATGCTGTGAAACATCCATCGCTTGTGAATCAATTCAGGTAATAATGTGAGTATTTTCTGAAACAAAATGTGCATTTATAAATATGTACACCAATGCAAAATATCTATAAACAGTAGCTACCATCAACACTCACCAATACATGTGTATAAATTACACTAGATGTAAGGTATGATAAATAAATCAATTCAAAAAGTTTGTTTTTTTAAACAGAATTATTTTTTTCATGGACAAATTCATATACCTGTAGTGCAGTGCTTTAACCACAAGATAAATTAACACATGGACTATAATGTACATTTTTATCCGTAAACTAACAGCGACTGTGTGTATATACAGAATGTATATAAACTAACATGATCTGTATATACATATAAACTCACCTCAAACACAAACAAGATCGCGTCCAGGTCCTCCCTGTGGGCTCTATTAGCTGTAAGTGAGAAAGATATCTAGTCAGTGACAACAAACATCACAATTCTGATGGATATCAGTGAGAAAGATATCTAGTCAGTAACAACAACATCACAATTCTGCTGGATATCAGTGAGAAAGATATCTAGTCAGTAACGACAAACATCACAATTCTGATGGATATCAGTGAGAAAGATATCTAGTCAGTAACGAAAAACATCACAATTCTGCTGGATATCAGTGAGAAAGATATCTAGTCAGTAACAACAAACATCACAATTCTGATGGATATCAGTGAAAAAGATATCTAGTCAGTAACAACAAACATCACAATTCTGATGGATATCAGTGAGAAAGATATCTAGTCAGTAACGAAAAACATCACAATTCTGCTGGATATCAGTGAGAAAGATATCTAGTCAGTAACAACAAACATCACAATTCTGCTGGATATCAGTGAGAAAGATATCTACTTAAAAACCCATGGATATCCTAAGGAGTGAGGTATAATGACCCACAGATATCAATGCTCTGCACAGATATCTACTTCAAACCCATTGATATCTGCTGGCTGACAGCAAAAGAGATATTGTGACTGGACAAAACCTATTTACCATGTCATTAAAACACACACCTATTTATAAACCTATGTACGTAGCAGATATTAACATGATTATATTAAAACTAGTAAAACACACATAGATTTATACCTCTTTGCTTTAGATCTGCTTCTACTGTCGAGAAGTTGTCGTTAAATATAAAGTAGATGTGTGAGTAGTTCGTTTCAAAGAAATCTTTGGCTTCAAGTTTGCTGTAGTTATCTGTGAAAAAAGGTATCAAATGGTAAACAAATCAGATATCTGCAAAAAAGTTTAACTAATAAAGGCAGAATTAAGGTAACGTTAACTTTACCACTTAAATTTAACCCCCAACATATAATATATGGATATATGTTTTATATGGTTATTTTGAAACATTATAATAAATTCTGCCTCTGAAAACAGTTCTTAGCTTTACCTGTATTAAAGCTTTCAACTTTGTTCAAGCGTTATCATGCATTAATTTTCAACACGAGGTTGATTTGAAATTGTAATATAAAAGAACATTTGGCTTATTCAAAAATATATGCACTTTTTGTGTTACAAATTGTGTTAATAATGTGTTACTACTGAATAATTCCTGTTCATTTAGACATATAAAAAAATCCACCATAATAATCTTTCCACGTTAGAGTTTATTTCCCAACAGGAAATGGAAGTAATCCTCTATATCAAAGTACAACATTCTGTGAATGTGTCCTGATAAGATCAATCTTGGGCTGGGGAGTCTACATCCCAATAGCCATTAAACAAGTTCAATGATTCATCAGGAGACCAAAGTGTTTAATGTTTCAATTCCAACATTGGCTGTCTCAGGGAACACAGAAATAAAACCGGTACATGTATTAAGCTGGGAGAAATCAAATAAAGCCATTTTGATATTCAAAACTAAATACCGGTACACATTTCCTTGTTCCTTTCTCACAAAAAAAAACCCAAACCAATGAAATCTACATAACAAAATTATTTTGAAAGGTCAGTGTACATTGAAAAATAAAACCTTATGAAAATACCAAATACATGTATATAGGCATACAAGGTATTCACTCCAAAATAACACTATCACATGTTTTCTTAATTTCACTTTAATGCTATGTAAAAAGCTTTAAATATTCTCATTTCTATCTTCAGGATTGTCCAAGAATTTCCACAGAAATAAAAAATGTACTTCTTCATGAGTGATTACACGATAGATGTGAACAACCTCTAATCCTCAATGTACATGATAGATGTACATGTGAACAACCTCAGATCTTCAATGTACAAGTTCAAACCAGTACTCAAGGCCATTAGTTTCCTTCCTTAACATTTTACTTACAGGAAATCAAATCCTATGCATTAATCCTATATATTGGAATGAGGCAATCACTTGCTTGCATAAATTTACTCTCTATTTAACTAGTCTTACTTTCATAATTCTCTCTCAGACAATATCATAATATTCAATAAATTAAAAACTTTTGTTGATAAGTTTGTTTTCACTACAAAGCAGTGAAATATCACACAGGAGAAAATCTACAGTTTTATTCTCATCTAAATGCATTAACCATCCCTTTCCAATGGGAAATTGTCGAAAATAATTTCAAACCTTAAACAAAATATCCATACATACCATAAATGTTAGCAATTAGAAATATATATTTAAGAGCATTTGCAGTGTCATTATATAATTGTCTGATAATGGATTCCCCCGAATACTTTCAACCATTTTATAACCCCAACTTAGAGAAATGATTATCAATACATTTGTATTCAGTCAGATAAAAAAAAAAAATGGGATTTTACTTATATTGTTGGTGCAAAAAATTTTTTTTAACTTAATCATAAAATTGATATAAACAATAGGTGGAAGTGTCATGTGTCATATGTGAACTTGATAGCAAGTAATGTTTTAAAACTTAAAACATGTTGTCAGTTAGTATTTTCACAGAGAACTTGGTTTGTCATTTGTATGATATTCACACAATAATAGGAAATTATTGTATAAAGTTATCATATTTATAAAAAAAATCCTTGAATAATTAAGCAACCTCAAATGGTTGAGGATTTTCTTTCAATGATTATACTTATGTACAATCAAATTTTGTATTCAAGAATAAGTATGAACCTGAATACACATTAACAAAATGACATGAACATAGTAAGAAATGACAGCAGGATCCTAGTCAAAGTATCCCCTTTAAATTTAAATGCAACATAACAGTCACAACAATGAATATCCTCAATCCATCCAAGTATTTCGAAATAGTAATCTAAAAGCTCTTGTTGCCCACAACTGCAGCAAATGATGATCAATGTCAATGTATCTTTATCAGTTGACATGTCTTCCTTTAATGAATACAGATTAATGCTATTCAATTCCAAAATTTGTTTTAAACTGTAATTGTTGCAATAATAAATGTAGCAGCAATGTTTATGCAACTGACAAGTGTTCCCAGTTTCACTGACAAGAATTCTCCAAAGAGCTATTAAAATGTACCAACAAAACTATACATGTAAGTTCACTATATGACCTAAAAAATATATCTCCAAATTAAAACCTATAATTTGTAAATGGATCCAAAGGGGGAACATAAGTAAATTCCGTGTCTGTGGTTGAATATAAATTTAAATGACTATCTTGTTATATGGTTTTATGGTTGTCAGTTTTTAATTTACCCCTCTGTCTGCTGCAAGTGATAGGCAACACCTTGACTTCAATATAAAATTTGTGCAACATTACCTAGTACATGTCGAAGGTGTTTTAACCTCGTTAAAGCATCTTTCTTTGGATCCGATACTTTCAGTACAGATTTCTTTAGTTCCCCTTCTTTGGTGCGTGTTTTAAACATGTCCAGAACACTAGACATTTAAAATATTTTAAGTGAATTTTTCCAATTTCTCATTTTCTGTCATTTTCGTCTGTTTACTTGCGCATGCGTACAAAAAAATTAAGAATGTTGAGCCCGACGATAAATTATTCTCTTTTATTATTAGTTTCATATACCGTCTTGTCACGTTTTCAGGAGTATGTCGCTATTATAATTATAATTTCTTAATTTAAAAAAAAATAGAAATTTTAAATTTTGATTCAGAGCATGAAATGATACACGACTAACTCGATGAAAGACCTGTCTAAAAACTTTGGTCGGAAAGGGGAAGTAACCGTGAATGAGTCATTATAACGAAAGAAGGAAGACGTCAACGACGACAAATAATTCGATGAATCTTGCATGAGTTGGAACGTTAATTCTTCTGCTGACTCCGATAGTCTCTCGGAAACAAAACCTCTAATGGAGACACATGTCGAAGTCAACCGGAGGCAATATGAAGATATAAGATCTAATAACACAGCGAGACGAGAGTCTGCACAGGTTATTCTTAATTTGACTGTGTACTATAGAATTATAATCTTCAGACCTTATGGCATGGTAAATCCCCCCCTCTAGCTTCGCTGGGTCTCAAAGAGGTGGATATTTTAAGCCATTGTATAGATGAAATATACGAATGAATAGTCCCAGATACTGTCAAAAATGTTCAAATGTTTACTTTAGAATTCTATACATTTGTAATGGTGGAGGATTTATTGTTATATCTGTTATGATTTTACCTTGTGTTTGTTGAATTGATGTAAATATAATATGTAAATGGTCTGACCGTTGGACCGAGCGCAGATTAACACTGTGCAGTTTGATTTTTATATAGAACAAAATTTATTTGAAACGCACAGAGTATAGGATTCGCCTATCTACTCAAATCATATGCCAAAGTTAAACTTAAAGTCGCATGCTCAATTATTAATATGTAAACGGTGTGACCGTTGAACCGAGCGGAGCTAGATTCAACAGAGTGCAGTTTGATTTTTTTGTAGAACAAATTTTATTTGAAACGCACACGGTAGGATCCGCCTATCTACTCAAATCATATGCCAGAGTTAAACTAAACGTCGTGTGCTCAGTCTTCATTATGACGTCATGTTTCATATGTAAAACGTAAAAGTTTTGTCTTCGGAAATAGCTGAAGAAAAGAATTTTTTTTTCTTCTTTCAATGCTTGTAATTTTCCAAAGTTGATTTTTTTCTACTTTATTCAGTCTCTAAAAGATCGGTTTCTTGATGTTAATGATTTTATTTTCCATCTAATAATTTGATAAGACATACGTGAAACTAGTCGTATTTCTTGATTAAAGCACTGTTAAAAGTTGTATAGTTTGCACAGTCAATTACTTTCATTTTAATTACTTTCAATCAAACATTGGAAAGTTTTTGATCGAGTTTCGGGACAAAAAAACATCGACAAGCAACAGTCATATAATGATCGAGTTAACTTTAAAATTTGTTTCCGCACAAAATGGCGGCCAATATGGCGGCGCCCAGGGCTGGAAGAAAATTTTTTGGCCCTTAGTACCCCTGATCCAACTTCTACTTTTCACTGATTTTCTTATATATACGTGTTACCATTAAGCCTCGCTTCGCCAGGCCAGCTTTGCCCGCCTCTCGCTGCGCTCGGTATTATTCATTATGACGTCATGTTTCATACGTATAACTTTAAAGTTTTGTCTTCGGAAATAACTGAAGAAAAGTACCGAGAAATTTTTATTTCTTCTTTCAATGCTTATAATTTTCCCAAGTTGATGAATTGAATTTTTTCTACTTTATTAGGTCCCTAAAATTTCGGTTCCCTGATGTTAATAGTTTTATTTTCCACCTTATAATTTGATAAGACATACGTGAAACTAGTCGTATTTCTTGATTAAAGCACTGTTAAAAGTTATAAAGTTTGCAAAGTCAATTACTTTCATCTTGATTACTTTCAATTAAACATTGGAAAGTTTTTGATTGAGTTTCGGGGTAAGAAACATCGACAGGTGGCAGTCATTTAATGATCGAGTTAACATTTTTTAAACAAAATGGCGGCCAATATGGCGGCGCCCACGGCTGGAAGAATTTTTTTGGACCTTAGTACCCCTGATTCAACTCTCATTTTTCGATGATATTCTTATATATACGTGTTACCATTAAGCCTTGCTTCGCAAGGCGGGCTTCGCCCGCCTCTCGCTGTGCTCGGTATTAATAATTATTCATGTATAACATGTATTTCTGTATCATTACATGTTTAAAACATCGGGTTTGTTGCTGACGTAGCGCGTGCATCAGGCGTTCTTAACAACCTCTGACCGTCTGTTGACGGCCTGACCACCGTTACGTCTGCAACGACAGTACTAAACAGACAGTTGGAAATCACAGTTGCTTTTTATTTAACCTCTACATGTAGATATTAATATCCACCAACTCCTTCTTTAAAATTTATATTATTATAAACAGTTTATAAATTAACTTAATAAGTCATGTTTTAAACTATATCAATGTTTTTATCTCGCTGTAAATTACTGAATCTGAAGTGGAAACGTACAGATTTCCGTTACACATTCTATGTTTGGGTTGAAAAAGAATGTGTGTTCGTTCACCCTAAAAGTGTTTGCCCTTGACGCTGTTCGCCCTAATTTCCGTTCGCCCTGAAATTTGTTCGTCCAAGGTCTGTTTGGCATATTTTTAAAATATATAATTTTAAAAAGATTTCTCAGTAAATACAGTATCAAATAAATAAAACCACATGCAGAAGATCAACACATATTCTTAAGAACAGACTGATATAGCTGCATGCATGTCAACATGTAGGATAATTTATTGATTATGAGTAAATTGCTGTAGATAAAATTATGCCTATTAAAGGAATTATTCTAAATTAAAAGTCTTTTCATTAATTTAATTCATCTCCTTATTGGGCCTATTCTATATAACGCCTTTATTTCTTTAATATTGTTTTCAAAACATATCATGCGAATATATATAATTATAAAGAAATATTCATAATCATAGCATTAAAATTAATAATCATGAAACCAATTATGTCTGAAATAAACATTTTAAGCTAAATATTTGTAATTAAGTAAAATCAGTTTTTATTTAACGACAGTAAACATTGTCCACTGTAAAATAAGATTGAATGAAACTTAAAATATATAAAAAATGAAAAAGTCCATAAAATCGAAATATACTTTAAAAAATGCCATTAGGGCAAACAAGATGCAGGTATGGTGCGAACAAGGTATAGGGCGAACGATAACTATGGTGAACAGACGCTGGGCGAACAGACTCGGGCAAGCAGGTAGATAGGGTGAACAAACCCAATACTGTTGAGAAAATGCAATTACATGTACATGTATATTAAAAAAGAAGTTTAATTTCAGAACAAACAGTTTTGTTTAATGGATAAGAGTTTTGAGTAATGAATAATAAAAAAAAAAAGATACATTGTAATATGTTTATAGTGTGACTGTTTGGAGGGCGAAGCCAATAACAAAGATGTATTTTCACAATCAGAGTAACTAGAAACAGTCACGATTGGATCTGTCTATCTGTTCATTCATTACACTAAAGGTCGCGTGCTCATTATGACATCACGTTATCAGAAGTAGACATCACTTGACAATTTCCGTCAAAGTAACAATTCTCCGAACAATTTGCAAAGAAAATAAATTCAAACGAATAGTTTTTAGAACAATTTGTTTATACTTTGAAACAATATTTTCCGGATTAAATTTGAAATAGCAGGATTTTAATAGAACATGAACAAATCTCTTTAGACAAGATTTGAGTCTGCATCTTCCAGATGTTTGTGTTGTTTATCAGTAGGTGTAGAGTTTTAATGTAAAAAAAATATTCATAATTCTCACATAATTTATACATGTTATCTATAGGGAGAGCTTCACTCTCACAGGCTCTTCGGCCCCATGAAACATAGATTTATAATAGATTTTGAAAATGGTAATCTATTTTCTAATTGCCATTTTATATAATTTCATTATATTACTTTATACACTGCAGGCTGAAGAAAACCATGACAGAGAAGTCAGTACACAATCAAGGGGGAACAGAACGTCAGCCCAGAGACAGCCTGCTCGGTCAGAGGAAGAAGAGGATGATGATACCCTACTATATGGTGCTAAACATGTCATCATGTTATTTGTTCCCGTTTCTCTCTGTATGGCAGTTGTGGTTGCCACCATCAGCTCTGTGACATTCTACACAGAAAAAGGAGGTTATCTGTAAGTTTTCTATTCAGTGATATGTATTAGGACAGGTTTGTTTGTCGAGTTGGTAGAGATTACATGTATACGGAATGAGTTACAGCTCACCAAAAAAGGAAAAATTTTATTTAATTATTGTGCAAAACATTTCCAGATGAAAGGATTACAAAGAGATTTTTAGTAATATTTCTAAAATGTGTTGTTTTCAGAGTGTACACACCTTTTCATGATGGAGACAAAGCAGACGCTGATACAGGAACGAAAGTCTGGCAGTCCGTGGCTAATGCTTTGATCCTGTTGGGAGTCATCTGTGTAATGACCATCGTCCTTCTGTTACTGTATAAATTCAGGTGTTATAAGGTAACTCATTCTCTCATTCACTCTTTCTCTTTCTATCTCTATCTCTCTCATAACAATAGAGACTGAAAGTCACTTTCAGCACTTATCTTGAGTTAACACATCATAGTTGCATGTTTAATTATGAGTTCTCCTTTTTCAAGCTCATTTTAAATGGCACACATACAAAATAAAAACATCATATAACACTTGTAGGTGTTTTTATTTTCTCAACCAATTGCATTTAAGCCCATTTCCAAAACCTAAAATTTCAATGCTCCATGACTCTTGTGCTGATTTTGGTGCTCAAATTTGGAATGCTGGATTTCCACTTGAATCTAAAGTATCAGTAACCGCTAAATGGCAGCAAGTTAAAAGACAGGAGGAATGATAAAGAAAGAAGGAAATACAACTTATTATCAGTTCTGCAGCTATTTTGTCACATATTTACATTTAAATTTACATGTATTACATATGTATTTTTTGTGATATTGTTTTAATTTGAGAAATACCTGGTATGTACAAACTTGAGTTTAATTGACTCAAATCAAGAAAAAATAAACAGAAAGTATTTTGAAATGAAACAAATCAAACAAACTCTGAATTATCCCAGCCTTAAACATTTTGACTTCAATCTTTGATAAGCGAATTCGCTGATGCAGATGAATTTTTGGATAATTAAGGTCTTCCGTTTCCAACGGAAGACCTTATTGTTTTCGTACTGTTTCTTATTATTATTATTATTATTATTATTATTTTTCTTTTCCACAAATTTTGTGCACGCGATTTCTCGAAAACTATTTGACCGATTTCCAAAATTTTTTCAGAGATGATTGGACTTCATATGATCTTCAAACATTTTTGATAATTTTCCTGTCGTCACTTCCGGTACCGATTTATCGGCCATTTTGTTCATTTTTACGACCTATTTTGTGCACACAAAAACTCAAAAACTATCAGAGATATGAATATGAAATTTTCAGGATAGTTAGACCATAGTTTGAAGATGTGCCCATTGTTTTTGTTTTACTCCTGTGGCGCCATTTCTTGGAGCTCGCTATGGCTCGAAAATTGGGTACGGATTTTTAATCAAAATTTTCACACGTTTTGATCTGTATCTTTTTATCAGTTGATATTTTGTTAAGACATATATAACAAAAGTGGTAGAGTATGAAAAGTTCTTTTCACCGATATCACGGAAAAGGGGCTAGCCCCTATTTTTAGGGGCCAAGACACTCGTAAACTCTAATACAAATAACTTAAAAACGATCAAGATTTTGTAATGCATTATAGAAGCAAAGTTGTTGATCATAACAATATCTGTCAGAAAAAATCATTGCCACGCCCATTTATTACGTAACCAGGGATTTTTAGGGGCCAAAAACCTTAAATTTTGACGCAATATATCTAGAGAAGGAGACATATTTTGTTAAGCATTGTAGAAGAGAAAATGTCTGCATTGATAATTTTAATCGATTGCACTTATCAAAACATCAATATCTGTCCCCATTAAGGATTTACAGGGCTGACCCCTAAAAGATTCAATCAATTATATCTCAAAAATGAACAACAATTTTAGATAGGTGTAAGAACAAAAATTGTTAGTATCCTTAAGATCTTTCCAACAAAATCAAGAAAAAGGGGCTGGCCCCTTTAATTAGGGGCCAATAAACTCGTAAACTCTATTACAAATAACTTTAAAACGATCAAGATTTTGTAATGCATTATCGAAGCAAAGATGTTGATCGTAGCAATGTCTATCTGAAAAATCATTGCCACGTCCATTTATTACGTAATTAAGGATTATTAGGGGCCAAAGTCCTTAAACTTTGACGCAATATATCTAGAGAAGGAGACATATTTTGTTAAGCATTGTAGAAGAGAAAATGTCTGCATTGATGATTTTAATCGATGCCACTAATCAAAACACCAATGTATGTTCCTATAAAGGATTTACAGGGCTGACCCCTAAAAGATTCAATCATTTATATCTCAAAAATGAACAACAATTTAAGAAAGGTGTAAGAACAAAAAATGTTACTATACTTAAGATCTTTCCAACAAAATCAAGAAAAAGGGACTGGCCCCTTTCATTAGGGGCCAACACACTCGTAAACTCTATTACAAATAACTGAAAAACGATAAAGATTTTGTAATGCATTATAGAAGCAAAGTTGTTGATCATAACAATATCTATCAGAAAAAATCATTGCCAGCCCATTTATTACGTAACTAGGGATTTTTAGGGCCCAAAGTTCTTAAACTTTGACGCAATATATCTAGAGAAGGAATGTAATAAAAATAATATTTTGTTATTATTATTTTTCTTTTCCACAAATTTTGTGCACGCGATTTCTCGAAAACTATTCGACCGATTTCCACAATTTTTTCACAGATGATTGGACTTCATATGATCTTCAAACATTTTTGATAATTTTCCTGCCGTCACTTCCGGTACCGATTTATCGGCCATTTTGTTCATTTTTACGACCTATTTTGTGCACACAAAAACTCAAAAACTATCAGAGATATGAATATAAAATTTTCAGAATAGTTAGACCATAGTTTGAAGTTGTGCCCATTGTTTTTGTTTTACTCCTGTGGCGCCATTTCTTGGAGCTCGCTATGGCTCGAAAATTGGGTCCGAATTTTGAATCAAAATTTTCACACGTTTTGATCTGTATCTTTTTATCAGTTGATATTTTGTTAAGACCTATATAACAAAAGTGGTAGATTATTAAAAGTTCTTTTCATGGATATCAAGGAAAAGGGGCTGGCCCCTTGAACTTGGGGCCAAGAGACTCGTAAAGTATA
Source organism: Magallana nippona (assembly GCA_033439105.1). Classification (NCBI taxonomy): domain Eukaryota; kingdom Metazoa; phylum Mollusca; class Bivalvia; order Ostreida; family Ostreidae; genus Magallana; species Magallana nippona. Next base: position 46,687,347 of record CM065923.1, on the reverse strand, counting down.
TTATAAATAACTTAAAAACTTTAAAGATTTTGTAATGCGTTATAGAAGCAAAGTTGTTGATTGTAACAATATCAATCTGAAAACCTCAATGCCACACCCATTTATGACGTAATTAGGGATTTTTAGGGGCCAAATATCTCAAACTTTGATACAATATATCTAGAGAACGAGACATATTTTGTTAAACATTGTAGAAGAGAAAATGTTTGTATTGATGATTTAAATCGATTCCACTAATCAAAACACCAATGTCTGTCCCCATTAAGGATCTACAGGGCTGGCCCCTAAAATACCCAATCGTTTGTATCTCAAAAATGAACAACAATTTTAGATAGGTTTACGAAACAAAAATAATAGTATTCTTAAGACCTTTTCAATGAAATCTAGAAAAAGGGTTTGGCCCTTTAAATTAGGGGCCTAGATACTCCTAAACTCCATGACAAATAACTTAAAAACGATAAAGATTATGTAATGCATTAAAGAAGCAAAGTTGTTGATCGTAACAATGTCTGCTTGAAAAACTTTTTACCACACCCATTTATGACTTAATTAGGGATTTATAGTAGCCAAAGTCATTAAACTTTTCAAAACATTGAACGGAAGACCTACTCGTTACTCGTAACGAGATCTAGTTGTATTTCTAATTTGATCACCTATCTGAGGATAAATTGTATAACATACCTAGCAACTGTAAAGACATTAGTTCATACTTGTATCTGGGATGGATAACCTAAACAAAAAACTTGGATAAAAGTCCATGTACATTCATAGAAATAGTAGAATTTTCATTATTTTCAGCTTAAGATTTCAATTTTCTTAATTTTTTTTAGGTGATTCATGGCTGGCTGATTGCATCATCATTAATGCTATTGTTTTTATTTTCCTACATCTATTTGGGGTAAGATTTTGAGTTAATTATTTATTAAACATACCCAGTACTTTATAAATCTGTATCATAAAAAATTCTTTTGAAATGATGTCATGTTGTGATATAGATTAACTACAGCAGTAAATTAACTGCATCCTGTTAGCTAGTATATAACAAGGTTGTGACTGTCTTTCCAGGGTGGTGCTACAGGCCTACAATGTGGCCATGGATTACATAACTGTGGCTCTCCTTATGTGGAACTTTGGGGTGGTGGGGATGATTTGTATTCACTGGAAGGGACCACTCTTTCTTCAGCAGGCTTACCTGATCGTCATATCGGCCCTAATGGCCCTTGTCTTCATCAAGTACTTACCAGACTGGACAACATGGGTGGTGCTAGGGGTCATGGTCATTTGGGGTAAGCATATCTTACACATCTTTCATCATAAACACATGATATTGATGAAGTAACTGGCTTCATATTTTAAGATTTCAGATAATAGGCCATTTTATTTCAATGATTGTAACTCCTTGTTTCAAAAACAAGAGAATGAGATGCGCCATGTTTTGCTCATTGGCAGTCTTGGATGCATCTCGTGTAATATTTTAATATTGTAAGCACTCTATAGAAGTTTTCTTTCTTTTTTTATGAGATCATTGTGGTGCCCAACAGACTTACATGTGAAAACATTTTAGCTCATGGACTTGCTTTCTACTTTTATTGAATAAAACGAATTTTGGATTGTTGAATGGATAAAACAGAAGATATACCGGTACAAGTGTACTTGGTACCAGTCCTTGCTCTTTATTGTGAATTTGATTATGATCAGTGAAGACAAAACCCCTCTTTATTGTTACCCATGATAACAAATTTTTATAAAACAACAGAAATTTCAATAAATTCTTTTGATAAAATGATTGCATAGCCATTCAGAATTGGAATGTATATTTTTACCAACAAACTTTTGTTTCTAGATCTAGTGGCTGTGCTCTGTCCAAAGGGACCTCTGAGGATATTAGTGGAAACAGCCCAAGAGAGAAATGAACCAATATTTCCTGCACTTATTTACTCTTGTAAGTGCTGAAATGGTCATATTTTGGACATTTATTAATTTAAGGTAGTATGGGACACTTTGAGACATGAAAGTACATCATTTTCAAATTGTAATCAACCATTCTTAAATTGAGCATAATTGATCATAAAATACATTACAAAAATTCTTATAATGGTAAAAATTGTAAAAATCCTAATTGGTTTAGATTACAAGACTTTTAGATCAATAGCTGAATCTTTCACCTATTACACTATACTGTTGAACATCCAGATTTGAAACGAAAAATAATTATTAGTTTTAAATGAAAGTACATCAGTATATAGAGATGTCTCATACATCCTTAACACATTGTTTCATGCATGGGATGAAGGTCATATAAGTGTAAGATATGTAGACTAATAGAGGAATAACATTCTGCCTAGTATACACGTATTAGATTTGGGGTATAAAGAATTCAACAGAAATGTATTTGTCCTTGACATTGTGTTGTTTTGACTTTGCAGCCACTATGATTTGGTCTGTTGTCGGAATGGCAGACGATGGATCAGACAAAAAGAAGAAAAAGAAGAAGAAATCCAAAAAGAAACGTAAATCTAGATCTGCCAAGCCTTTCATTTTCTAATACATGTAGTTGGGATCATTATTTTGTACAAATTCATATGCACAGAATTGAAATAGACCAAAACAGCTTTGTACTTAACAAGCAGGGAGTATAACTATATATCGTATACTTATAGAAAATATACCTTTTTCCACCCTATGCAACATAAACGGAAAATTTGTCTACCCGTGTGTAATAAACTCTAAGGGTGTGTAATAAATTTACACACCCTTAGAGTTTATTACACACAGGGTCATATAAGTGTAAGATGTATTTGTTGACAATAATCACATGATTTTGTTTTTATTGGTTCATTGATATTTTCTATAACTATATGATATAAAAATCAGCATTTTTTATATTGCGTCCAATATTAGTCCTCAGTCGCTGTATATCAGCCCTCGATCCTTAACGGCTGATATACTCTGACCATGGGCTAATGTAGAATGTGATATAAAAAATGCCACGTAATAATCTATATTTATCAATATTTACATTTTCCAGTGTCTTTGTCTGTGATAACACAATGAATCAATTTTGTAATTTATAGTCCAATACATTTTATCAATGACTTTTTTAATATTTAGTTGTACATTTGCTGAAAATTATAAAAATATATTAAAGTAATAAGGAATCATTCTTTAAACATTATGAGGTGATCAAATTTGGTCAGGCGTGATCAAATCTATCATAAAGCCGATCTGGCTTTATTGGATTTGATCACTGCCAGCCGTATTTGATCACCTCATAATTCTCAAAGAATGATTCCTTATTCCTTAACTGTGTCTGTTGTTTTACCAGCAGAGGCAGCTACAGCTGATCCAGATCAGGCAGAGGAGGAGTTTGACGGTGGATTCCTGGAGGCGCGGCCCAACAGACAGCTGTCTCAGAGCACCGAGGAAACAGCCAGGGTCTGTATCAAAGTTTTTATGTATGTTATAAATGTGGTTATTGTACTCCATGCAACAAGTGCAGGGATATAATGTTTTGGACCTGTTAGTAAGTCAGTCCTATTTTTTGTCAGTGCTGCATACAATTTCATGAAACTTTGTTGGTATTATGGACACAATGTATAGATGTGCATATTACCAGGACATTCTGATTCCTTTATTGTTGTGGGAAATTTGGTTCTTCTGAACTTCGACCATTTATTGAATATATTGATGAACAGTTTGTAAGTGCAACTCCTCTTAAACTGTTGCAGAGAATATTGTGAAGCTCTGTAGGCTTTTCATACACAATCTCTAGATGTGCATATTACAAGGAAATTCCAACTCCAATTTCAACTGGGAATATTTGGCCCCTTAGAATTTAGAATTTTGTTGTTGTTAAAGACAAAAAATAGATGTAGATATTTGCAGTAATTTATATGATGAATTTTTCCCATTTATTAAATTATATTGTGTATTTAATGCATACCCTGCCATTCATTATATGAAGTTATGTGGGAGTAGGGTGTATGTGAGCTTGCTCACCTTTCTTTCATTAACAATAATGTTGATATTTCAGGCTGTGAGGGCGGCTAGAGTTTTAGGAGATACAGAGAATGGGCAGCGAACAAATTCACCCAGAAACCCGACCAGACAAGAGGAAGAGGAGGAGGAGGAAGAAGAAGAAAGTATAGCCTTCGTTTCAGTTTTATATCACTTATATCACACATGGAAATCAATAGTTAAATTGTGGCCTAATATCGCTGTATAACACAAGAAAATCAGTAGTTAAAATTGTGGCCTAATATCACTGTACAACACAAGAAAATCAAAATTACACAAGAAAGCCAATAGTAGAAAGTTTAAAAAAAAAAATCTTTGCGTTACATTGGGATGATATTTCATTTCATGGAGATGCAATGAAAGAGTATTTATTGGAAAATAGACTTGCTTCAACTTAAATTCCTAACAGTATAGTTTTTTGAATAGCAAACTCATCTGTGTAGTGCAGAAAAGCTCTAGTGATTAAAGTTCATTTGTGCCATACTTAATACACAAAATTAGCAAACATTTGATAAATTTTAGGAAATCTCTCATTTTTGTGACATCATATACACAAAAGTAAAATTGAGTGCTAAGTGGATACAAGAAGGAAATATTTAGTTGAACAAATACGTGATAGGAATTTTCTGGAACCAGTAATATAGATGATTTTGGGGGCAAAAACTAGACCAATTTACTTACAGTCCTTATACATTGATATTACTTTTGAGTATGTAACAATTAACCTTGATTTTTCTCTCCACAGGAGGAGTGAAGCTGGGTCTGGGGGACTTTATATTCTATGGTGTGCTTGTTGGTAAGGCCTCCTCCAATGGAGACTGGAACACCACACTTGCCTGCTTTGTGGCTATTCTTATAGTAAGTATTTGTACTCAATGTCACAGCTTTTTAATTTCCTATTGTTGTGCCCTTTGAACTGTTTCAATTGAGATACTTGTATGTCATTTAAATTTTGTTGTAAAATTATTTATATTATGTAAATTTAAACAAAATTACAAGCAATCTGATTAAAATTAGCTGATACTCATGAATATATGGTTTTTGTAGCTATTCTGCATGTAAAAGTGGACAAAAAACCCTAACAATTTGAATCAGATTGAACTATTATTCAACATTAATATCTAACTAAACCAGTTTGTTAACTATACAAAATAAAAAAAAAAAAAGGAAATAATGGTGTAGTTTTATAAAAAGTGTGTATATTGTTGTGTATACGAATCCACTTGCACTTGTCAATAGTTTTAAAAAACATACAGAATGTGTGGATTGTATGCAGTGTAGCAACAGACCACACAACATCTACTCTTTTATGTTTTCTTTAGTGACAAGTCCTCAATTAATGTATTTGCGCTGCTTCATGTGTTAATTACCTCCCATCATTAGTAGCTTACAGCACTAACAAGTGATTTCTTGTTATGATTCTGACCAATGGTTATTCTGTATACAAGGATGCATTATTAGCATCTTCCATCACCACTATATTATGATACTGACCAATGTTTACAGGCACTGTGTTACTAGTCATCTTCCACCATCGCAATGTTATGATACTGACAATGGTTATTCTGTTTATAGGGATTGTGTTACTAGTCATCTTCCACCATCACAATGTTATGATACTGACAATGGTTATTCTGTTTACAGGGACTGTGTTACTAATCATCTTCCACCATCACAATATTATGATACTGACAATGGTTATTCTGTTTACAGGGACTGTGTTACAAGTCATCTTCCACCATCACTTTATTATGATCCTTACAATGTTTACAGGGACTGTGTTACTAGTCATCTTCCACCATCGCAATGTTATGATACTGACAATTGTTATTCTGTTTACAGGGACTGTGTTACTGGTCATCTTCCACCATCACTATATTATGATACTGACCAATGGTTATTCTGTTTACAGGGACTGTGTTACAAGCCATCTTCCACCATCACTATATTATAATACTGACCAATGGTTATTCTGTTTACAGGGACTGTGCTACAAGCCATCTTCCACCATTACTATATTATGATACTGACCAATGTTTACAGGGACTGTGTTACAAGTCATCTTCCACCATCACTATATTATGATACTGACAATGTTTATAGAACCTGTGTTACAAGCCATATTCCACCATCACAATATTATGATACTGACCAATGGTTATTCTGTTTACAGGGACTGTGTTACTAGCCATCTTCCACCATTACTATATTGTGATACTGACCATCACTTTATTATGATACTGACAATGTTTACAGGGACTGTGTTACTAGCCATCTTCCACCATTACTGTATTATAATACTGACCAATGGTTATTCTGTTTACAGGGACTGTGTTACTAGCCATCTTCCACCATTACCATATTATGATGCTGACCATCACTTTATTATGATCCTTACAATGTTTACAGGGACTGTGTTACAAGCCATCTTCCACCATTATTTTATTATGATACTGACCAATGTTTACAGGGACTGTGTTACTAGTCATCTTCCACCATAACAATGTTATGATACTGACAATGTTTATTCTGTTTACAGGGACTGTGTTACTAGCCATCTTCCACCATTACTATATTATGATACTGACCAATGGTTATTCTGTTTACAGGAACTGTGTTACTAGTCATCTTCCACCATCATAATGTTATGATACTGACAATGGTTATTTTGTTTACAGGGACTGTGTTACAAGCCATCTTCCACTTTTACAATATTATGATACAAACTAATGGTTATTCGGTTTACAGGGACTGTGTTACAAGCCATCTTCCACCATTACTATATTATGATACTGACCAATGTTTACAGGGACTGTGTTACAAGTCATCTTCCAGCATCACTTTATTATGATACGAACAATGTTTGCATGGACCGTGTTACAAGTCATCTTCAACCTTCACTATATTATGATACTGACAATGGTTATTCTGTTTACAGGGACTGTGTTACTGGTCATCTTCCGCCATTACTGTATTATAATACTGACCAATGGTTATTCTGTTTACAGGGACTGTGTTACAAGCCATCTTCCACCATCACTTTATTAGGATACTGACAATGTTTATTCTGTTTACAGGGACTGTGTTACTAGCCATCTTCCACCATTACTATATTATGATACTGACAATGTTTACAGGGACTGTGTTACAAGTCATCTTCCATCATCACTATATTATGATACTGACAATGGTTATTCTGTTTACAGGGACTGTGTTACTAGCCATCTCCACCATTACTGTATTATGATACTGACCAATGTTTGTTCTGTTTACAGGGACTGTGTTTTACTCTCCTACTTCTGGCCATCTTCAGGAAGGCATTACCGGCTCTACCCATCTCCATAACTTTTGGACTGATTTTTAATTTCACCACAAGCCTGCTGGTCCAGCCTTTTGCTGACCGTTTGTCAGCCTCACAAGTGTACATCTGAGACCAGTCTAAGGGAGGAAGGAATAAACAGTTCTCTGTTTCACGTCTCCGTACACTCATAACGAGACGTGGTTTATGTTGTCTCTTTAAATGTGATTTATGTTTTGTATCTCTGTGTTATCAAAAGAGACATTTTTGATACATGTACGTGTATATACTATTCATCATGATGTACAAGGCATTTCTCAGGAAAAAGTGAGGTGCCCTACAACTGTATCACTAATTATTGAATATTCATTATTTTTAATCTCTATTTTCCAAAAATTGACATTTCAGTCTGTGCTTCATTGTTTCCAGATTACAATGGTTCATTCATTTCTTTATTTGATGTGCGGAAGTACATCGATGATTTGGAATAAATATTCTTAGTTTTATCAATAAATGACTCGAGTTAATCTATTGGTCCAGTAATTAAGCTGTTGATTGATAAGGAAGTGACAAGCGTTGAAGTCCGCCACGTGATAAGCAGATAGTTCACCCCGTGAAGAGCTCTCAGTGTTAGCCCCGTCACACGCAACCATCTCATTCGTCACTGGGAAGGCGCTCCATCTCCCACCTGCCAACCTCTTGGCAAGGATCAACAAGTTTCCTATATATTTTTCTCTATCTTATCTATGCAAATGCTTTGAATTCGGTAACATTTAACTGATTTTGAAATATTTAAAAACATTAATTTCATGTTCGTGTTTCTGCTGTAAACAAAAAAACCCAGAGCCTTCCGATATAAGAAATTTAAATCGCCAAACATAAGTAAACCTGCGATTGTTTGGCAATATTTATCACCGTCAAAGGTCCCGCTAACAGCGAACCGTAACAATGCATATATATTGAAAGGATTAAACCAGGTAGATTTGCTGAATAGAATTTATTACCGGATTAATGAGTGATATTTGAAATCGTGTTTGACGCAGAAGTCGGCAAAGGACACAAAAAGGGAAAACGGAACGGGCTACTTGTGACAGAAGCATGTCTCGCTGAATTGAGGAAATTCCAAAAGGGTAAAGTTGATGTTGAATGATATTCGGAGAACTTGGAAGAGGATCACCAACTATATTTGCCTATTGCCTGAGATTAATGAATGCATGCATTAAAGGGGCGTCGTTCTCTCGCACTTCTACTCGGAAAAAGCCTCTTTTAGGTTGATACGTTTGGAAAGGTCACTGCTCTTTGGGTTCACGGATCTTGGAGAACCTGTTCTGGGGAATGAAATACAGATAAAAAACAATTTACAATGGGGAACCTGAAATCCAAATTGAAGCGTTCGAAAAGTAAATCCAAGAAGTCTGCTCAGTTACCTGACTCTTCATCCACCAGCAAGACTGTGGATCCGCGCCTTCCGTTCTCAAATTACCGACAGATCTTTAATATCCGTAATGGATGGAAATCCGTGGCTCGGGTGATGGAGGACACAGCCAAAGAGACTCTTATCAGGTAACCAATCTACCTTGTGGGGCTGGCTAAGTGCCGCGGCATGTCACATGTCACACCCCCTTCATCATTTTACTCGCGTTTAAGTTTCTTATGCTTTTCAGATAACAAGTTTAATTACGTGTATAAGTACCAAGAATGGCTTTCACTTCATCTACGACTATTTTTAGGCAGTTGAGCTTATCAATTTGCATTTTAATATGTAACTTCATTGACCATATGGTTCTAAACCCTAAATGATCGTGATATTTTGAAGGGTCATTCCGGTTTTCCTGTAAGTGGACGTATTGCAATTTCTGCAATGTGGTTTTTGATTTAGAAAAAAAAACATATAAAGTTGTTACAAGTGTCATGTAATCGAGATTTATTTGACAGGTTTTTTAGAGACACCTAGCAAATGTTTTTTTTACTATGTGTATATACTTGAGTCTGTAGTTAGACTGTTATATGACACTATGAATGTATACGAGTATATATTAATAGCAGGGTTTCAAGTACTTGTATTTAGTATTAACAAATTGTTAAAGTTTTCCTCTATTAAAGCCTTAGACCTGGAGGATAAAGTAAATTAAACTCTAATTCCGCACTGTAATTACTAGGTATTGTGTGTTTTGTAAGATATGGACACCCTTTTCGAGTTTAAATCCCACCGGAGACATTGTTACAAACTGGATGTCGTAAAGATTGTCATTGCACCTCTTGGTACAAAGTAACGTTTTTATCTTTCAAATTACAAATACATGTGCGTAGTCTTATCCAAGAGAGAACATTTTTGTGTTCTTTTAAACATCTCCTTCGCAACCAAATCAAATCAAAGACATGCCTTGCTTTGGATATAGAATTAGATGTTTCTTGAGAGATCTTCGCGCGTGCAGTGCACAGATTTTACAACTATATAGTTCATGTAATAACACTTGTCATTCGATGTGTTTCAACAGGTGGAGGTTGTTTAAGCTATTGAGTAAAGGTTAAGTCTAGAATGAAATACACTGTCTCTCTAGCAATCGTTTTATAGGTAACCTGGTTATATATAAACGTTTTGCAAGTGTCCTCGGGAGGAACATTGAATTGAAAAAAAATCCGGAATAGGATCTTATGTTAAAAAATAATTACATGTAATTCTATAAAAACTGTATTTGTACCCTGATCTATTCGTATTTGTTAATTTGTGCTGTAAACTCCATGTTCCTGCTCTTTTCCCACCCCAAGATTATGTCATTTCGTGAAAGAACTCGAAAATGAATGTTTAACCAGTTTAGATATATAACTTTATCAAAGCAAAGATTAAAAAAATCGATTGAATAAATTGGAAACGTATACCCAATACTTTCTGGACCTGCTTTTCTGTTATTGCATGGCCATTAAACTCCGCTGACTTTTTTTTTAAAGAAAAAGATAACATTATCAATATTCAATCGATTGCTTACATATATTTCAAGCTGTTTTCTAATGAGATTCTTTTCATGCAGCTTTGCATAGGGTTTCTGCTGTCAATTCAAAATACGCTAAGTTCAGTACACTGTATTTCTGTAACAATTTATTTACGACGTAAACTCGTAGAGATCGGAATGTATTAAATTCTATCTCAACAGAAAATGACAGTTAAAATAAAGAAACGTGGATATATTAACCATGTTCGAGCCTTATGTGTTAGAAAAGAGCAACATGATTAGATATATTGTATCATTCTAGACTATTGGAGAAGCACCCCGAATACAGAGAGAAGTACCCCATGATAGCTAGTCTCAACACCGAGGAAGAACTCAGGGAGAGCTTGGAGTTTGAAACCTACGCGATGCAGATCTTTGGACTCTTTGATGAGGTTATTCAAAATCTGGAAAACGTCGACGCAGCACTTGACGAAATCGAACACACCGGAAAACAACTCACGTTACAGCTGATCACGGTACTGGTTTTATTTTTATCTTTAAACATACTATTCCTTTTATTAGTTTTCGAACATCAATGATCAGAGCGTGTGCATCATTAATTAATGAAAAGTAAATACAATGAACCGTAAATAAATATCCAAGGAATGCATATCATTTGAAATAATATGATTACACGTATTTGCATCTTAAAATCTTTTTCTTTGAATTCTAATGAATTATTTAAAAGTGCATAAAGAATGCATACCTTTAAATTTTAAAATGGAATCTCAACTATTATTATAGTCTTTTAGCTAAAGATTTCCGGACAAAAGAACTATCAGAAAATGTAGGACACACTAGCCTATAACACATGCATCTAATTGGAATAACTTTAAATAGTGTCCTTGAATATTGTAGATATATAATTTCCGACACGGTGGTTTACATGATATCACTGTAATGGTGGCCTAAAATTGCAGTTGTTTTTGTGTTTAAATCGTCCATGTTCATTTACGAGACCCCCTAGTTGTATAGAGCTTTATTTGCGTTTAATTTTTCATAGTCGTGATATCTTAAGTCCAGAGTCAACATTTGCTTTTAACCATCGCCTCACATCAAATTGATTTTGTTAACATTTATTAACAAATGTGTTCATAGTTGGCCTAAATGACTGCTAATCTCATGTGTTCGGGTCGGGCCGAGGTTGCTAACGGTGTGTTTGATTGGTCTATTTCAGGATCTGGAGGAGTGTTTTATGAATTCTCTACATGTGGTTCTAGATGAACGATTTACAGAGACTTTACAGGAGAACTATCGCCTTTTGTATGGATTTGTCAAATCTAATATACCTCAACAGGGTGCCTGACAATAATGGCCATGTAATCCTTGCATAGGAACACTGTAAACCAATGTTTGGGACATATCAAGTGTACAACATTACAAGTACAGACTGATATAATAGGGACTCTGGATGTTGACCTATTGGCAGGCACAGAAACACAACGAACACTTTATACCTTTATTTCATTAATTTATTTATTTCACTAGAAGCAATATTACATAAGTAATTCTTCTATAGAACCATGCAGTTATGGTGCATGTTGAATGAGAATGTATGCAAATATGCATATTGTATTTATTTTGTGCAAATTTACTGGGTGATACAATATTTTATGCAGATTTTGCTACAATTAAAGCAGATATAGAAACAAAAAGTACTGGATTTTGAGTGCATAAAACTGGAACAAGAGGCCCACAGGCCTTGATTTACACCTGAGTACCATAGATTATACCTTAAATTGACATATCACATAGTTTTATGTTTGCATTTTAAGCTTCGTTTTGAAATCTAAACCCTAATCTAAGACTCCTCTGACCGCTTTTATTATTTGATGTTTGAAAAACATTTATTCATGAAAATGGGGGGGGGGGGGTGGGGGTCAAGAGTCGGAGGAATCTCGGATTATCTTTACCCTAGCTCATGGGCCATAAATTGAAAACTTTCGGTAAAAAGAGACATGCAGGCCTTTAATGGTCATTTTTTTTTTCATAATATTCAGTTTCATATATAAAGCACACATGCATACAGCTACAAGCATACAATAAACAGGAAATTAAAACACAACACATATTTAGTTCAATATTGCCAAGTGACGATTTACCTTGTAGTTTTCAAGATGAAGTTAAAATTGTTAATGTACAACAAACAGCAGTTACCCTAAGAAAAATACATGTTCACTACACGACCATATTTGTCATCCTCCCTCCCAAAATAATAAGCACCTCCACTTCTGCCCCATGGGCAGTGGATTTCACAATTTAAGAACATGACATTATGAACATAACAATGCAATTAGTTTATCTCCCATGACTGTGATGGTACAGAAGAAAATATTAAATCAATACATTTTCACTATGTGGCCATATTGCCCTAACCAAGGGTCCTGAACCCCTTCCCATGGGTCATGAATTTTATAATTTGGATGAGGGCTTCATGAATATCATAACCATGCATTCAGTTTATTTCCATTACTGTGGAAGTTCTAAGATTTAATACATTTTCACTGTATGGCCATAGTGGCCCCACCATAGGGTCTGAATCCCTGACCCAGGGGTCATAATTTCACAATTTTGGTATAGGGCTTCATAACCATGCATTTAGTTTTTCCCAAATATATATGAGAGTAGAGAAGAAGATTTTCTAAGATTTAATTAACACTTTCACTATATGACCATATTGACACCCCCTAGGGTCTGAATCCCTGACCCAGGGGCCATGAATTTCATAATTTTGTTAGAGGGCTTTATGGACTTTATAACCATGCATTCAGGTTTTTTTTTTGCTTCATGTGTGGGTATAGAGAAGATGATTTTTGAAAATGTGGCCTTCTTTGGGATATTTGGCCCCGCCCATGAGGCCCAGGGGGTGGCAAGGTAAGATATTTTCACAATACAGATTCCGCACAGACGAACAACGACGGACGAAGACCAATTGCAATAGGTCACCTGAGTGACTAAGGTGACCTAAAAAAGTAGATTTCTCTGATTTTAAATTGTAATATAAGAACGGATAATGAAGTCTGTAGAAAACAGTGATAAATATATAACAGGGACACTGCGATGTCACGTACATCAGTGTCATGAAATACAAAATGTAGAGTTGTAAACTCCAATTAAATTAAGTACACGACTATATTGTACATAATTTAATTTGAGAAAATAAAATTCAGTAAATAACGGTTGTAAAATCAACAATATGGAGGACATACCATTCTTAATGCTTAATTTTATAAAATCGTGTAGGGTGATATGTTCACACGTCGTTCATACTCTCATTATCAGACAATTGCCAGATTCTTCAGGTCAGAATATTCTTCTGAAACAGCTGAACATTTTGGTTGCTGCAAACGCTGGATTTCAACAGATAGGTCAAGGTTCATTGATTGGTTAGGACACAGCACACTGCTGTTTCTCTTTATATTTGTCCTTGACCTTGGGCGGTTGTTGGTTGGTTGCTGCCATTACACATTGTTCGAATACGTCTTTCAGTCCGTCTTTATTCATAGCGGAGCACTCTACATAAGACTTTGCACCGTTAGCATTGGCGAATTTAACACCGTCCTGAGAGGAAATAGGTCGCTTGTTTGTCTCTTTTAGCCGGCTTAACACCTCTGTATTTTCTCGCATGTCCGTTTTGGTTCCCACCAGAATATAAGAGGCCTTGGGAGAGAGTATCCGTATTTCCGTTAGCCAGTTCCGTTTAACATTCTCCAGAGTTTCCGGATCAGCAACACTAAAACACACTAGAAAAACATCCGTGCCACTGGTAAACAGCTCCCGTAGCCTGCGATACTCATCCTGTAAAAGATGAATAGATACTCCGGTCATGTAAAGTGTAAGACATTGAGAGTGTATAATGAACCTTTTTCCGACATAGGCGAAGTCTTAGAGTTCAATAAAATTAGACAAAGTTATTATCATAAAGCGAGCATTTGATCTGAATGCATTTGTCAAAAAAAGTTGGGAAATCAAGAAAATGTCGGAATTATACCTTATAACTGAAATTGTAATCTATCTTTAATAACGGGACTCTTGTCATAATTCGCTGAACACTAGAATATTCGTGAATTCCGTTGTTGAGTCAATTTACGTAATGCATGTTCATTGCAGAAAGAAAAAGATAATCAATAGATATTTTAGAAAAACCATTATTATCAAATTTACTTACCGCCAAGACTAAAATGTGTATGAAACGAAAATTGAATTCCACGAATAATGATGAAATCAAACTACGCTAAAAGTATGAATCCTACTCGTTATTTTCTCAAATGGTAAAAATCAAATGCATATGTATACTTTTGAAAAAGAATAAAAAGACGAAAACAAATTTTGTTTAGCTATATTAATTTCAATTTTTTAATTGATATGTATAAAAATTATTCTTGGCAATCCTTATATCTCTAGCTGACAAGTTATTCAGTAACTAAAGTCAAACAGCAAACAGAAACTAACCAGTTTGCTCCTCCTCGTCCGTTTTCACTTGTCAAATGTCAATCATGGATATTTGATAGTTCGCGTGAAATTTCAAAATTTTGATTTAGGCAAACACCTATTCTTAATGTGTTAAGAGAAAAACTGTCCATAATACACAGTTACGATCAGATGGCGTCTGTCACACCTCGGGAACAACATATCGTCTTATATGTTAAAAAAACACCTTTACGTAACAACAGTCACTGAAGATATAAAACACAAAATGCAAGATAACTGTTTGGGTAAATAAGCCTCGACCTTTGTTACGTTTTATAACCCTTGCCCAAATATCACTTAATTATCCATTTGCAGTAACTTTATTATTCAAACAAATTCGTATTTCGAATTTTAACCAGTTCTAAAAGAAGTTAAAGAAATGCATGTCTAGATATATGGGACCCGTAGAAATTGATTTACCCGACATCAGCAGTTTGAACGACAATTTGACTTTATACCGTTATGAAGACCAATCGGAAACTTCTCTGTGGATAAAGATTGTATTTAATGAAAGAAGAAAATTGTTCTTGACAGACATTTCTTTGCCTTCAGTTACTTTACATAATATTGCATCGACCATTAAAGGAGATACGATTACTGTTAACCTTACGTAGTTTTCCTAAAATTTAGTTACCAGGGATGAAAGAAAATATAGATAAAAGAGAACTAGGGTACCATCGCAAACCGAGAAGCGAAAGAGACGACACCTTATTTCTTACAAAAAATTAAAGAGGCGATACATGGAAGAGATGGGTTCTTATGTGACGGAAGAGGAATAGACAAAAGCTGAAAGAAATGGAGACAATGACTGGAAGAAACAGGGAACAGACGAGTGGAGGATATGAGTACATTAAACAGAGCAGAGAATAAAATTAGTGAGACAAGTTTTCACACAGTCATTTAATACGGCAATCCGTTTACATGACTGTGTGAAGAGAATGTCGTGCTTGTAATCAACTAGCAATGTACTATTTGATAGGTTAACTCCTATCGCTAGAAGCCATAACAGACACCGTAAGTGTTTTCATACCATCGACAACTATATATGTGCATGTACGAGTTAAGGTTAAACAACAACAACATTTGAGTGTGTAATTTCGTATATGAATATATCTTAAGAGTTTGGATGCTTGGTAATATACACATGAATGTCTATCAATATCTAGATTAATTTCTAACTTTATCAGCTTTTCACTTTAAAAAAATCATGGCACGTCCCAATCTGAATTCATGTTAGACTTACATTAGCTTATATATCTTTTAACAGCTACAGTAGTTATAGTTATACCGTACATCCGCATGTCACGTAAAAAAAAATCAAGTCTATGTGTTCCATTTACACCGGTACATTCGCACTTACAAAACGTTATTTGAGTATAAAAAAAGTTTTCAAGACGAGTGAGTTCTGCATATTGGTTCTTAGTTCTCGTACGGCATAGTTATGTAGTATTTGTATCAGAAGAAAGCAAAAAAACAAACAGTACCACACAGCCTAATACAATACTACAGTTCCAGACAACCTAATACAATATACTACAATAGACAACCTAATACAATACACTACAGAACCTGACAACCTAATAAAATACTACAGTACCACACAACCTAATACAATACTACAGTACCACACAACCTAATACAATACTACAGTACCACACAACCTAATACAATACTACAGTACCAGACAACCTAATACAATACTACAGTACCAGACAACCTAATACAATATGCTACAGTACCACACAACCTAATACAATACACTACAGAACCAGACAACCTAATACAATACTACAGTACCAGACAACCTAATATAAGACTACAGTACCAGACAACCTAATACAATACTACAGTACCAGACAACCTGATACAATACTACAGTACCAGACAACCTAATACAATATGCTACAGTACCACACAACCTAATACAATACACTACAGAACCTGACAACCTAATACAATACTACAGTACCAGACAACCTATTACAATACTACAGTACCAGACAACCTAATATAAGACTACAGTACCAGACAACCTAAAACAATACTATAGTACTAGAAAACCTAATACAAGAATACAGAACCAGACAACTTATTAAAAGAGTTCAGTACTAGACAACCTAATAAACGAATTCAGTATCAGACAACCTAATACAAGAGACTACAGAAGCAGACAACCTCATTCAAGACTACAGTACCTGACAACCTAATATAAGAATACAGTACCAGACTACTAAATACAAGACAACAGTACTAGACAACCTAAAACAAGACAACACTACTAGACAACCTAATGCAAGACTTCAGTACCAGACAGTCTCATACACGATACCGTACAAGACAACCTAATAAAAGAGTTCAATATCAGACAACTTAAAACAAGATTACAGAACCAGACAACTTAATACCAGACAACAGTACTTGACAACCTGATACAAGAATACAGATAAGACAACACGACACAATACAAGACTACAGTACCAGACAACTTAATAAAAGACAACAGTACTAGACAACCTGATACAAGAATACAGATAAGACAACCTAATACAAGACTACAGTACTAGACAATTCAATACAACACCGTTACGATACCGGACAACATAATACGAGATAACATAACAGTGACTTCATTCAAAACAGCAATGCTCATTTATTTACAAGATTCAATTACTTGTAAACAAAACTGTGTATAGTACCGATCTGATATAGGACTGTAGTACCAGTCAAACAAATACAGGACTGCAGGCAATACGATACAACCGAGCCACTAAATATAAAATATACCATAGCAAGCCACTCTTCTATATGCTAAAGCAGAGACAGCAATCCCACCTACTCATTGTGACTCAAGTCGTGTTGTAAACAACTTAATCTGGATGTAATATTGGGGAAATATAATAGTGCTTCAGCCATCGTCGCTAAACAAAGTTAAACAGACACGCCCACGTTCAACAATATTTCCATAAGATTTATGCAACAATAAATTACCGTCCCTCACATTATAATTATATATTCGTATTTTCCTTTTAAACAGGGATCTATATAGTACCATATAGTTTTTGGAATTTGCTAGAAACAAATTCAACATTTACATTAATATAACTGATGCATGTATTTGCTACATTTTAAAAAGTTCGCTTCACATGCTAGAACGTAGAAACAACACCAGTCGCGAGATGATAAAAAATACGACATTGCAGTAACTTATTAGGAGTACAAAAATAAATTATAAAATAATTTACTTGTTTAGACCCTAAATATTTGAGTGTAAAGATATCATCAAACGCTTTGAAAAGCCAAACTTTACAATTATGATTTTCTTTTGAGGGGGTGTATGGTATTTCAGCTTTTAATAAATATAAAACAACTACATGTATATCACAATTTTAGATCTTAATACAAAAAAACCCTGCAGCTGTTTATTCGATAATTTATTTATGGTTTGGAAAAGCCGGTCTTTTTCACAAGAGGTTCACTTTATCACAAACCCTAACATATACGGTGCGGACTTTCGTGATCCCTGACCTCAAAACGACAAACGCTTTCCCTCTATTTCACAGATTCCACCCGTTGACTAGACCGTTATCATCGTACAAAGCAATAACCTGGGTAAGCTACACATTAACACAGCTGTGAGTGCATGTAACCTTAATTACTTGTAAAGAAAGCCTTTATCTGGAGTGATCACAATGTTCAACACGGAAGCCCATCTTGAGACTACTCACTTCCGTTTGCACACTAAAACAATCTAACTGTCAGGAAAACCCGTGCTATTTTTCTCCCTGACGCACATGATATTTCCCCCCTCCCTGACTCACCTCGCCTATAGTGTCCGTCAGTCCCAGAGTGTAGTTGGTATTACACACCTCTATAGTGACCGGAACTTCGTAAGCGTCGCTTCTACCGGCTGTTAAAAAAGTCAAGAGGCGTTAATGTGATGAAGGGGTAGTTTTAACAAAGCAGATGTCTTCCCGAATAGTGACATTTATTATATGAATAAAACTACATAATGCATACTGCACTTATATTGAAATAAAAAAATATCGCCCTTCTCTTTCCATCATTAATCCCAATATAAAACACTTAAGTTTGATCATAAGATAGATTATCAATTGTTTTCTAGAGTTCAGCTTGTCCGGATGTTGAGTTTTAAATCTTAAAATATCGATGTAACTTTTTAGCACAAGCAAGCACAAAGTACTTGTAAATGAATTTGATATGTGAACAAATCCAAAGCACAATCTGAATGTATATAATATTTTAAACCCCTGTGGAAAATGTAGTATAACCAATTCTGGTTCATTGAAACATTATTTGGTGTTGACTGATTTAGTCCATTTACGCGTGATCACATTGTTAACCTTTTTTGTCAGCTAAGTACTAGGTACTGATTAGTGAAGAATGCACATTCTCGTACTTCATCACCTGCCGTCGATTGACTAGCTGGAGGGGCATCGTGACCTATCAAAACGTGAAATCTCTTCCGTTACATGCATGCATCACCGCAACGTCTTACACCAAAGACTGACAAAAATGGTGTTAACTAGCCACAACTCTAAAGTAATCATTTTAAAATTTGGACCAACTGCCTGACGAACTTTACCTTTGATTGTCCCACTCTCATACAAGGAGGGAATGCGCCCGTCCGAGGGAAACTCGTCGTTGGCGAACGTCATCAGCATACAAGTCTTCCCCACCCCACTGTCACCCACCGCCGTCACCTTAATCTTCTTGTGGCTACTATTGGCGTCCCCCGCGGCGGAGGGATCTTCAGCCATGTTTTGATGTGAGCTGGCCTGTTACTTCCTCCTACTTATCCCCATATATACTTTCCTTTCACTCCGTCGCACTATTATCCATCAATAAATATTTCCTTTTATCACACGTAAATGAGCCTCGGCACTGTCAATGGGTCTAGTTTTCCTTGTTGGTAGTTTTGGCGGTCTTTGAATTAGGATGACGTGCTGTCGGGTCAGTAAACCACTAGTTACGTCTTTCAACGATCAAATGAGCGACTAAACACTTAAACATGACCCCGAGTTCCCCATCAAATAACCTCCGTGCCTCATCCTTTATCGACTTCCGGACAAGTCACGTGACTTGTATAACATATTTGTGAAGATTCAATAAACAAAAAAGCTAAATATTAGTCAGTGTTGATGGGGCTCCATTAACTACGAAACCTGTTTTGTAATTATCCCCAAAGTACAGTACATCAAATATGCCCTTTTATGTGTATCCAAATTATACGCCGTCTGAACGGGAAATGCATTATCCTGTTCAACAAAGTATATAATTACGCTTGTTAATGAAAAATGATAGTTTACATTAGGAAATACATGCAATTTGTTCATAGTGTAGAGCTTATTACCTTGCTCATACTTTGGTGTTTATAAATTCGCTATCTGGAAATGTTCACTCAAGGTGCATTTTTCTTTACCAAACAATTTCAAAAACAAAGTTTGTTGATTTTCTGTGGAGTTGGATCCAAGTTTAGATAGAATAAAGTTGGAATACATAGTTTCAAAGATAGAATTTATTCTCTAAAACAAAAATATACAGCCAACATTGAAATACATGGATTACTATCCAGTCTAAGCTCCTGTTTTATCTCCATTGATCACCAGATCTCCATCCTTCAGTCTGGAAGCCACGTACTATCCACCACTATGTGGCAGCACAATGCACTCATCCCTGGGTGGCAGCACTGTCTGGTCTGTCGTCTGCTAGACTCTTATAGAGGACAGTTTTCATGGCAGACATGACAGTGATGGTAGACAGGACATTGGTGGCCGTTTCCTCGTAGCCCTGGTCCTGGAGAATCTTCACCAGACTGTCCCACTGATCTGTACTCGTCTCCATGTCATCCAACACAGCATCGTGGAACAGACTCGTATTTGGGTCATCTGGATAAAAGTAATCAACTTTTTAAGAGATTTTTCTTTGGATGAACGTTTTTCTTTAATAAACCTAAACTTTTGCTCACCGTCTGCTGCTTTGTTTTGCAGTTCCTGAATGAACGGTAGAACTAGGTCAAAGCTATTGTTCTCCAGCACAGTCAGTATGACAACTCCAACAGGCAGTGGTCTGGATCTTTGATCGTCTGCTGCCACCAGGGCATGCATCAGTTGTAGAGACGGACACATCCTCAGCACCTCCACGTACATCTCCTTTGTGAAGGGGGACCTACAAACAAACACAATAACAACGAATCAAAGACCATGGCTGCATTCAAGATCGAAGCAGCTAGCCTAGCCGCTAGGTCGTAGATATCTAGGTCTATGGAACGGACCGCTAGGTTAGCCGCTAGGTCTCTGTTTTGAAGTTGGAAATATTCAACTAAAGACTATCGACATAATTTGTTAATATCAAGCGAAAATATACATGTTAAAATTACTTATAACTTAGAGGATGAACAAAATATAACTAAATAAATAGATTTCATGTTTGTTACAAAGTGGTAACTAAGGGGTCATGTTGAATTTTATGCTTAGCATAAAATATTTAGGCTACGAATATCAACGTAGTGGCTAAGTTAGCTTACCGTTCAACAGCGTAGCTGCTACGTAGCCCTACGTAGCAGCTACGATCTTGAGCGCAGCCCAGGTTTTACAATACTTTAGTAGATGATGGTAATTAACGCGTCTTCCTGAGACTCTTCAAACAAAATGTACCATCAAACAAATACCAGATCATTTGTGTGTCTAAGTACTAAGCAGTTAAAGTCTTACTTGTGTTTGGCGTACTCGATCCCAGCGTGTACCCTGCCCTGCTTGAGGAGACAGATGATGGCTTGGTGGTGGAGGTGGAGCTTGGTGTAGACATTCTGGGCCAGGGCCTGGCAGCCACACTTACAGGGTACCTTACAGCCACAATGTCCACTGATCAGGTCACCGATCTGTCCACTCAACATCAGTCTGTCAACAAACAGAAACACTCAACGGCCGAAGGGAACAAACTCGGAACTATCGCAGTAAAAAACCCATCTTTTACCGTTTTACGTTGACTTCTTTTATTATGAATCATTTTCATGTTTTAAAAATGCCTTTATCAATGAAATATTTTGGGCCTACAACGTCGTGGACGTATTTACAACCGACAGTATGTTATACAATATTCAGATACATCTCTTTTACTTTGTATTGGATTTAGGTGTTGTCTGATTACCTGTCTTGAGATATCTAGTGAGACAGTAGATCCAGTCGGTTGTTTTGTTTAATGATACTTACTTTAAAGACTTACTTTTACACTGCCTCTACCATGGTGTTTTCTGATTACCTGTCGTGTGATATCCAGTGAGACAGTAGATCCAGTCGGTTTTATACTACCGGTAATTTGTTAAATGATATTTATTTTTATAGACTTATTTTCACACTGCCCCTGATTACCTGTCCTGAGATATCCAATGAGACAGCAGATCCAGTCGGTTTTCGTTCAAGGCACACTCCACACACTCGGTGGACAGCTCGCCGGCCGGCTTACACCCAATGGCGCCTACAGAGGCCATGATGGCATCACAGAAGGCCAGGAGAGGGGATCGATGGCTCAGTCTCACCTTCACATCTACAATCACACAGTCCAATAAACAGTTTTAAAGGAACTTTACTCTTCATAAAACTAAATAAACATATATTTTTTCTGGTGGTGGAAAATAGATACATATGTATATTTGTTTTATGCAATTTCTAAAACAATGACTTAACGAGTAATATTGAATATTTTTTTTATATAAATTCGACCGCAAAGTTAAGTTTAGTTTCACGGTATTTTGCCAATTAAATTCTAAAATTCTTTGAACAAAATTGCTATTGATTCTCGGAAAATCTTCTCTCGGATACTATCTACAACCGGTCCAATGTTTAAGAACCTCGGATAGTGGTTTTACGTTTGATTATTGAATTTTCACAAAAGTGAGCATAAACGAATTTGCTGTCAAATAATCTTAAATAGCAAACAAGATTACTAGTATTTAAAATACATTCAATAAATGTAATTTACTTTCATTTTATTTTGACTTAGTAAGTCCATACACTGATGAGTAAATTTAATGAAAAGTCAATACCTTGGTACTTTTGTTAAACTTTTTAAATTATAGATCTGTTCTTAAAATAATGCTAATATTAATTGATAAAGATATTTTAAAACGATAATGCAAACACGCGTGCACTGGTTACGGTGGGGAAGAAACAAACCCCAAAGAACAAAAATGATTCGTAAATATCAACATAACTCCACATAATCGTGCAAACATATAAGGTAAGGTTTAGTATTCAAGTAACTCGAGATTATTTTCCATTTTTATTGTTTACAACACTTTAGTAAGGTTTTACTAATTTGTAACCAAAATTTGAATGACGGTTGTAGAGTTACAAGCGAGATACAGTGCTCACATCTTTGTTGTTTTGTAAACATGGCTCGTGGCATGTATTTGAATACATCGGTTGTACAATGTGTCCCATAATATATGATACCATTTTCTCTTTGAATAACTTTTGATTAGATTTATTAACAAACAAAATAAATGCATTTTCATAAATGTATATGATGTAAATTTTAACTCAACAAATTTCACAAACATTCATAAGTTTTTGACAAATTGAGCGTTGATTATAAAAACACAACAAATTTATAGCGAGTGCTTTAAATGACGTCTGTTTTTATCAATGACGACGTCAAGTCAATGAGTAAAATTCCTCAAAAAAGCCACTGTAAGTATCCTGTTATTTTTTTTATGTAAAACGTGACCATATCCCTATTATATATACACATTATATATACACATTTGTTTTGTGTTCAGAGTCAAAAGTTAACCTTTAACTCTGGAATAACAATAAATTGAAACACTTGAAAATGGGTTTTACAATGGTGTCTTTTACTAATTAACAATTTTTAATTGACAATGACTCAATGACTATTTATAATTAGTCATGAACTCATTGACATTTAAAAATTGTTAATTAGTAAGAGACAATGGTGTGATTGGTATTTAAATATAAGTGTATCTAACTGGGTCTCAAAAATAAGGTTATTAGATACACATGTGTACAGCCGTGTCCTACAGGATCCCAGTCATCTAGCGTTGTCAGATGAAGTTAATTGTATATAACAGGCACGTAGCATCGGGGGGGGGGGGGGGGGGGGGGGGGAGGGGGGATGGGCTGCCCCCCTTTTTTGTCGCAGCAAAGATTTTTTTTCAATATATATTTATTAATTTATTATAAAAAAAAAAGTGAATAATGAAGGAATCCCCCCCCCCCCCCGCAATCTTTTGGGACCATGTAAAAAGTTGAATGAAGGAAATGAACAGTAGAATTGAAGTCCCCGCAATCTTTTGGGACCCCGCGATCTTTTGGGACCATGTAAAAAGTTGAATGAAGGAAATGAACAGTGGAATTGAAGTTACTGGTATCCTATCCCCCCCCCCCCCTCCACCCGGATTAAGAATTTCATGATTTTGGCAAATTGCATATCTCTTTTTCTTTTTGCTTGTCAAGATTTTTTAGATGAGTCTGCCCCCCTCCCCCCTACTTTCGAAAACGATGCTTCGTGCCTGTATAATTGTTACAGGTCCCAAACGGTAGAGTTTATATACATCATTATCAGTATCAAATTACCAGTATCAAATTTCTCTCCGATAAAAATAAAACTACATGTACCTTGCTGATTCTAACAGGTACACATGTACGGTCGTGGGATACCAACAATGTACTCAATGGTAGAGTTATAACTGTACGTAATGGGTATCAGAGAGCGGGGGTTTTAATGCAGATTTTGGTGCCAGGCTTCCATTGATATAGGAGTTCCTTACATATAATTATACCAACTATTGCTGTATTGCCTACAAACTGTATAGTTCTAGGATACAAATGATATACTTAACAGGTTCCCTTGGTAGAGTTGTTATATGTAACTACATTGTATATCGAATTGGTATCGGATTTGGAGTTGGGGGTGGGGGTTAAATACAGTGTTTCCCTATTGGTAGCATTGTTAAATATACCAAAAGATATCGCGGGTGTTCAATTCCACATTATGTAGTTATTTTAAGAAAAAAGTAAATTACACCTTATATAAAAACATTATTCCTTGTTTTATATAGGATATGACATATTTCTTCTTTGAAAAACACCATAGAAGATTGATAGGTAGGCGATGTCCTTTCATATTTAACATTGAGTAAGGATTTACCCTTTGAAGGATGGAGAATATACAGGTCTGGGCCCAACAAGTTTCTAACTGCGCCTACAATTTGGAACCTATAAAGTACTGTAATACGTATTCATGAACAAAAGACTGTTTGACATAAAACAAAATGGGTTCCCATTAGTAGGGTTGTTCGATACAAATAACCTCCCCTAACAGGTTCTCAGTGGTAGGGGTGTTCCATTTATATTATGTACTTATTGGATTTCTAATTGTTGTGTTGTTAGATAGATATGTATACATAGCAGTTTACAATTTTCAGGTTATTAGATACTGTACAGAGTACATAAAACTGTACCGAACAAGTTTCTAATTGTTGGGTCCTCTTATACAGAAAACTATACTCCACAGGCTCCAACAGTTGTGGTTATTTGATGTTTATAACTGTACCTTACTAATATTTTAATGTCTTAATTTTTAGTCCAATGCCATTCATGACATGCTGACACAAACATCCTATATTTTGAATTAGAGTTACTTTCTTGAAATAACCTTACCTTTTTAAGGTAGTAAAGACAATCCTTAACAAAGTAAAGTGGCTAGGTTAACTTGTGCATTAAAACACAGGTCGACACAAAGTTGAAAGGATTAAACAACGTGGGTGAAAACCTACCTTCATTCTCGGCTGAAAACAATAAAACGGGAAGAACATTGACGTAGCTCTTATACATAAATAATCCATTATTGTCTGCAGCTAGGAATCAATACTGCAAGAAGGTGCATTTTATCCCGCAATCAAATAAAATGGCTGATCAAGCACGGTAGTTGTCACCTAGCACAGTTTTGAGGTCTTGCATAATAAAATAATCTCATGTTCCAGTGTTCTATTGTTTGCATTTAAAGGGCAGTCAGTGTTTAAAATCTGCAGATAACAATCGGGAAGATACAGTGACACAGACTGTAAAAGATTAATATAAAAAATCAACAGTAAAAAAATGTGTAGCTCCAATTTAAATTAAGTTATTAAAGGATCTGGCTAAACTATACATGCGTATAATTGAATATTAGAAGGAAATAATCCTGAATTTGAGCCTCTAAGCTTTATAATTAAAAAATCTCTTCTTTAACAGTAAAACTAACAATAGATTAATGATTTAAATGCGTATGTAAATGTATTTGCCTAAACTAGATATTTTCTAAGATAATTTGTGAATCAACCCCATGCAATCTCTTATACATTCTCAATGTACCATATTCACATGTAATATCTTGATTCTGTCAGCTTATGTGGTATTCATTGTTCTATTTAAAACACTGTATATTATCAAAGAACATCAACTTTGAGTTTCTTAGACTGATACTGAGTGACTTATATTGGCACTGTTGATAGAGGGGTTCTATTTATCAAGCATCCAGAAATATGAAGTTCCAAATAAACATAAACTAAACTTATTAACTCAAATAATATGGAATACATCTTCATTTATTTATGGATATCATCGATTTACTGTTGCTTTCATTAAGTAAATTTAAAAGAACAATTGAAAACAATTCATATGCACAATCATGCAATGTCAGAGAACACATACCGGTATTGAATTGTTGTTTTCATGAATTAAATTGAGAGTGCAGTTATTGAATTGATTCATGCAACAATTCAAACAATATTCTCATGAATTCATTTGAAAGGGAGGATTGATTTAATAAAGAATTTATAGTCTTATCAAATTCAATTTTTGAATGCAACAATGGTATCTTCAAAAAACCAAATTGATCATCATTTATCGGAGTTCTAAATCAAGGGTATCTTAAACCATTTGAAGAAATGAATAGTTCAGTTGATGTGTGCTTTACTTCATTTAAAGAGACCAATAACTGAATTGATTGTGCATATTGGTTCAATTTTTGCTCTCAATACAGTTAAAAAACATCAATATTTGGCAAATAACTTTTTGCATAAAACTATTAAATTATACACATAAGGTCAACATGAATTTATTTGAAATATTTGAAGACCTCAATACCATACCAGTAAATGAAATTGATGAATTATTAATATTTTCCATTTATCTTAATTAATACATGTAGATTACATGGGTAATTATCTGATTGATGCTCTAGCTAGCTCTATACAGATAAAATCTTTACATGCAAAAACTATAAGGATACATGAACATCAAATGATACGTGTCTAGTAAAATGAATAGAAAGCATTTATGAAAACAGCTTACAAGAGAACATTGCTAAAAGCAGGAAAGATGAATGATCTTTGGTTTCTGAGATGAATCCTCTATAAACTGTTGAAACTTGTCTCTTATCAAATACTCAGTGTGATAAAATGGACTCTGATGCCAAGAATTGGTACCAGTATAACTACTTCAACTTGACCTACCAGTACATGAATTTAAGATATTTAATTGTAAAACACATTAAAAAGTATAAAGCAATGATTTGTGATAATATGCAGACATTTTGTTTTACACTGCTACAGGTATAGCTAGACATTGTGTCTCAAGGTTTTACTGACCTCTGAACTTAGCCAGGGTGGCCGAGGTTCTAAGGATCCCCTTCGGACTGTTGGCAGCATGAATGGCAGCCTCCTCATATTTCCCGTCCTCAAACAGCTCATTGAACTTCTCAATGTACTCCAGCATCATCTCTGCCTCCTTCTCCTTATTTGGGTCATCATCTTCAAACGAGGTTGTAGCGACCGCACTAGGGGAACCATCTCTTTTCTCTCCCTCACCTTGATTCTGTTCTTGTCCAGCTGTTTCTGTGTTGAAATACATGTAGTTGAAATTTTAATGAAAGTATTGCATATACAAGCTGATTAATTTGCTGAATTTATAATTATAAACATGTTTCCTTTTATGAACCTGCTGAAGAGAAAACTGCTCATTTTTGTGTGACTTTTTTTTTAGCTGGTCAAGAGTTCATATATGATGTTACAATGATTATTACACCAGCTTTTGGTTTGACTGCTGCATTACTATGAATATAAAAACAATGTTATGTTTAGAATTCCAAATGTTTTGACTTTCTCAAACATAAATATATGAAATAAATAACAATGTCAAAAAATTCACAAGGATTGAACTTGGTTGGTGATAAAATCTTCTGAAAAGTCCATTGGGCATCATAGATTTAAATCAAGTATCAAACCAACAGCAATTATTGCTATTTATTTCATTAATGAACACACACCTTTTTCTTGAACTTGTAGTCCAGTGGCCTGGGCAATAGCAAATGTCACAGCATCTCCAACTGTCTGATGAGGCGGCTTGAAGCGGTTATAAGCCTGTGCTGCCTCTACAGCTATCTTTAATCTGTACCTCTTGGCTCTGTAGATCAAGCCCTGTCTTAACAATTGGTCTCTGGTATTGACCTTGGTATCTAATTTGTTTTTAAAATCCACTTTCTGACTTTTTGGAACATATCTTGTTCTAAAACTGATGTTTAAATCTTTTAACTGTCTGTCTAAGATATCCAAATTTTTGTACAATAAATTAAGATCTGTAGCTTCCTCCAATGATAATCCTGCAAAATAAATATGAATGAGACAATTACTATATAAAGTATTCTTCCAACACCAAGAGGTTGAATAAAAGACTTGATTTCTGTAGAAGACCCTACCTGGTATGAGCCGCCTGTCTTTTTTCAGCTCTCTTTTTGGGGGCTCAGCCACCTCTCTCTCCAATTCCTCCCTCCTCTGTCGCTTGGATCTGAGGTCCTGCAGCTGCTGCTGAAGCTTATCATTGTCTTTTTCAATAATAGCAACCCTAAAACAATATCAAATTAAATACTTGTATACCTTTGTCTCTGGACACACCCAATATCAACTTTCAACATTTTCATTATAGAACTGTGACAAATCTAAATACTAATGAAATTATGCCATCCATAAAACAAATTAATATTTTCATCGATTTAATCTTCATGCAAATTTCATATTAGAAGAAGAGACAAGAATACACCAAGTAGAAAGTGACTCCAGTAATATAAAATATCAGTTCTCTTTTCTTGAATACAACTCATTACAAGGTTTATTCAAATCAAAATGTTAATATATAAATATACCTCTCCTCCAGTTCATCTGCCCTCTTTTTGTAATTTCTAATAGTAGAGGGTTCTGACGCCATTGCTTTGAGTTTGCCATTTAAATAATCAGCCTCTCTTTGTCCTTTTCTGATTGAATCAATGGTGAACTCATACTCCTTCTTGATGGCAGTCAGCAAGGGTTTGTATGCTGTCACATACTCAATTATCTACAAAGGTTCAAAGTCTCTTTAATAATAAAGTTATTGTTACTTTTGATCAAATGACTCTGTATTAAAAATCTTACAGTCTAGGGCAAACAGATTTAAAAAATCCTTAATGAAATTTTAATTTTTCCAAATTATATATCTTGATCTTCATTAAAATACCAAGAACATACTCTACCTTTGGGTGAATGATATTGCAATGCATTGTGATGGATTACATACATTTAACACATATTAATTTTTCTATATTAATTTTCAATGATAATAAGAATGACAACATACAAGTAAGTTCCCAGTTTCATCTTAGAATGTTACCTTTCTATTGAATATTTTGTTCTATTAATACTCTCACCTTGTTAAATGCATTCCTGTATATAATGTATCTCTGCTCTGCCTCCTCACTGTTTACTTTTCTAATTTCATCTTCAATGTAATCATTCAGATCAAGAAGAAAGACTCGGTCGGATTCATTGGTGATGATTGGAGGGATTTTTGGGTACCTCCCAGGTGTTGATGCTCGACTTGAAGTTTGACTCTGTTAAAATAAAATTTGTTTTTTTACAAATTTTCGTCAGTTATTGCATATTCTATGACATATGTGTGTATGTACACAATAGAGCAGGTACATTGTATGGTGTGAAACAATTTATCCAGTCAGTGGACAATGTTTGCCTTGTATGCTTTTAGTCTGATAGGTAGGAGACAACTTAAGCAGTTCTGCCATACATTTGATTTTGCTGGTAAATCGTGGTATAGTCTGTCCCAAGATATTTATGCCACACATTTGGACAATTTTTAATAAAAATACACATACCTGTGAAAGAAGTGCAAATGAAATAGATGAAAGGGAAAATTTCCAAGATAACTTCATTCACATATTATCATTTTTCCTTCATAAAAATTCACAGGAATGAAAACAGATTTCTTACGGAATTCATAATGGGGAATGTTGACATCTTTTCTCCATTCGGAAGTCACTCGGAATACCTCGCACAATTTTTCAACGTTATCATCTGGGTACTATCATCTCTTTTGTAATGCAAAATCCCCGTAGACTTTTTATTTTTAGCCGTGTATTGAAACCTGACAAGCTAAAGGGGGCGTTTCAAAGGGGAAATCTTGGGATTTTTTAATACTATTAAATGAACATCATATGAACCAGAGGCATTTATAAATAACTTGGGACAGACTTTAGAAGAAACGTTCTGCATTTCCTATAAAATCAATTATAATTGCTAAATCCAATATTATCATATAGGTAGTATTCCATTTACTTAATTGGAGCGAGATACCTTGTATAGTGAGTGCGGCTAGCTGACATGAAGTGTCTGCTAGCACTACAACCTCTATGAAGAATTGAGAAGGGAAAAAGTACAAGATGAAGCTATCATGGATTGATCTATATAGGCATTGGGGTAATTATTTGTGGGAGGGGCACTGAATTTTTTTTAGACTCCTTTAAATGGGCTATAATTGCAAGTTCATTCAAAATGTTTGATACATGTATAACAAATAGGATTATTTTACTTTGAATTTCTATTCTTGTAAAAAATATAAAATAAATTTTCACAGCTTATTAATCAAAATATTCCCCAAAATTTATTTCCTATGGATGAGAACGAGTCTCATTTTTTTTTTAATTTCGTAGGCTCTTGTCAACTCCATCAAGATCGAAAACAGCTTGACGCAAGTTATTATCTTTAAAAAAAATATCAAATAGGCCTATGTGCCTTACTGTCTTTGATAGACATGTATACACGGATAACCTATCCTTACTTGTTTACAAACACCAGCTACAGTAAATAGTCTTTGGTCATAAATGTGTTAAAAGAAATCGATTTCCCAAATTT
The DNA here is from genome assembly GCA_033439105.1 of Magallana nippona. NCBI lineage: Eukaryota > Metazoa > Mollusca > Bivalvia > Ostreida > Ostreidae > Magallana > Magallana nippona. The sequence continues at coordinate 46,656,317 of CM065923.1, read as the reverse complement.
TAATTTAAAAATTAATGTTTCTCTTCGAGTGTGCAAATAGGGAATTCATTGCATACGTACCATTTTGGTTATTATACTAAACCCAATGTAAGTCCACCATATTTAAACAAGTGGTAGGCAGGACGTGACGTAATATTTGGAATTCGGTTTGGTTAAAATATATATCTTCGGATACAATTGGGAAATTTACCCTATTCATTATATATCAATTTTCAACAGATTTAAGTTTTAAGTAAGTTTAAGAGGTTATTTTGAGTTTTGAAATTATTTCCCGTATACGTAGAAAACCGTCATTAAAAAATTCATGTACAATTTTATCCGTTTCGCATTCAAGTTGAAGAAAAAAAAAGAAAATGGAGGAGATAGGCTTGCAACCACAAGAAAAGGTACCGGTTTGTATTGAAAAAGAAATGTTGACCAAACAACATGTTTAATATAAAAAGATGTTGTATATCTATTGATTGTCGATGTGTTAGAACGACTTAATTTTTTTAAAACGCAATGAATTTTGTTGAAATTTAGGCGTTATGATAAGTCAAAATGGCTTTGTCATTCTATGATTCTTCGATATTGACATGGATATATTAATATTTGTGAAGAGTTTATACACTCTATTACTGATTAATAATTTACCCTATGAAATATATGTTGCAAGTTTGAGGAGATAGTGAGTTTGGGAATTCTGCTCGTCATATGTACATATATATCCCGAATTTGTTCAACAACTTAACGATGTATACTTGATATAAAACTAAAAACACGTGTTTGGGTTATTGTTCTTCTATATTTACTCGAAATCAGTGCAAAGATCGGTAACTATTCTCCATCCCAAGTTCTCTATTCCTTCATTTTTTATCACTTATTTAAAAAAAAAAAACATGCCTATCAGTGAACAAAAAGTGAAAAACAGTAACAAAGAAATCCAAGATTTCTCCATTTTTATTTAGCCTTTTTCAACCCATAAAAATTGACATGAGTGAATACAGATTTCTTGGCAACGTTGCTACAAAATATATAGAGTCAAAATTGAAATGTTGACGCACACCATGTCTTTATCATTGACATCTCGTACATTTTCTTTAGGAGGATTCTGTTATGTTGGAGTCCCGGCCTGGGACGTCCCAGACTGCCACACACCTGGACCCTCTTGGCTCAGACATGGAGGATCTGTATGTCAAATATAAAGTAAGACAGGTCTACATCATAAATCAAGAAATTGGTGTCTGTTGAAACAGCCTTTGAGTTAGGCATTTCATTTCATGAGAAATTGACAATTGGATACTGTAATAATAATTTCTTTTTTTTTCCTCAGAAACTTCAGAGGCAGCTTGAATTTTTAGAAGTTCAGGAAGAGTATATAAAAGATGAACAAAAAAATCTCAAGAAGGAGTACCTGCATGCCCAGGAAGAGGTGAAGAGGATTCAGAGTGTCCCTCTGGTCATTGGACAGTTCCTGGAAGCAGTCGACCAAAATACAGGAATTGTTGGCTCCACTACTGGTATGTACCAAGATATGATTTACACAGGATAATCAATATACAAATCTTCCACTGTTTTTTTTACTATATATGTATCCAACAGTAATCATCTGTTGTCTGAATTTATGATTCTAAATTTTGTTTTGTAGGATCTAATTATTATGTGAGAATTCTGTCAACTATTGACCGAGAATTGTTAAAACCATCTGCCAGTGTAGCTCTCCACAAACACAGCAATGCTTTGGTGGATGTACTACCCCCTGAGGCAGATAGCAGCATCACAATGTTGCAGGCTGGTATGTATTATGTTGCTTACTTATACATTAATTCTTAGTGAGCTGAAACTGTGATACCTTAGTCCTACTGGTATATCTACTTGTAATGTCATTCCTGTTTTGTAGATGAGAAACCTGATGTTCAGTACGCTGACATAGGAGGGATGGACATCCAGAAGCAGGAAGTCAGGGAGGCGGTAGAGCTGCCCCTGACCCACTTTGATTTATATAAACAGATTGGTATAGACCCACCTAGAGGTGTCCTTATGTATGGCCCACCAGGATGTGGTAAAACTATGTTAGCCAAAGCTGTGGCTCATCACACAACAGGTAAATTGAAAGTCAAAGGCTTTTTTTCAGATCTGTGTATGTTCACTTTGATAATATTGTAATCGTTTACAATGAAACAAAATGAAATTAAACTACTAATGTTTTGCATAGTCATCAAAACATACATACTCTTCTTTCAACAAGTAATAATATAAGGTGTCACTGAATGATCAAACCATCTAGCATGGTAATCTCTTTAGCCAAAAGTGTACAAATAATTTCACACTCGTTTTTGTTTTAGCTGCTTTCATAAGAGTTGTTGGTTCAGAATTTGTCCAGAAGTACTTGGGCGAAGGACCACGAATGGTGAGAGATGTGTTCAGACTGGCTAAAGAAAATGCCCCAGCAATTATATTTATAGATGAAATAGATGCTATAGCAACTAAACGATTTGATGCACAAACAGGGGGTAAGTGCATAGACATTGTATGTTGTAGTTTGAAACAAACAACTTGTATAAAGATTTATACATGTATCAATAGAGACAGATATTTTTTATATTCGCTGCTTTAAATGGCAGGGATATATATAGGATTCGCCTTATGTGATCGATTGTTAGTCTTTCTTTATTCAGCTTATTACTTTCATTTGTCCCAAACATTTTAAATTTTTCAAACTTATTACATTGTACTGTAAATGAGGTTATTAATGTGTGGAAGAATTTTACTCTGTTTATGTGGTAAGCTTAGTATACCTTTCTAGTGATCTAACAATCATGTTGTAAAGCAGTTCATTCACTCTGAAAAATGTCTTGTATATTTTCACGTGATCAGATGAATTTGAAGATCAATAAACACCTATGTCTGGCCTATATCTGTTTAGTTTCATTTATGATATATGATAAAGTATATAAATCCTGTTGTGTGGAAGATGTATAAAAGTATGTTGTTTCTACATGTACTGATGGGATTTGTTTTTTATTTGTTTATTGCAAAAATAACTATATTTACCTTTTATTTAATGTTTGTAGCTGACAGAGAGGTACAGAGAATTTTATTAGAACTACTCAACCAGATGGATGGGTTTGATCAGACTGTCAACGTTAAGGTAAGAATTTTTCTCATTTTTTTAGGGAGGATTTTTAATTTGCAAATATACATTGTACATCAAGTATTAATCTAGTAGTTAAGACTGTGTTTTTGTGATGACAGGTTATAATGGCCACCAATCGAGCTGACACCCTGGATCCTGCTCTTCTGAGACCGGGTCGACTCGACAGGAAGATCGAGTTTCCAATCCCTGATCGACGACAAAAACGACTCATCTTCTCCACCATCACCAGTAAAATGAATGTCAGCGAGGAGGTGGACCTAGAGGACTATGTGGCCAGGCCAGACAAAATCAGTGGGGCCGATATCAACGCCATTTGTCAGGAGGTAAGACATGAACAGGTTTATTCTTATTAGGGATGGGGGTGAAGACTTCTCTGTAAACATGGTACTAAAGTGCAGAGGAATGTCTGAATTAATGAAATTATAACATATTTATCTGTTTTTCCTATGGATATCTTGCCTTTACAAAAATTTTAATTTGTTATTTAGAAACAGAAATGTGAAATGTCGTTTGAATTTCTTTTATAGGCTGGTATGCAAGCAGTGAGAGAAAACAGATATATAGTGCTTGCCAAAGACTTTGAAAAGGGTTACAAAAACAATATCAAGAAGGATGAAACTGAGCATGAGTTTTATAAGTAATTCTTTCATACTCATTTGTAAAGGACATGTTTGTTGAAATAAATTCTCTTTGTATACTCCAAGACTCTTCGTTTTAGCCTTCTTTGCTAAATAAGATAATGATTTGAGGTTCAAGACTAGACTTTTTCCCACTAATAGAAATAAATCGTTTTCTCAAGAAAAGAACTTGGAACATGAATATATGTAATAAATTGCCTCTAAAAGAACTAAAGGCAGCTACGTGAACGTGTGGCGGTTCTAGAAAATAATTTACTATATTTGAACTAGATCTTGACCTTGCTCAAAAGAACTCAGGTCAGGGTCATGACACATTCTTTATGTGCCAAGTATGAGTCTGATGGTGATTCTTTAAAAAGTTATGTAATGGACATAATAGTGAAAGAGACAGACATGAATAATTCTATATATGGTAATCCTCTCAGCTTCCTGAAACTTGTTTTTTTCAAAATTGTAATCCAGCACGTTTGAAAATGCTATGCTAATAGTGCTGTAACCTTGACCTTTGTCAATGACCTCGATCAGAGTTGTGAGCAGCCATTGTACAATATATGAGCCTTTCAAATTGTTTAAGGTGGGATAACACACCTGGAAAAAGTCACTCAAATTAACAGTAAATTGCTTTATTTGATTATGAAAGATATAATGATAAATAAACTGTACATAATTCAAATAAGCGAAAAATTTGGAGTTTGGGGATAAAAAATGAATATCTGAAAAATTCAATTCAATAAATAACAACAAAAGCCCCAGTGGGATTCGAACTTGGGATGTACGGATCACAACCCCGACACTATCCACTTGGCTATGGAGTCATTTACATGTGAATGCCGATGAAATCCTGTCAATAAAACGAAATGTCGTTTCGATCAGAGGTCAGCCATTTTGTGTTGATGTGTTATTCCACCTTAATCCTTTTTATGCCATTTTTTTCAGGTAATTTTGTAAAATCCCCAATCGGTTTCATTAAACGAATAAATCCTTTCTTATATACAATTTTTCCTAAACATTTCTTCTAAATTACAAATCTATTGGATTTTGATATATACAAATTGAAACATCAGAATGTTTATATTTCAGATCAATATGTATAATGTATTTTCTATATAAAGCGTATCTGGCATATGAAAAAAATTTTTCCTTCGTATGAAATTTAGTTCTATTACTTTTTAATATTATATAAATACCAGTAAATGCTATTTTCTTCAGCTAGTATTAACAAAAATGCATATTTGCATTTCCGTGCATATTTACGTGCAACTAATTAACCAGCTGCAAATATGAGCGAGCACACTATATTTCAAAATATGCGTAGTATTTTCTAATTTTTTAGGGGGAAGGGGTACTACAGAACTACATGTACCTGTAAACAAAAAAATCTAGAGCCGACAATGATAACAAGTGTAATATACATGTATCAGGCTTTATTATATGATTAATCACGTATGTTTAAATAATTAACCGTAATGCACTTTATTTCATTTAACTCATTGTGTAAATTTATATTCTTTTGGCAAGTTGATGTGTAAAGACATTCGCATTGCAACAATTATTTACTTCACATTGGAACATTATTTCGATTCGAAAAAACAAAATCAAAACAGCAAACATCCTTTCAACACTTACATATTGAAAAAAAAAATGTTTCTATTTTAGATGATTTAGGGCAAAAGATATGAGAATTGGAAAATTTTATAGAATACACGCATATTTCAATATATAGGATGCTCGCGCATATTTCAAGCTGATAGCTTGTTTATCGGTCGCACTTACATGCACAGAAATGCAAATGTGGATGTAAGTAAATAATTACTAAAGAAGAAAGCATTTACTGGTGTTTATATAATGTTAACACGTTTTACATGTAGACTGAACTTAATTTCATATATTAAAAATTAGTTCATAAGCCGGATACACTAGATATAGTATATACACTATACATATTGATCTGAAATATAAAAATTCTGTTACGTTTCGTTTTTTATTTGATTTCGTTTCGTTTCGGTAGGTTTCGTTTCGTTTCGTTTTGGTTTTGTTTCACTCTGTTTCGTTTCGGTAGATTTCGTTTCGTTTCGGTAAATTTCGTTTTGTTTCGTTTTTATTTCGTTTCGCACTTTACAGGTACCCGAAAGTGACCCTTTTCTCAGAAATGCAAACAAAAGTTTTGAAGAGGAGGGAATTGATGTACAATTGCGTAATTTTGCCTCTTACAACTCAAACTAAAATGAATAAATATATGAATATCTTCAAACTGTAATCTGAATTTGAATTTTAATTCAGATACATTATCCACAAGTGAACATGAATATTATCACGAAACAACCTGATAACATTATTTAATATTCCACTTAATATCAACTTGCAGAAATAAACATAAATAAATAGTATCTGTAATTGTGTGCACAAATCGTCACTATATTTTTAAAAAACATTGAAATCAGCTGTTCTGATACACTACCGCTCTCGGAGCTGATTTTAATCATATTGATATTTTTGCCTCGCAAGATATAAAAAATAGAACGTTTCTTTCATCTTTAGACAGCTGCAAGTGTCTATTGTGTGCACTTGGATGAAAAATGAGCCGGACAATCCTTTCTTCATAGAATGTTACAGGAGGAGGATTTCTTTTGTGAGAGGGTTACAGCATCTTTAGATGGGCTTTGGGTTGACACTTGTGACACTGGGGGTATAGACTCCGACTCCTGGGGCGGAGTTTTGGGAGAGGTGGTTGACTGTGGTTCCCTGTCAGGATCCATGGATTTCGTGTCCTCCTGGGGCGGATTGTTTGGAGAGGTAGCAGGCGTGTGTTCTCTGTCTGGATTTACATGTACACCATCCTGAGGTGGATTGTTAGGGGAGGTAACTGGTGTGTGTTCTCTGTCAGAATTTATATGTGCATCATCCTGAGGTGGATTGTCAACGCCCTGAGGCAGTCTTGAATTGTTCAAACTCTTAGGCGTATCAGTCATATTTACCAGACACTTTAAAATGGAATCAGTACATTTAAAAATTATTAACGACTGGGTCTTCCAAGTTTGCAACTCTATAGTTAGGAAACATATCCATGATTTTTATTCTGCATTATATAATATAACACACACATGTTACAACTTTATCAACGATGAATTTAAAGTATGTTAATGTTGATCTAAAGTGAACATAATTACCTGGCTTAGTTCCAGCGAGATTGCTGAATTCTCTTGACTTCCATTTAGAATGATTGGCGATGGCTTAGCTTGGGTATGACTAGAACAAATATAAATGAAATAAAGAAATTCTTTCGTCCAATTCCCACGTCTTTGGACTTGTGAATTTATAACAGGCCTATAATTCTACACAGCGACATCTATATCTTACTTGACTTAATTCATTATACAAAATTTTGTAGTGTTGAGTATCGACTCAACAATACACGACATTGGTGTTAAAATAAAATTTTCATGGAGGCAAGAAACAAGAAAATCTTTTTAAAGAATATAAACTGTCAATAAATTTACGTATCCTTGAAATTATGAATTTTACGAAGGGCTTTATGATAGATTCATCTAATCACGCCTGACGTATTTGATCACCCAATAATATTCAAAGAATGATTCCTTATCGCTGATATTTATATGATTTTCAACAGCTGTTTATTTTAATTATTGACATTTTTACCCTATTTTCATTTCGTATAATTATGCAAATCCCGCTTCCGCCCCACAATGCGTCATTTGCATCATTGATGAAATGTATAGGACTATACGTTACAAATTGATTCGTAGTATTATCACAGAAAAAGACTCTAGAAAACGTAAATATTACTAAAATAAGTACTATGTACAAAACATACCCAGCGCATTCAAGCAAAATGTCGTCTGCTAGTTTGGTCATGGCTGCAAAATCTTGTGATCTGTATGTAAATGACCCCTGCAGATCCCTTAGAGACAGTTTCACAGTTTTTAATGATTCTTCGAACATACCACTCCAAAACGGGTCCATTAGACTGATATCAATGGGCAGTAAATGTGCGAAAGAAGGTTTGTCCGCGAGTTCCGAGGCCTGACACAGGTACAGAACCTTCCTCTCCCTCTCATTCCTCTGTCGGATGATGGATATGAAGAGTTCCTCCAAATGGTGAGGCGATTCCAGATATTGTTTAGATAAAAACACTACAATTTTTTGAGACGTTTGCAGACATTTTAAGTCCACGCCTGTCCTGTCATCCATAAGACTGGTCTGAATATCCGGGCTTTTCTTTTCTAGCTGGTACAACAAACTAGTGGCCAGGGTAAGGTCGTTCTGACTGACACTAACTACCACGTGACTCACAGACTGGTCCAGCGGTGGCACAGAGAAAGGGGATTTCCTCTCCATGCTGTTTATTTTTATATTATATGTGTCATACACCTCTCTTTTTCTGATTTCAGACATTTTCTTAAAATTAAATAGGCCAACCTGAAAATCAATTCAAAAAGTAAACAGATATAGTGAAATGTCAAACAGAAAGGAAAGAAATAACTCTTTTGAGATCAAATCTTACTTTTGATGCTGAGTTGGAGCAGTACTTAGGCCTTTTATTTTCTTTAACCCAGTCTGCAACATCTTTAACAAGACGTGGAACCAATTCACTAAACTGGTTTCCTCTTAAGTCTACCAGTTTGTGCTGACCATAAAGGCATGGAACAGAAGGAATGGCCTCGATACACACAGGAATCAAAAGTAAATCATTGGCCTAAAACGGATAAATAGATATTTTAAAAGTTTAAATTTATCAAATCATAATCTTTACGATTAACACATTTTTCAGTTCAGCCAATGATCTTCAACGTGAAATGGAGGTACATGTATCTCAATATTAGTGAAAGAGTTAATCTCAATCAGACTTCTTCGGTTTTAAGTATTTTGCATATTATTACTTTATTAAAGGAAACTCTCCTTTGACTGTAACCGTAAACCCCACTAAGTTGACATATCGAATAAATTCAAAGTTCATGGTAGGTCTAGTACTATTTTCTCAAAGCAAAATAATTCTAATTTGTCAAATTGATGATGTGATATGCTAACTTTGTTTTGACTGCGATACATTGCGATGTTGAACTCTTCCTGACAGACCACAGACGATAGGTAACTTGGCGACACCAGCGCCACCACACACTTCACTGCGTCCAGAGAGTAGTACAGACTCTTCTGCCACATACCGCCTATGTCACAGAATTATGAAAAGATGACGTTAGTTTTTGCTTTAATATTCTGCCTACAAAAGACCTCTGTTATGTAATTCGGTACTCGTCTGACACTTACGCCGAACTGACATATAACCATGTAGGCCTATATGTTTATGGACCATAAAACGATCATGGATAGTCAACAGACTACCAATCAGCTCTAACTTAATATTTCAGGTATGATTTTTATTGCCATAGACTATTATTAAATAAAGAAAAATCCCAAATATTTTAAATTTTAAAGTTGAATATTTTTCTATAGTTTGAAACAGAGATCCTCTTCTCTATGAGACTGACATAGTCCCATTGCAGCTTTAAATATGATCTACAAATGGCCACATCGTCCAGCTCCCTTGAATTAAACATATTTTATTGAGTATAAATGTGTCAAAAGGATTGGACACGAGTTCCAAAAATTAAGTAGTCCTCTCCTTGTTACATAATTATATTTAATATTTTACACTGACATATAATAAACATTTATAACAATTGTGGAACAAATCAAATGAAACAGAAGTAAAACAAAACTTGTGTAGAAATGGAATGAGAAAATTACTGAGTATGCAAATATACAATTAAATAATCTAGTTAAATCTTCCACACTCCTCTATGAATGCTTGAACTGCTTTAAAATTTTCACATTTTCATCATTAGATTTATCCCCCCAAATTATTAAGTGAACTTCAATAATATTTAAAAGGCTTGCACATGTGTGCACATGTATACATAGAAAGTTGCACGTTGGCGTCAGAGGAGTGTCGGATTATACATTGTAAAATGGTATTTTGTCATGTTGTAAATTTTGAATTTACCAGGTAAATTCAAAATATACAACATGACAATTTGACAAATCTTGTAGCTAATTAGAGATACAATGTAACGCATTGCAGGACATACCGACATGTAAATCTTGTCTATCAAAAAACACTTCCATATCAGGATATTGCTTCTCAAACTCATCCAATAAGAGTTCGGCTTGTTTGGGATCTTTGTGAGCATACGAAATGAAGACGTCATGGCTGACATTGTCGTCTGCTGGAGAGACATTATTTTCCCCGTTCTCTATTTCTGGAAGCGTCAGTCTGGTACAGGCTGACTCCATCTTTAACGCAGGTGTGTCTCCTTCCTTCCTCACCCTGAAATACAGTCACTACAGTATAATCACGTAGTACGTGTATTATCACGGGTTCAACCACCGAGTGTTAGAATAGTTTTCTCAGTTAAATATTTACATTTTCCAGTGTCCTTTTCTGTGCTAACACTAGTACGAATCAATTTTGTACTATACAGTCCAATAAATTCAGCCCTTCGGGCTTTATTGGATTTGATCACGCCCCGACCGAAATTATCACCTCATAATACTCAAAGAATGATTCCTTATTCCTTAAATAACATATCGTACTTGTATACATCAAATTTCCATCTTTAAAACGAAAAGCGTGCAATAGTATTGAAATCAATTTGATTTAAAATGCAAAAGGAAGTTGTTAATTTGCTCTATCACTGACGCAAAAACCATGCATAATAATTATACATTTGTAGGTAGCGAGATATGAGAATGACCTCTAACCTGCAGTCCAGGAACTGGACCAAGCTGATGCTGACCGGCATAATCTGGATAGTTACAAAGTACAGGGGCACCAGGAAATCCTTCCCCCTCCTACGTGTGCAGCAAATGGCCATGTTAAACATTTCCAAACACTCGTCACTTTTGACAAAGTTAGGGGTCAACACCGGAACAATCCTGTCGGAATGGGTCCAACAGTTTTAGTTGAAACAAAGTACTAAATCCAGATTATTGCGTCATGAAATGTGAATTTCTGATTCAGTTTAAGATATATACAATTAACAAAATCAATACAGATTCAGATTAGATAATGTACGTCAATTATACACCTGACCTTAGTTGCATCAGTATTTTTTAATCTCCATTTTAGCTGAAACGTTGCAGACAACTAAACATCCGCTATTCGCAAGTCATAAATTAAAGGCAAATAAATTGCTAGACTCTATCAGAGAAATCGCTCAGTATTATATATTAACCTTTTACTGCCCATCATCAGATCAAATATTTCCTGCTGCCAGACACCTTTCTGGTCAAACTTGGATGGGTCAGAGTAAATGGACAGTTTATCGTTTTTGGAGACGAGGTTCTGCTTCAGTGAGGACACCACCGTCGCGTCAGTCGGTTGATACATCAGAAATATGTCATATTCTTTAACAGCCTGCCTCTACAGAGTGAAAACATTCATTTAAGGTTGAACGACCCTCCCATAAGAAAGATAACTCATACTGGGCGAGATGGATGTTGTTCCGCAATAAATGCAGAATTTTAGTGCGTTTTCATTCAAATCTAGATGACGTTTGAAAATTGTTATCACTAAAAGGAAAATTAGTTATATAACTGTTCATAGAGTTGATGAACTTTAACTACATGAAACGTTCCCTATTCAAGGATGCAGCAGAATCCAATTTTATACTTCGTATTTACCGTGTACATATTTTTTGTAGTGAGTTTCCGGGATGTAGAAAAAAAATACTGACCTTACTCTGAGATTTCAGGTGTGTTTGTTTTAACTTGGCGAATTTACTATTCAGCTCCTTGTTGTTGTCTTCGTATAGAACTATTTTTAATTTTTTCAGGGGAAGCCCTGCCTGGATCCAACTTATGGCGCCAGTAACTATGGATTGCAGCACTGTGATTTCGTCCGAGTGCTTTAAATGTAAAACAAAAGACACTTCAATGAAAGTTCACTACACCTATCAAAATTAAGGTATGAAATTAAATAACGGTAGTTTCCACACCGCTTACTTTAGGAACATGATCTATAACATTGAAAAGAGGAAGTAATTTACACGTACTTTGCATTTACATTGTAGGCTCTGTATCTTATGTCTGTCTTATAACTCTAGGACAGACACTCAGATTTTGGTTGATCATTAGAAATGCATTACTAAAACATTATATTTACATCCACCAAGTATGATTCCCTCTACTTCTTACGGAAACTCATGGTTATTTCATAGCTCTATAGAAACAGCCACACTAAAATCTACACGCCCCGTTTATCGATTGGTCGAAACCTATAGCGACCTAAGAAAAATCACGGACTGCACGAAATAATCATGATGATGTCAGACTCAAATCCCCATAGGCGACGATTTGGCTGTTTCTTTGAGCTAACGTACTGATGTACATTAACAATAATTTGGTTAATTTTTCTTTACTTTTTACGACCAATTTATTAATATGTTAAAAGAAAGATGTAAATATAAACAATAAAATGTTTTCTTTGACGATTTATGCGGGTTATGAAAGTAGCGATCATTGCAGAAAAAAATTACATAACCCGCATTTTTTTTCTGCACTTTTCGCCATTTATAAATCTAGAAAAATAAAATTTGACAAAATCGTGACCATGCCCCTTCAAAACTGGTTTCAAGTGGAATGTTTTTCGGGATTCGTTGAATCAGTTAGTAAGTATACCGATATATCATTCCCTCGAATATCACCCCAGTCAGTGATATAACACGCCTGAATAAGTTATAAAGAAACACGAGTGTCTGTCACTTAGAACCATTTTAACAAGACCTTGGACTTTCGGTAGGGCGTAACCGTCTATTTCTTGCATCACAACAAGTAAATAATGACGCCGATTTCGCGTGAAATATGCACAGATTGCTTAGACTTAGCTTAGCTCTTAGCGAAATAGAGAGGCCTACGTTACATTGCATTTTGACACAACTATTCAAAGTCCAAGCTCTTCTTAAAATGGTTCTATCATGATATTACATGTTCTACGTTTCCAGTTATTACCTGGTGTCCGGTAGCCAACAGCGGAGTTATAATTGTTGTACTCTGGTTTTTTAGGACAGGAACCAAGACTTTAAAGACTTCTCTGATTTGTCGTTCCAGTGAATTGTCGCTGCTTCCTCTTGTTCTACATCAATATACATATCAATATATTTACATCCACCAAGTATGATTCCCTCTATTTCTTACGGAAATTTAATTAATTATAATTCATAGCTTTGTAGAAATTGATAGGACTGATATTTACACGCCCGTTTATCGATTATCAGGACTTATTTTTTTTATTACACAATATTAGCTAATTAGTTTAGATAGTGGAATCTTCAAAATATATTCCAGCATTATATTATTTTTTACGTTTAAGTCTTAACTGGGACGAACATAACTTGTTTGATAACCAACAGCAATCATTTAGAAATACGGTAGGTATCAATTAAACTGATATATTTATACATATACTCTGCCTCAATATAATTATGACACATAATTCCTGTAAAATTCGATATTCTAAAATACCCCTGGTTAAAACAATGTTTATTAAATAGAAGAAAAAACCCCATAGATTTATCCTTTGAAACGCCCCCTCTATCAAAATGGAATTTTGCATTGCCAACGACATGTAAGTTCCCAGATGATAACTTGATAAAATTGAGCAAGCTTTCAAATAAAATAAAAAAGATGTCAGAGTTCCGCATAATTAGGAAGTTTGATTTTTCCCCTTTCATCAGTTTCTTTGACAGGCACGTGTATTTTCGTTAAAAAATGTCAGAAAATGACGGAAACGATATCTTAGGCAGATTATAGTTTCTTCAGAATTCTAATGACGCATGCAACAAAACAACCAATGTATTTTTCAATAAGATATCTAACTTTTCAAAACAGAGCAATCGTCCAAATGGCAGATCCTGTCGTAAAGGCTTAGAAAGCCAGCAGGAATAATGAGTTCGTAGGTCCATATCTTTGTCTTTTGACAAAGACGCTGTGGAGAGACCAAGATTAGTGGACAGGGCCCCAATCAGCGTCCCACTGGCGTTTGAATAATCACCTACAATACATGTAAACAAAACTGTATTATTTCTAATTTAAATATAATGACAATCGATAATTATTAAATACATGAGCACCTTAATCTACTATATAAGATATAGTTATCGATATATATTTACATTCACAGAGTAAATGCTTTCTTTGATAATTCATGCAGGCTATGAAGGCCGGGCCGGTAGCGATCATTGCCAAAGAAAAACAAAATTAACACGGGTGATGTATTTTTCAGCAATGTCACAACCTTCATACCCAAATGAATCACCAAAGAAAGTATTTTATTGTCTAAATGTCTATGTATTCAAAAACATTGAATGCTTTGTTCTTATTGGCGTTAGTGTTACAGAATCACATTGTTTGATTTAGGGTACATTTGGTTTAGATTGACATATGTTTAATTACTTTTTTTGTTTTGGATTGACTTTTGTAGTGTCATAGTGTTACATTTGGATTGACGTTGGTGTTGTTGAGTCCTAGTGTAACATTTGGATTGACGTTGGTGTTGTCGAGTCCTAGTGTAACATTTGGATTAATGGTGGTGTAGTGTCATAGTGTAACATTTGGATTAATGGTGGTGTAGTGTCATAGTGTAACATTTGGATTAATGGTGGTGATGTAGTGTCATAGTGTTAAATTAGATTAACGTTGCTGTTGCAGTGGTGTGATGGAACATTTGGATTGACGTTGGTGTTATAGTCTATGACATAGTGGTATATTTATACCATTGGTATTATTTAAACAATATAATGCTTTTTTTTGGTGATCATGCGGCGACATTGCATTAAAAATACATAACTGCGTTAGCTGGTAACGTAATTTTTTCTGTAATGATCGACCGATCTTAAACGGGGCGTGAAGATTTCAGTCTGGCTGTTTCTATAGAGCAATGAATTAACTAATAGTTTCCGTAAGAAATATAGGGAATCACACTCGGTAGATGTAAATTTATCATTATAACGTAACATTTGGATTGACGTTGGTGATATAGTGTCATTGTGTTACATTTGGTTTGACGTTGGTGTTATAGTCTCATAGTGTTACATTTGGGTTGACGTTGGTGTTGTAGTAACATAGTGTTACATTTGGTTTGACTTTGGTCTTGTAGTGACAAAGTGGTACTTTTGGGTTGACATTGGTGTTGTAGTGACATAGTGTAACATTTGGTTTGACATTGGTGTTGTAGTGACATAGTGTTACATTTGGGTTGACGTTGGTGTTGTAGGTCATAGTGTTACATTTGGTTTGACATTGGTGTTGTAGTGACATAGTGTTACATTTGGTTTGATGTTGGTGTTGTAGTGACGTAGTGTTACATTTGGTTTGATATTGGTGTTGTAGTGAAATAGTGTTACATTTGGGTAGACATTGGTGTTGTAGTGACATAGTGTTACATTTGGTTTGACATTGGTATTGTAATTTTATAGTGTTACATTTAGGTAGAAGTTTGTGTTGTAGTGACAAAGTGGTACTTTTGGGTTGACATTGGTGTTGTAGTGACAAAGTGGTACATTTGGGTTGACATTGGTGTTGAAGTGTAATAGTGTTACATTTGGTTTGACATTGGTGTTGTAGTGTTATAGTGTTACATTTGGGTTGACATTGGTGTTGTAGTGACAAAGTGGTACTTTTGGGTTGACATTGGAGTTGTAGTGACAAAGTGGTACTTTTGGGTTGACATTTGTGTTGTAATGTCATAGTGTTACATTTGGTTTGACATTGGTGTTGTAGTGTCATAATGTTACATTTGGTTTGATGTTGGTGTTATAGTTTGATAGTGTTACATTTGGGTAGACGTTGGTGTTGTAGTGACATAGTGTTACATTTGGTTTGACGTTGGTGTTGTAATGTCATAGTGTTACATTTGAATTAATGTTCATTTTGTTTTTTCATAGTGTAACATTTGGATTGACGTTCATGTCATAATGTCATAGTGTTACATTTTTCGTTTACAAATATTTCTTTGATATAATGTCAAAGTTTTACATTTTGCAAAGACTTGGAAATGTTGTTTGTGTTGGCATTGAATCCAGTAAAGATTGACATTTATTCAAAGCACTGTACAGATTGCACGGATCGATTGACATACTCTTCCCAATGCAATGTTTAATATTGACCTACCAATGAAGGCCGAGACCATGATTATGTCCACTTTTTCCTCCACCGGAAGTTTAGTAATATCCCCATAACACAGCTCCACGACGTGCTCTCCGAATGACGTCACTACAGAGATGGAGTCCTGGAGTCTGATGGGCTCCCCCCGCGCCTTCATCCTGTAAACGTGCCGACGGAATTTGCCAAGTACTCGAGACTAGGTAAGTGTTGGAATTTTCATACGTTAATCACTGTTGCTGAAATTGTTTGATCCCCACACAGGAACTTGTTTCTGCAATGATGTCTAATGTTTTATCAATATTATGAGATGAACTTTATTGTATATAAAGTTTGTGGTACATCATTCCATGTCAAAGGTCAACATAAAGTTATATTTTAATAGTCCACACAACTACTCCAATTATAAACAATCCTTATATATATATAGCTGTATAGCTTTTTGATACAAGAATCGAAAGGTTCTTCTTGCATGGCAAACATTCATCTCATTAAAAACGAGGACAATCTTACATGTGATAAAAGACAAAAGAAAAACTGCCAGTTTCTGTAGCCCCTACACAGATTATTATATACGAATCCAAATACATCTGTAAAATTCAATGGCTACTTACAGTGTATGTAAATAGCACTTGAAATAAGTACACATCATGTATATATGCAAATTCCGATCACGACTTTTCACTTTTTTAAAATTGGGAGCATTATAAGATTACCTGAAAGGTGTACAAAAATGCCATCTTCGTCCTTCACTGGTCAGGTAAATGATAATCTCACTGATGTGTTGTCAACGACGCCTTTCCAACATGTCGAGGGAATGTAAACAATGAAACAAGTTAACTCGTACGCCGTTTTATTCACAGTCAGAAGCGGTTTTAATGGGCGGATCCTGGATTTAAAGTAAGAAGGTGCGTCAGTTGTAGGTAGGGGGTCCCAGAAGGTTCAAGGCAAAACCCTGTTGGTGGCACAGGGGCGAAGCTCCTGCATTCTAGAGATTTTGTAGGGTAAAAATGAAGTATTCAAAGTTACAAAATTACAAATTTTTAAAGGTTTCTAGATTAAAGACCTACGGTAATCCCATCAAAAGCCTCTGCCTTGCAGAAATATACAAAAAACGTTTTATTTTATTTTTTAGGAATAGCTGTAAATTAAACAATTTTTAAAACTGGGACTGTATTTAAT
Organism: Magallana nippona; assembly: GCA_033439105.1. Lineage (NCBI taxonomy): Eukaryota > Metazoa > Mollusca > Bivalvia > Ostreida > Ostreidae > Magallana > Magallana nippona. The sequence goes on along the minus strand of CM065923.1, from coordinate 46,639,187 downwards.
TGAAATTTAAAATATAATAACAACGCCAGCTTGTATAATAATAAACACGGAAGAGTCGTAAAAACACTAGCTACAAATAGTATAACCAATTACATAAAGGTGGTTCATTGGTCATAATTGAACCATCGGGGGTGCGTGCCTAAAAATGGGTTTACTATACGTTACACCATTGAACTCACGGGTTTTCTCCATACTAAACAGTTGAAATCGGTCTAATATATAGAAACCCATGAGTTTCCAAAAAGTGGATAATTTAGACTTTCAAATTGTTCATTTCCTTTGTCAGAAGGAGTATAATTTAACTTTATTTTGACAATTTAAGGGGGGGGGGTGCCGGATGCGAATAAATATAACTGCAACATACTTGATTGATACAAAGAATACCTTTGCAGACTGGTAGAACGCGCGGGTAGGTGGGGGGGGGGGGGGGTAGGCGATGTTATAAAGCTGGCGTTACGACCCTCAATTGCATGAGGGTTTTTTGTGTGTACCAACGGCAAGACCCTAAATACGGTTTAAGGTAGACCAAGTGTTTCAGAAATTTGTGTCAAACAAAACTTTGTTTAATTTGAACAGTTAAAACAACTAATAAACTTACAAAAATGCCAAAATATTTATACCTTTGCGCGTATATTTTCCTATACAGTGAGCTTCAGCTCACATGATCTAAAAATTCAACCGCCAAATTTTAGCACAATGAAGCATGATCTCGTAATTTATTAAATTATGCACCAAAATACATCGTGTTAGGTTATAATTTAAGAAAATGTATTGAGAGCCATTAAATAAAAAAAAAAGTCTTAATGATTTTCTACAGAAAATTTAAAAAAAATTACATTTATGTACAACACGACCTTCCAAAAAATTCACAAAAATGCATATTTTTGAAAATTTCGAAAAAATTAAATAGTTTACAAACTATTTTTATTTAACATTTATTAAAAGTTATATATTTTGTAATCAAAAAACCATAGTTTATCGAAATTAATCAGCTAGGTTTTGCCTGATAGTCTCCTGAACATGTATACCCCCATACTGTTGGATATAATTTTAAAAGTTGTTTTTTGAAAACAATAAAAAAATAATAAATTGTACCAAAGAGACACAATCTAATAGTCACTAAAAATGATATATTCAATAAAATTGTATTATACATATTAAAATTTTGGTCCTAGCTGACAAAACATAAAAACAAGTGTAGTAGCACCCCCCCCCCCTTTTCCGTCAAATAATTTTCTCCAATATTTTTTTATTTTACATATTTATAGTTTTTCTCTCCTTTTAAAAAATATCAGCTATATATTAATACTGAAGCCACTGAACCATACTTGTACAGTTCTTTTAATCAATTACATTTCATCTTAAATGAATATTGATTTGAGCAAAACTATAACCGGAAATTTATCACGCCGTGTAAAAAAAAGAACTGGACACAAAAGACACTGGAGTTACCTTAATATGGAACAAATAAAGTAATATGGGTAAAAAAAACTTTCACTCGTTTTCCCTTTATGGCATAAACATTGAAAAGATTTTCTTCAGAATAGCTGGTGTGGATTTTTACCAATCTACATGAAGTGATTCTTTAAGATATTTGGTCTTAATACACGAAACAGTCTTTCTGAACTCTACGTGAACTTCATGTTAACTACATGCATGTACATGTAGTTGTTTGGCTGGATAAAAATCTCAATTTTCTCTAATTATTGGCCATTTTTAAATCTTCATTTATCATATTTCGGAATACTATATGCAAGTTTGATATGGATTTGCTGGACGATTTCTCCTCAACCTCGGATTGTTTGCTATTGAGGTGCATACATGCACGTCGATGGAAAGCTTTTTTAATTGAATATTAAGAATTCAATTCGTATCAATTAAAAGACACGGAAATGGCCACCGTATATAAAAATAAATCCACTTTCTACATTATTAAATATAATTGTATGTTATAAATCATGCAATCAGACCGTGCATTTTGATGTTGCTGTCTGTTTGTTTGTTGTTGTTGTTTGTTTTTGATTGTTTTTATGGAACAATGACATTTTTGTGACGTCATATTGATATGACACTACATACGACAGTGTTGACACTTAATTACCATTATACCGTTACTATTTTAAGAACAGTTTAATAAATTATGCAACAAATAAATGATGACACAGCTCAAAGAACATCAATGTTCCTCGTCAATAAACAAAGATTTTGAAGTTGCTGGTTGATAAAAGTTTGTTCGAAGTTAAAGCCATTTGCTTTGGTCTAATTCTGTGAGAAGGAAAAGATTGTTTATCGTGTTTACAGCCCTCCATCTATCCAATAACACCAATATCTTCTGTAGTGGTGGCGGCGTCCGTGACGTAAATCTCCCCATCAGTGGTGGTGGTGGTATCTGTGAGAAAAAGAAAGAGGAATCAGAGACCGATAAATCAGCGTTCTAAAGGTATCAGAGAGAGAGAGAGAGAGAGAGAGAGAGAGAGAGAGAGAGAGAGAGAGAGAGAGAGAGATTGATTGAATATAGGTGAAGAGATATACAATCACGATGATGTCATTTATACAACAGACCTAGAACGATGGGAGTTGTAGAGGGAACAACCACCATGGTCGTGTTGATACCTACACAAAGGAGAAAAGACACTTGAATTCTAATACAGAACAAGTTTAGGCCTATATCTTTGATTTCAAAAAGGTTTTATATTTAAAAATACATGATAAGTGTACTACATGTTTATGTGTACATGTATATATAATGACTGACACATACACAGGTTTTGTTATGTCCCTCTATCAAATACTTGGAACCTACTAATCCAACATTTGAATTAAGCTATTCTTATTTAATTATTATTATTATTATAAAATTTATATAGCGATGTAATAAAAAATACTCTAAAGAACTTTACATAAAATGATAAATTTCCCAAATATAAGAAGAGTAAGACCCAATACATGATCATTTAGATATACATGATCATTTAGATATACATGTTCTTCATAAAAATCCTACCATCACACGCCGCTTTCTTCACATCTTCCTTCAATGTCTGCAGAGCGTCAAAGTTCTGGGCATTGAACACATGGTTAGGGTCCGAGGCGATGGAGTTCAATTCGGCCTTGTCCACACTGGACCCGATTCCGATAGCTACAACAGTTGCTCCCGTGGCCTTCAGTAGATTGGCTTGTGTCAAGGTCGCGGTCTTGTCGGTGGACGCTCCGTCGGTCAATACGATGACGAACAAAGAGGAATTGGAACGCGCCCCGTTGGTCGGCAGGATGTTGTGTTCTCTGATGTACTGTAGCGCCTCACCTGTCTGAGTGGACCCCCCGACGTTGTCCGTTTGTTGAATGGCGTCCAGTATCGGCCGCTTGGCAGAGAACTGGTTCAGATAGAAGTTGTTCTGAACAGTGGAACCAAACGACAAGACGCTGAACTGTACGTTGTTGGGGCCGACGGGAAGGTCCCTGACGAAGGTCTGTACAAAGTCCAGCTGTTTCTGGAAGTTGACAGGGCCCTCACTACCCGAGGAATCCACCGCGAATATTATATCGGCGCTTTGGATAAAACCGCAAGCTGAAAGAAATTAGTGACAAAATGATTATCTTTGCATTTCAACCACATTTCCAAAATAACGATTAAAAAACCACACATCACTGTATGAGCAGATAATATAATAGATATAAATAGATAATATATATATATATATATATATATATATATATATATATATATATATATATATATATATATATATATATTGATGTATATTTGAGTCCGTATCGAATAATGTAACAACGTTAACATTTGACCTACTTTGACAAGAGGTGAATGTCAGTTCCGAGTTGAGCTTGTTCAGAACGTCAAAGTTGGCCACGGTGAACACGTGCTGGGGATCACTGGCGATGCTGTTCAACTCCTGGGTGTTTACTCCAGATCCGATACCGATGGCTATCACCTTCATGTTCGGTTGTGATTTTAAGGCTGTGGCTTCCCGTTGTGTGTTGGCATGACTGTAAATGAATCGGTCATACTAGCACTTTTCAAGTAACATAACAACGGATCACCGTGTCTTGTTTTTTCAGCACAATTACTATTTGATTTTAAGAACTGTCTTGTTTTCAGGGGTTTTTTCTCTTAATTTGAACTTAGTGTATGTACAAAAATCTCTACTCTTATCGGGGTACGAATTCTTTTCAAGATGTACAGTTGAACATCACATAAGCTAGGTGAGATAAGATAATCAGTATAACAACAGTACTTCATGGACTGTCCGTCCGTCATCACTATAACGGTCCGGCTGGCGTTGGCTCGTCCACCGTGCGAGGGCAGGAAGGCGTACGTGCGGGCGTACTGCAGACCCTCATCCGTGTAGGTCGCTCCCGCGTCGTAGGGGATGCCAGAAATGGCTGCCAATAGGGCGGTCTTGTCACTGGACAGAAGAAGATAATGATAGGTGAAATAATGAATACTGACGGTAGAGTGTGTAAAGTTACAGAATAAGACAACACAAAGTAAATGAGTATATAAGATTACATTAGAGTTTTCTTTAATTACTCGCCTGTATTGGTTGAGTTTAACTCTCTCATGAACGTCAGATGAAAACGTGGCTACTCCGATCTGTGCGTTGTTTGGGCCGATGTCAAATTGTCTGGTGAAGTCCTGGACAAACGTAAGCATCTTCTGAAAGTTCAATTTGGTCTCGCTTCCAGAAGAATCGAGGAGGAAAACGATATCTGATAGTCCACTTCCACATTCTAGAGCCAATCAAAAAAAGTAAGCGAAATTCCCATTTGAAATTGTACGGAAACAGCAGCTACACTCCGGAACCTACACTAAAAACATCGATATACGTAAACGTTTATTATTTTACTACAAGACTATAGTGTTATAAACGACTTTAAGAAAACATTGATATACATGTACTCGTATAAATTCCCATTTTCTACTTAATAATAGATAACATTGAAATAGACTCCCTTTTGCTGAACACTTTGCGAAAAACTTGCACATACCTGGAGAAATGACTGGTGGGTTTGGAACTGCAAAGAAAGAATTTCCAATTTATTTCAAAACCACACAAGTGAAAAAAGAAACATTGTAGATGTATGAAATATGTGAATACTTGCCAGCACACGCCGCTGTTTTGATCTCGTATTGGATTGAATTCAGGGCGTTAAAGTCGGTGACGTTGAACACGTGTTGCAGGTCCGTGGCGATTCCATTCAGTTCTGTCTGACTCACACTACTCCCAATGCCCACTGAAATAACCTTGACACCCATCCCCTTTAAATCGTTGGCTTTTTGGATCGTCCTCGAGGTGGAGTAGGACTGTCCGTCCGTAAGAACAATGGCGATTTTCTGGGCGTTGGGTCTAGCGCCGTGGTGCGAGTAGAAGTGGAATTTGGCACTCGACAGGCCGGATTCTGTGTGGGTGGAGCCGCCAGTGTAGTGGACCGTGTCAAGCTTGTGTAAAATGGACTGCAGGTCTTTGTATGTGTTGAAATAAAACTCACTTCGACCGTAACTAGAAAAAGTTACCAAACCAAACTGAACATGCTGTGGTCCTACTTGAAACCCTTTCATAAATTCAGCGGTAAAGTTGAGTTCTTTTTTAAAATTTTCTACACCTTCACTACCAGATGCATCCAAAACGAACACAATGTCTGCTGGCTTGTCACCACATTCTAAAACCAAAATAAAATTTGAAACCGTTTCAGCTCAACGTAAAATGTAGGCTATACCATGCACGTGCAACTGGATACAACTGACAATAAATCAGAAAATGAAAATAAGGAATATGTGTATTTACCTGTATTTGGTTTCTCATCTGCAAAAGAAGATTTAGTATGCTACATTTTTTCTATGTATCATGAAAGAAAATTTTAAATGAAACACAGCGACTTTCATACTTCTACTATCATGAAAGAAAATTTTAAATGAAACACAGCGACTTTCATACTTCTACAAGTCTCAAGCTGTAAATCCGTCTGTAAGGTGGACAGCGATTTGAAGTCGGTGGCGGTGAATACGTGGTTCCTATCCGTGGCGATCACCGTCAGCTCCGACTTGTGCACGTTCTGACCGATCCCTATGGTGATGACCTTGATGCCCGCGCGATGTAACTGGTCAGCCATGACAGCAGTGGCAGGGGGGTCCGTGGACTGACCGTCAGTCAACACCACCAATATCTTTGGTACACTGGCGTCTCGAGCGCCATGTGCAGTAGTGAAACTTTCATTCTGAAATTTAAAAAAACAACAGTTTCCAATTCTATAATAAAGAGAGGACTTAGTCTAGCATTGAGTGGATAATCAATCATCACTCGCCAGAGGGCGTATAGCGCTTCGTTACATGAGAGGAGCGTAGCGGTTACGATATCTCTGGATAGAGATTGGTGGATATCTATGCTCATCTACTGTAACTAGACCAATGAGCCAGCTTTGTTACCAGTGCAAACTGCAGACCCAGGTCGGTGAAGGTACTGCCTGGGAGGTAAGGGACATAACCCGTGGCGTTCACAAGGTCAGTCTTGTTCTGATAAGTGTTGAGCCAGAAATAGCCGTGAGGTTTGGTGGAGAATGTAGCTAATCCGATCTGCACTGCATCTGGTCCAATGTCAAAATTATCTGTAAAGTTCTGAACAAATTCTAGCTGATGTTGGAAATTGGTAGCACCCTCACTAGCCGAGGAATCCAGCAAAAACATGATGTCCGCCTTGTTACCGTGGCAAGCTGTAACGAAATTAAAACAATTGGAGCATGTGAATGAAGAAAGCAATGTATCCACCGTCGCATAATTTGACGTTATTTTTCTATACCATTATAGCCACATGTGGTGGACTCGATATTCATCATCAGTGAATACAAGGCGTCATAGTCGTCCACGCGGTACACGTGCTGGGGGTCCGTGGCGATGGCCTCTAGTTCTGCCTGGTTAGCTCCCTTTCCGATACCAATAGATATCACCTCGATCCCCATCTTGTGGAGTCTGTCGGCGGCGGCAGCTGTTTCCGTGGGCGTGGTCGACTCTCCATCGGTCAGCACGATCACCCACTTCTCCACACCTGGTCGTCCACCGTTGGAGGAAGAAAAACTGTTGTTGGCGATGTAATTCAAAGCGTCCTCTGTGTGGGTTGATCCTAGGTGATGCCTGATGCTGGAAAGAGCACCCACGACTTGGGTTTTAGATGGGTATTTGTTCAGAGAGAATTCGGGATGTACTCTAGAAGCGAATGACACCACACTGAATTGTGTTTCGTTTGATCCCACGTTGTACTGTCTGACGAGGTTTTTAATAAAGAGCGTCTGTTTTGAGAAATCTGTGGATGAGATGCTTGATGAGGAGTCCAAGGCAAACACGATATCTGCGACTGCTGATTGACAATCTGAAATTGCATGAAAACTAACATAATTAGCGGTGCAGAACAAGTAAAAAATATCCTCATGTTTCTTAAAAGGAAACTGACTTAGAGTTGTAACTTACTAGTGAAAAATTTCCTCATGTTTCTTTAAAAGCAAAAAGACTTAATTCGTACTTACTTAGTGTAAGAGGAGGAGAAGGAGTGGGAGGAGGAGGAGACATGTGGAGAGTGGTAGGTGTGTAATAACGGGACACTTACGTAAAGCTGCTTGCTGACAAGCCGCGTTAGTGAGTTGGTTTTGGATAGTATTTAGAAGATCGAAGTCTTGCACCTCAAACACGTGACTTGAATCGCTAGCAATGGCCTCCAGTTCAGAGTTGGAAACGGAGTTACCAATACCAACAGCAATGACCTCCGCGCCAGAGGCATGCAAAGCCTGTGCCTGAGTGCTGATAAAATACAAATATAAAGAGTGGTGTTTACACTAATGAAGTTCATTGCTGCGGTGTGTGGTTGGGATTCCTAACGATTTAATGAATTCGAAATGAATTGAATTAAGATAATTTTTAAATTGATTTTGATATAATGTAAGAATCGATATGCCTCTATCGAGGCGAAACCCCTTCTTTCATTCCGCCTTTTTAGCAATACTAAGGTACATACAGGGTGTTGGCATGGCTTGATGACTGGCCGTCGGTCAACACAATGACGATCTTCTCGGCGTCCGGTCTCCCTCCGTGCTGGGGCTGGAACGAGACTGTCTGCGCATGACTGAGAGCCTTGTCCGTGTAAGTGGCCCCCGGTCTGTACGAGATCTTTTGGATGCCGCCCACCACGCCTGATACAGTGGAGTAGGTGTTTAGGTAAAACTCGTTGTGGACTGACGTTGCAAACGTGACGACGCTGAATTGGGCGGCGTCCGGTCCGACGTTGAATTGGTTGACGAAGTTCTCCACGAATTGGACCTGTTTCTTAAAGTTATCCCTCCCCTCGCTGTAAGATGCGTCCAGCAGGAACACGATGTCCAGCTTGGACTTGCATCCTGTAAATAATGCTTCTTGTCTCAGTTAAAACTTATGTCGAGAAAGAACTTGGTATGTAATTATATTTAGAACACTATTATACATGTATATGATTGACCTATTTGGTGTTTTTTCTTTACGAGTTGAGTCACGCTTCTTCACTCGGGGTTGAGAGGAGGGGAAGGACTTTAACTAGTATTGTTCATGCTAATCCCATTCACTAAATAAATATTGATGTTGATATGCACAGTGATCGATTTTGTATCAGGACGAACATATAGTATTACTATGTATCTGCAGAATTTGTATTCGGTACTACGCCTTCGTCGGAGAACATTTGACATAACTGTAAAATGTTTGACCTTCGAATTCAGAACTAGCAAAGTGTGACAAATTGTGACCGATGATAAAGTTTGTACCAGCGCAATCTGGTTCTAAAAGCATATGGATAATCTCACAAGGAAATCAACTGGGCATATAGCCTTCCCTCAAACTACGATGATATACTTGTCGGTTTTTGAAGTAATTTAACATTCATAACTTAACCTCGTTTTATGTCTTTGGAAATTATTCTTTAATCATTATTTAATATAACAATTTGAATTGTACTCTATATATTAAAGTACATTGTACACTATATATATAGAAGTAGGTCATTGACATTGTATTCACCTTCCTGAAATTATTATTGCGCAATCTTGGTATAGTTTATAGTCTTACATCAAATAAACACGGCAGGGAATTTTGAAAGTTTCTCTTTTTAATTTAACTTTAATTTTGATTAACTTTATTTTTTTCTTTATTTTCTTCATTCTTTTTTTTTTTAATCTTTTTTATTTTATCTAATAAAAAACTAATAATGGGTTTAATTAAGACTATCGCAGAATTATAAACGTTACTTTGTTTTAAGAAAAATAACCCTATAATTGTGAGTTAAAATTTGTAAATATTTAAAATAAAATTATCCTTATTAAACTCTAGGTTTGGTGAGTCTCTCCCTAGAGCCGATTTACCTGAAGGTACCTGTGACCAAACCCCGGCTGCTATAGCCCCCAGTAGAATCAACAGTCTCATCGCGGCCTGTGAGATGTCAAGTATCTTGTGCGTGTCCTGTCTGTATCCTCTTGTCTGTTGAAGAACGATCCAATGCTTGCCTGAGAATGGTCAGATTGCAAACACCTGTTCTTCCAAAGAAGGAACAGATTATCTAGATCTTTATATTTAGACAGAAAGTTGCTCAAGATTTCAGATACACAAGCAGTGTGATTTTTTTACATCATTGTAGATAACAGCCATTGGTGCTCGATCCCCATTTAGTTCAATGAAAAAAAAATATTCCCCATAAATGACTATGATATCAGTATACGTACGCGTCGGAACCGGGGGATGGGCTTAGCCCCCCCCCCCCACAACCATAATCTTTTTTTTCAATTTTTTTTTGCTTTTCAAGCTTTCTGATAAGTTTACCCCCCCCCCTTTCAATTTGCTTCCCCGACGCCACTATTTTATGTTATGTTTGTGAAAGTGCTTAATAAAGTCGGGTTCGGTATTCACATGTGTATTACCAGCAAAAGAACAAAGTTTCATCATTTAATAAAGATAAAACGGTATTTAAAAGTTACTAGTTTCGTTACTGAAGGTAAGTCACATAAGGATAACGTGTATTTCTTTTTAAGACTCTGTTAATGTTCAATGACACGTGTTTTACAGTTTTTGTTCCGAATTTCCTTAGGCCATTACTGCCCGACGATTACTAACACGTCCTCTTGATCAGTTACAAGTACAACGTTTTTTTGTGTGGTTTTTTTTGTGTTTTGTTTTGTTTTTTGTTAGTTTATAAATCTCATGATTTTCCTATCCAATATTTAATATCATTAAGACAATTTGTAGTTGCTGGTTATTATAGAACAGCTATCATCTGGCCCCGCCGTCACCAACTTTCCTTTAGTCAATACTCAGCCTCAAGTCTGAGTATTGACCTCAAATACATGCACTTTTCTTAGAAGGATTTAAGTTGAGGAATGAGTTGAGTGATTTGAAAATTTTGGTGACGGTGGAGCCTGATCACTGTTAAAAATGTGTAAATTTCGATGATTGGCATTTAAATTGAAATATGATCATGTAATTGTGCAATTTTATCAATAACAAAACAATACATTTATAACTATAATATAGTACTCTTACTGAGCCCCTGTACTCTGCCCCAAGATGTCACAAGATCTCAGTTGTACCAATGGGATTCAACTTACTCCCCCATCACCCCCTTTCCCACAACCATCACCACCACCCAACAATGTAACATTAATATTACATTAACATCTGGATCTGCAATTGAACTGCCTTTTTAGGCCCTGGTTTATGAAAATTGAACATGCCTCATTAGTTTGTTTAGTTTCACACTTTTAATGTACTTGATGTTTCTATTTTATGATTTAAGATGAACTGCTGAGATGTCTAAAGCCACAAAAAGAAAACATGTCACCAAAGAAGTCCTAGATGAATTTGTTTTGCCAACAGAAAATCAACAAGTTGTTAGGGTAAGTTTAGTATCAATCAAGAAAATTCTCAGGAATACTTTTCAGTTTTTTATGGACTAATAGAAGGTGATATTCTGTAGGTGACTGCTGGCAGGGGAAACAACCTTCATGAAGTGGAAACTGCCAAGAAAGAAAGGTTCCTTGTTAGCATGCCCACAAGGTTTAGAAAGAATGTCTGGATCAAAAGAGGTAAGTTTTAGTTTTTATATATTCTCATAAACATTTTAAGTGAAATTTGAAAAAATAATCAGATGCCAAAACAACCTAAGATGTGAGATGGTAGTGTACATATTAATATTTTTTTTTGGGGGGGGGGGATGTTTTTTTTTTAGGGGGGTGGGGGGGGGGGGGGGAGTTTGGAGTTATAATTCAAATGAAAGTTATTCTCTTATGAGGGTTCAACTTCAACATTTGTCCAATTTTCCGTGTCCAGATGATTTTGCATTGGGACAAGTTAATCTTCACAACCACTTGTCTGAAGGGACACGTCATTTTCTTAAAACAGTTACTATTTCATTGTCCTGCCAAAGTATCTATAAAATTGAATAATTCTAGCAAAGACAGACACAATAAAATACAGCTTGGCAAGTCAAGGGTGACAATCCACAGTGTTTTTATAGAGAAACACAGAGGATTGTCACCCTTGGCTATCTAAGATGGATGAAAAAAGATCGAACTTCAACTTAAAAAAAGAGATCTGAATTTTAAGAATTGTTTGAAGTTTCCAGGCTCATTGTATAGTAGTAGGAACTAGAATTAGTGTAGTCAATCTACCGGTACTTGTTTTTAACAACATTTGTGTGATCAACCTTTATTGTAGCAAATTGTAATCGATCACTTCCAGCAAAAATATTTATTCCTGTATTATTGTTATACAGTAAGAAGATTTAAGCCTGTTAGTATTTTTCTATAATATTTTAAGCAATTTTTTTTTGATACAAATATTCATATAATGACTGCAATTAAGATAACTTTCCATAAAATGTATTACAACAATAAATTGTGTGCAGATAACTTATACCAATATATGAGTTAATGTTGAGCCTTGCTTACAAATTAATTTTCCTTAAAGTTGTGATATTTGATAATTATTTAGGTGACTTTGTACTTGTTGAGCCTATCGATGAAGGTGAAAAGGTGAAGGCAGAAATAATAAGCATACTGTATAAAGATCAAATCAAGTATATCCAGGAGGAAGGCAAATGGTAAGATAGTTCCTACTATTCTTGAGTTAATATCCAATGCAACTTTCAAATTTTGATTCCCCCTGTAATGTTGATTCTTTCATGCCGAAAGATTCTCTCTAGAACACTTCAACTGCCTTTTGTGTTGTAGGCCACCAGAGTTTGCTGTGAAAGAAAGCAATCCGGATGAGGGAATTCCAGCAGACATGTTACCCCCAAGTGATGATGAGGATGAGGACGGAGAATTAACTGTTGTTAATACTAACCGGAGACAAATTGCCATGTATGAGGAGAGTGATGAGGAGAGTGAAGAGGATGAAGAAGAACGCTAAAGATATAAACAGATTGTGATTGATTAAAGAAGTCTATTGATTCAAAATTTATTTTAAAGAGCACAGATATGATGATTACATTTTTTTGGTGTATCATTTTCTATAAAATGTAAACAGCATTTCAATATAATGGTTGCACACACGTTTAAATATATAACTCATGGGGATCCCTCTTGAGGCCAATTCAGCATCTTTAGAATTCCATACCGGCCCCGACACCTAGGCCCAGGGCCATAGCGTCCGTACTTCTCCAGCTGGCACTCCTTCCTAGACGACCTCCAGCCGATCTGCTGGGTGGAGGTCATTGGGAAGCCGGTCCGGGGGCGGGGCGGATGGATGGGGGGAAGTTTGAGACCCCTGGTCATTGACCCGCTCTGTGTGGTGGGCTGGTACTGGTGATGCTTGAGCTGCCAGCTCAACTGAAACAGTTACCGAATTCTTTGTTTACTTCTTTGCAATGGAATAAAGTTTTGATCAAAACTTGTTGATATTGTCAGTTTTTGTATCGTTAATGGTAATACATTTGCAAACATAAGGAGTAGAATAAATAAAGTTGCAAGGTAATTTTTCATGTATATGTACTTGATGTTTTATATATATACATATATAAGTATAGAATAAAACCATTACTAATTTATAATCCTGTACTAAATATCCCCATCTTTCAGGCCATTTTTGTCTTTGGGATGTTGATTCATGCCTTACATGGTCTTTCCTGGTAAAATGAAACAAATCTTATGTAAAACTGCTGTGCAGAGATAAATTGTATTGGACTGTTGTCAGTATGTATTTTTTAATAATACAGTATACAAGCCAATACATATTATATAAAGTGAACGTGTGTATGCGACTCAAAACGCAGAGACAAACATGAACAAAATGAATTATTTAAGACGAAGCGGTTGATCAATCTAATAACGCCTGAGAATCGGTGTTTGGTTCACGGAGTAAATAACGACCTGTTCAAAATTCTTCAACAACAATGTTCACAACTTTAAAAATACAATGAGTACTCTCAATACTTCAGTTGAATATTGTCCAGCTCAATTCGATTGTAAGAGAATGTTGTATCAAGTATACTTTTAGACATTCTAATATAGCTCGTCAGCATTGTAATTTTAATAGACATATTATCAATCATTACAATTATGTGTCCTCGACACCCGGTGACAGAAAGGACATTTGAATAACACGGTTTATTGTGACTAGAATGGCTTAGTGGTTAGATCACCAGCCTTTAGGTAACCTAATAGAACGAGGCATTTTAAGTTGAGGGTTCGATACCACATTAAGGCTATTATATTTTTCTTTGTGTTAATTAAAATTTGCACTCAAAAATCTGTTAGTTAATATATTTTTTTGGTGAATATCAACTGACAGATTGCAATAGGAAAGTATTAAAAAAAGATGGCGCAAATGCCCATAGGTTCAGTAGGAAAAAACAAATTCAAAATTAAGATTACTTTTTCATTAAAATCTATTTAAGTAATATAATACAGTTTTGCAAAAGCAACTTTTCTAACTTAAGTGAGTGTCAATATATTTTGTATACATGTTTTAAACCAGCTTTATTCCCCATTCAGGTAAAATATTGGTACTTGTCAAAAAATAATTGATATGTTGAATTTGTTTTCTTTGATCATTAAAAAAATTACAAAATTCAACTGCTATAATAAATGATAATCAATAAGCAAACAAAGTTCAATAACTATGTTTGTGCCGTAGCATGCAGATTGTTCAATGGTAGTTTTAAAACAAATCTTACAAACCTTAAAAACATCTTTTTCATATGGAGATTGTTTTACAAAATATAACTGCATTTCATTTGATAATTCATATAGTGTATTATACTTATAATCGCTAAATGTTTTTTGCACCATATTTTTGGATATGTTTTTACCTTCAACTTTTCAGTTTGATTTGTTCTAGATACGAATGTTTAACACATGTTTTTGAAATACCAGCTATTTCATACTTTTCATAAAACAAACCGAGAATTTAAAAAATCTAGACAAGCTGTTATTTTCTCTATGACAATGCTTGATAGAAGTTTATTGTCAGTATCATTTACTTTAGTATCTACAAAATGATTGATAGTAATAAAAATCAATGGAGACTGTTCTTTCGCTGACTCTCTATTGTCCATGACAATTAAATAACTTTTAAATGAAATATTCACAATTTTTTGAAAACTTACCATATCTCGTCGTTGTGAACAAAATTAATATGATTTTTCAAAACGTTCGGCGATGCAGCCATGTTATTGCATTTGTGACGACTTGGTTATTTATGACGTCGCAATGTTAGAGACATCATTCGCAAGGCATGACGTCACAATGCTAGAAACATTATTCGATACTCCTTGGTCGATACCTTACGTCATCTTATCTGAATATGTTTACACAAAAGTTACCGGTTAATAAAATCAATCGTATAATCTATAAAGTTATTGATGAAAAACTGATGTTGTGCATGTGGTGTATACAACCTGTTGTACCAGGGGTGTATACACTCAGATGTTTGTGCGAAATGTTTAAGTAAATTGCTATATAAATAAAAAGTGTTATTGAAATCGTACCTTTTCCATTACTCTATATTATGGCTTGCTTGAAGGGAACTGGAATCTTGCTGACTCCCTCAATTGTATTCTTTAATTGTATACTAAGAATGACACATATTTCAGTATTTATTTACAGTGTATACATGTATTTGAAAAATCATAAAATCTTCAATTTAAGAACCCTGGATATCATTTGATTGTTACCTTTTGTCTCTAGACAATATCCGAATATACATGTAATTAAACACTATCCATACAGCAGACCCATGGAATCTCCTCTGTCGTTCTAATACTATTTATACTCTACCTATAATAATACACAATTTTACAATGACAATGACTTCAGCATAAGTCGACATTAGTTAAAATACCATTCAGCGACACTTGTCTAGCACAAAGAAAAGATACAAATTGTCTCAAATCCTAGAAAAAATTGTAAAAACTTGAACGAACATTTGAGAATTTGCAATTTGAGATTAAAACTGAAATATTGTTACCGTTATTGCAGTATTTAATGATACTCGGGGGGGGGGGGGGTTCATGCATTGATATCTAACCCTACAAAACCCTATTGCTGAGGTAAATTGTTTGGATTCAGGCATTTAAGAAAGTACTGCAGACAATAAAATGGGTCCGATAATTAAGTGTGTTTTATATTTAATGCAGCTTTCGAAGAGTTCATCCATGCTTGCATTAAATTTTAGCAAATAGCATGTTTTCTTTTAAAATGTGTTAATTTATAATAATATAAGAGAAAATATAAAAAGACAAAATCTTTTTATCAAGTTATTTTATTTTCAAAATTCAACTTCATAATACAATATATATACGGTATATGCTATAGTTGACAAACGAATGTACTCGTGAACTAATGTTGCAAAAAGATATAATGAAATCCATGACAGGGTACAAACAGCTGCAAGTAGATTGCTTACAGATGTTTTGTGCTTACAGATGTTTTGTCAAACACAGAAGTGAAACAAGAGCAGACACTGTGAGCAGTTGCAATAACTTTAGTCTGAGTTGGTGTTTCGATGTCCCAGCGTTGATCTGGAAAAACGGACTGCATGGATAGTCCCTGGCCAGTAACTCAGCCTCGTATACCACCGCACCAAACGGCCAGTCTGAAAGTCCATAGAAACTGATTGTTAAATATATACACATAAATATGTAGTTACAATTTAATCGTGATTCCGGGAATTGAGCAATGACTTCTTTAAAAAATTGTATATACATGTATTGCTCTAATACAATAGAACAATTTGCACACTTGGCGTAATAAATGTCAAACGATTGTAATGATCAATTTACAAATTGCAGCAAGAGGATGGAATGATCGACAAAAGTACAAATTTTTGTTATTTGATAAACGTAAGCCTATTTAAATAAATCGGAATTTTTTCATCATGAAAAAAAGTCCGCTTAATCTTACCCAATGATTTTCCGTTGATATCTTTAAAAGAATAAATCCTGTTTGTGTTCACCGGAAATCCATAAGAAAAGGTAAGCAACTCTGTAATGTAGAGCGCCATCATACAAGTATTGGAGCCAAATTCTGGAGGAACGTTATACACAGATGCCGCATCGTCTATAGTCTTCATTGAAAAGAAAGAGGTAAAATGTACTAGAGGATATCATCAAACTTTAAGATGTTTAAAAACTTCATTCATTTTGTTAATTAATGATTAATACAAATTAAAGAGACGCCGTGTTGCCTTACCTTACTGCAATAGATATGTGCAGTTTCGTTCAGCTTCTCAATATCAAGCCTCCCTGAAGAATCGGTAGCTTTCAAATCAGTTGCTACGAAGGCAAAAACAGCAACGGCGTAGAATATGTCTGAACCAACGGAAGGCTGATAAATGGAGCCTATTGCACAGGGTTTGGGATAACAAGTGTCGTAAGAAAGTCTTAGAAAGTTTGATATGATCGTAAGGCACTCGGAGGGAGAACTGGACCCCCGGAATATCACAGCGGTGTCCCCGTATTCGTAACTGTAATTGTCATCTGAAACATACAGAATTTACGAGTAAAATACTTCAATCAACACAATAAGAAGATCTACCCCAAGACAGTTAAGGAGGCTGGTGGTCAAGAAATTATTCATCAGATCTACATTATTATGCAAGTTTATGGCTTAAAATACTATATCCATCATTTACTAAAGAAGGAATCAGTATATTTTAGCTTTAAAATTTAAAATATTATCCTATATCTTTATGCAGAGTTTTTTCTCTCAAGGAGATCAATATAGACCAAATATGGCCGCGACCATCAAGCCCTCTTAACAGTTGGATAACACAACAATTTCAACAAACAACTTGTTACCAGTGCAAGCTCTTACTCTTCAATGAACAGGGATTAAAGATGTCGTAGACGTGTGGGTTCTGTTGTATGAGGTAATCTTTAACTCTCCTTTCCATGTAATCTTTTCCAAAATTCAAATAACTGTGAGAATATAGATTATATACTCTTCCAGAGATTCGAAGTGTAAACATATGAGCTAAGAGAGGCCCGTCTGGTAAAAAGGTTATCTGTGTAGATCCACCTCCCATTTCTAGGACGCCAACCGCTTTTGATAAGGACCTGAAAATCGAATTAAATATGCAATCATTATTTATGACCGAATTTTAAATGAAAACGTCAAATAATCCTGTTCAAATTGCTTTTCATCATAGACTTAAGATGTCTTACTGGTTAGAAGAAAAAAATCCATTATGATAGTTAGCAGTAATCCAAGCGAACACACCCTCCTCCTCGCCAGAGAGAATTCGGACGCTCCTTTCACTATACATAAAGCCGTGGTTCCTTTTGTCTGACAGTACACTGCGCACCACGTTCATCAAAGCAACGGCTTTCTCTTCTTTTAAAAACCGGAGACCTATTCATCATAAATAATTAAAATCATTTATTTATTGATCACGTTTTAAAGTAATATTGTAAAGACAACGATAAGTTGAAACATTTGTGCAGTATAATTTACCTGCAGTTGCCAGAAGATAGATATGGGTTTTGTAATGATTACTGGAAGGCACTTGTGATTCGGCAATAGAGGTTATATTGAGAAGATATTTCGGAAGTAAATCTAAACTATCCTGAAATGAACTCAATGACGGTTTTATTCTTTCTGAAAAGTTCTCTGTAATTTGTAGCGTGGATGAAGTGGATTTTCGTTCCGGCCATGAGTACACCCTGAGTTTGGTACTAGAACTCCCGGCATCAAGCATGACACTATAGAGAACCGACACTGCGCATGCCCTGTCCACAAGGAAAAGGGTAGCCATACTAAATATGACATACGTAGTCATTTCCTGTAATAGAAGATCAAACCTTAAAAAGATTTTAATTATTTCATATTGTTTGGCATCTTGAGAAACATATTACCTGGTTATTAGAATCATTGTGTTTTCTAACGAAACAAGTAATATATAGTGCTCAAATAATTTTCTTTTTAGGGTTATACAAATATCAATTGAAAATCATCTAAACTAAAAGTATACTTTTTGGTCCACTTAGAGTTAACTTTGTGCTCGCGTTTGCGTTCTACTGGTTTAATTGCTCACCAAGTTGCGTTAACCGTTTACAGACAGTTCGCATACCGTTCACACATCATACGTTCAGATTTCGCTCAACGTTCGTTCAGCTTTCGCTTCTAGTGGGAAACGTTTCAGGGACTGAAGACCCCCCCCCCCGTTCCAATGCCTTTGCAAGGAGTAATGAAATTTGGATAAATAAAGTTTCAAGGTCGTGTCAAATTTTTGCGTGTCAGCCTAATTTTCAATGCACATAACAAAAAACAAAATGCAGAAAGCCAAAACATTTACATGTACATCTATATGTTTGAAAACCAAAATGAATAGAGCACATGCAGCGGGTCAGGAGGGAGTTTTCCTTCGTGAACACCATCTTGTTGAAAAAGCACCCGGTTTATAGACTCTCCCTTCCTAAATATGGAAACAACCTATTTTTAATTTTACCTCATAGGAAAACCTTATCAATTTCAACAGATTCCATCTGATTAACAGCACGTTTCCCTCTACGTGTACTTATACTTTTTTTTTCTCGCATCATCACCGGTGAGAGATCGGTTTGTCCAGTGTGAGACAGCAGTGTGAGATTTTTCTGTCTTACACTGTGTATAACTACGCCGCTTAAAACGTAAACAAACGTTGTCTGCTGTAGGGAAATGAAAAATGATGGATTAAGAATATCCACTAAGTAACTTTTTTGCTTAATTAGTTACAGTTTATGTTATACAGTCGTATGCTCTCATTTTGACTTGCACTATTTGAAGCACGCGGAGGGATAAACCGAAAGTAATCTTTTGAACGTCATAACAGAATGTTGTCAGACCTCGTTTTTTAACGTAAGATAATGCGAGAAAAATAATCATTCATTATATATTCGTGTAGGATAGTGAAATTCCACCTCGGGGCCAAGATTCACGGTCTAGGACTCGGCAAAGCCTCTCCTAGACAGTGAATCTTGTTCCCTCGGTGGAATTTCACTATCCCACACTCGTAATAATGAATGATTCTGTTAATCTCACCTTAATAAAAGTATGGAATTCATATCTTAAGCACTAGTTAGTTGGTTAGTTTCCTGTGTCAACGACTTTATAGTTCAGGTGAGCGACGTAGCCCGACTAATGAACATTCTTTTGTTATTTTTATAATTTTTAGGAACTGATGACACAATGAAGTCCTTTTCATCGGACATAATATTGTGCATATTAAATGTATGAAGATATCTATGAATTCACATAATTTTCCTGTGTAATCGATTTGATTGACGAATACGTGAAATATTAAACACTAATTCTACACTCATTGTTTGCTGTGTATACAGTGTATTCATTTGTCTAAACATGCGTTGAAATCCATATCGATTGACCAACGTTAAAATACATGTACATTTAAAGTCTATTTTCTAAATATAAAAAAAAAAGTTTGCAGGGAGGACCCCCCCCCCCCCCAAAAAAAATAATAATAATACCTGCTAAGAAACTACATTGTATTCATTATTATTTTTTATATGTCTTAAAAAATAGTTATTTTTGTAGACTCTCAGCCGAACCTTTCGTTTTGTACTTAAACGCTGTACAAGCATATCAGAAAGGAAATGGATTGATAAAATCCGGGAACAAGAACAAGAGTTTTACTGCCTTAAGTTGGCAGTTGGAGGAAATCGAACCCAGAACCATTTCTTGTAGGCCTCGGGGGGGGGGGGGGGGGGGGGGGGGGGGGCTAGGTAGCTGGAGAACATCAAATTTACAGGGCCTTTTTACGACGCTCTTTACATTGCCTTGCAGGTCATGAAGAAATCAATTCAATGCATACGCTTGCAATTTCTGCAATATTATTCTAATCTTATCGAATACATGATATCTATAAAATGCTCATTCCGCCCAAGTTCTACCAAGAAAAGCAACCAACTCCATAATATTGTTGGAATGTACAAATTTTACATGCATATACGTATATTACATCTCCAGGTCCAGCTCTGAGTGTTCATCAAATTCAGTGAAGTCAATGAAGTTATAAACAGATTGGACTTCAACTCTGTATTACAATTTTCTTTTGGGGAATTTTTAAATAAAATTTCCTTTTATTTGTCAGTATTCCTGAATCACTATTTATGTCGTCTGCATTATTTGTGTGTTTATACACACAGTATGGTTTGATTAACATAAATTCAACGTCTCCAATTAGTTGTTGGCTAATAATTAATATAGGGCCTTTGACCACTGCTGTTTTACATAAATGAAAACCATCAAGCCCAAACAATTTTTAAAGTGACTAAAATATAGATTTTATCCTCGTCATTTTCTGAAATTGGGAAATAGTTATTTTAACTCATCACAAAGACTAAGAAGAGTACAGGTGCGCGGGATTTTAACAAGAGAATCCAGCTTACCTTTATTGCTCCAGGCTAATTGTACACTAGCAGGAGGCGTCAGTAATGGTATAAATGTAACATATACCTCTGCTCCAGGGGAAGGGGTCGGGTTTACGACAATAACGAGAAACCTTCTATAAACATGGTACATTTATTTATACAGAGAGCGTCTTACAGCTGGGGCGCAGAAATAATAATAGAATCTTTAGGGAAATATCAAATTCTAGGAATAATAATAAAAAGGTTTAGAGAATTCAAGGAGCTTTCCACTTCTGGACTTGTATGTTTTGACTGTCCGTCATAACATTTAAATGCCTTGTTTACTGGAGTAAGGCTTACAGTTATTTCTCAATTCCATCGCTGAACAAGTCGTGTATCCATATAATCGTTAGTAGCTTTGTCCGTCTGTCTTCATCTTTTCATAATGACCACAATTGATACGTCGATTTAGGTCCGACAGATGCGGAGTGCCTTATGGATGGGATCAGAGGATATACTACGTATTATTGTGATACAGATTCCTTGAAACATCTCCTGGTTTTTATGAAGGTTGTTAAACTGGTAGAATCGGTTTTCTCCGTCAGAGCATTTTTCTTAGATAGTGATGAAGATAATTGTGATTCAACAACAGGGGGATTTAGTATTAATTCTGTTCACTATGTCTACATTGTAATATCTGAGTTTGATCTTCTGACAATTCTCACCATTAAAGTAACACTGAATTCTGAATATATAGTATCTGATCTGAATCAAGAAATACCGGCCAGATTCTTAGATTGTCAAACAAGTCCCAGAAGAATTGAGCTATTTGCTCTGGATGATCAGAACTGATAAATATGTTCGCTGTATTATAACTATATTTAGGGCTTTCATACCTTTCTTTGTGTACATACTCACTGCATGTGGTGCAACTGGCGTGAAATTGTGCATACCTGCATATCATTTATTTCCACGCTAGCTTCCTGTGTGATTGATATCTATATTTTGACTGTACGAAGCAATCAGGTAATGGAACCGAGGAGTTCCGTGATTATAACTTTCTACACAGAGTGCACGCAATCACATTGATATTGGACGTTGTGGTGATGGAAACGTCTGTCGATCTCCCAAATTAATATCTTATTGATAAACATTCACATTCATACCGTCTCTGCGGTGCAACGCTTCAAAGATCAAAGCAAATGTCTGGTAGAATCTTCAGATTTATTCCTGACCAAGTGTACTACAACCTAGCTTCCGAGACAGTCCGACCTAGTGACCGGGAGACGGGGTTTATTACCATAATTACTGACATTAAAACTCTTTTTTATCCATGAGATATAGTAGATTGTTTGATTACTTTGGCAAGTTCGTCTTAATTTAACCGTTCAAGGATTCATATTCCCTCTGATTATTTTTTTTTTTTTGGGGGGGGGGGGGGGGGGAGGTCTTACGTTAACTGTTTTTTAGGAGGAAAAAAGGGCCGAATAAAGGATTTAAAATATTTACTATCTGAAATATAAAGACAATTACATAAATGGCAAACGTAACACCTATTCACAAATGCCCCGTATAACATGGTTCACATTGAATACACTACGTGTCACTAGATTGATAAAATCCAAATTATTGATTGGGTTAGACTGCTAATATCTGATTGATAATATATGATTGATTGATTGATTGATTGATTGATTGATGTAGGTTTTAATGATGGAAACCGGGAATTCATTTAGTCATGAAGGTTTATTTCAGGTCAAGGGCATTGAAGGTCAAGTATCACCGACTAAATTGGTTGACTTTCAAATCTAATTTATGCTCGGATTTAGTGGGGGTCGGAGGGGTCGGATGTCCTAGAAAATTCAAACTTATTGTATTTAAAATTACAGAAAATAGCCCTCGGACACCCCCTTCCCGACAAACAAAATTACCCCTCGGTGTTTGATATTTATGTATAACACTGCCTAGATTTTGTTTGGTGTGTATCAGTATATAGATGGAGAAGAGCCGTGATCAATAGTTTATGAGTGCTTCCTGTAATTAGTGATATCGGTGTATCTCATTAGCGGGGCGAGTTATTTATCGACTGGTCAGCAAGGTTACACCACAACTCTCATCCAATCCACTCCAACCTAATAGGTCCAGCAGAGTACATGCGGCCGGTCTAGATCTGCTTATACAAACACACGTAGACCCCATAAAGCGCATACGATAAGATATGTTAAAATCATATAGTAGACAGTTTGTCATAAACTGAGTTTTGTGGAAATGTGTGCAATATTAACCTACTTACGAAATCATTTCTCTTTTTGTTGATGTTTATTTTTTATATAGTAAAAAATTTAAATTGGTTCGTGCATGTCAAGAGATATGCTTTCTCTTTGAAGCATTATGCAATATAACGGTTCGCTCTTAGCTTCGTTATTGGTGTATGGTTGATAAAAAGAACTCTTTTTGATGTGAAGTTGTATGTTCATCGAAGCTTAAATAATCAGCTTAACTTATTTTCAAAACAAGAAGGAAAGCCTTATATTATTTTTAATTTTTTTTAATTCTACAGGATAAACGCTAACTTATGTGAAGCTTCACACCATGCAGGTGTATGTTGTATGTTGTTTACAGAAAATCAAGATGACATAAAATGAGTCAAAACCATCATTCATATAAAGTATAATACCAGTAAGTATGGCGATTTGGTTGATTCAAAAAATAAAATAAAAAAGTTATTTCGGGAGGTTGGGTGGTCAACAAATTAACCATTAAATCTTCCTTAAATTTTCAGATCTGATTTGTTGAGTTAAGAAAAATTCCATGTTATAGCTTTGAAATTTAACAATTTTGCTATACCTATATACAGAACACTTCTTCTTTGGAAATTAATATAGTCTTAAATTGACCAGACCATCCAGCCCTCTTAAAGCAAGAATACGAATGCTATAACCTACCTCGTCATGTACGGGACCCCTATCGCCATCAAGAGAACACTGGAATTGCTGCTACTTGCATTGGGCAATGCTCAGGTATCGTTGGTCATTCTGAGGGAGAGAGGTTAGCATCAATCAAGCATTTTTCTGTACCGCTGCCCAGACGAGATTTTATACAGAAATTTCTTCAATCATACACGTCGCTTAACAGCTTGTTGGCAATATCTATTCACTGACTGGCGCTTTCCCAGATCCTCGTACACGAGATAGATTTGTCGAAAAATAAAAACGTATCAAAAGGGGAAGTTTCTGATTATTTGAATAGTTTCCGCACCAGTCACTCTTGTATCTCACTATATACCAATGGTATCCACTATTCCGGAGTAAAGATTTTCGTTGCAAGAAACAATCGATTAGCTTCGCGCAGACGACATCCTCGTCATCTAAGCCAATGAAACTGAGACGTTTGTTATCACCAATTTAGCTAATAACAATTAAAAATATCGATTATTGCGATATTTTTGTAATCGCTGGCGAGAGCAGGTAAACGTTATGACCACGGCGTAATAGGAAGTCAATTATTGTCTGGTCTCCTCGGCTGGTGGTGCTACTGACCAGTATGTTTAGAAGGTGAATTTAGCTGATATTCGGCGAAGGTAGATGACTTATGACACTGCATTAAACATTTCCTTCTCGGATATAATTGTACAGACTAAGTAGAATCGTGTTTTAAAACTTCGCGAAGTGTGCGAATTTACACAGCCTGATAACATTTGCACTAACGAAATACGGCGATAATTCAATTCCCACTTAACTATCTCCTGGTTGCACGTTTTATCTATATTTTTATTCATGATATTGGGGGGAAATCCTTCCATTAAATTTTAAACTGAGACGTAGAACGAAAACTATTTTAAAGATATTTTGTAATCTTCTTATTATCTTTTTATGAAAGCGATTTGCTTAAAATTTTCAAATTCAACAGCTGTATAGTAAACGAACATTTCGAGGGTAAATATCTGCAGAAAACAGAGCTTATGTGAAAAGGAATAGGGAAAACGGACGATTTATATATGTAGATTCACAACAACGAGATACAGATAATCAATTATTAGCTTACAAATAGACAATGTGTAGCTGTGTTACACCGAGAGACAAATAGACAATGTGTAGCTTTAACACACTGAGAAACAAATAGGCAATGAGTTGTTTTATAACATCGAGATACAATAGACAATGAGATGGCTACTACACCGAGATACCAATGCCTAGCTTTACTACACAGATTAACAACTAGACAATATGTAGTTTTATTACACCGAAAGACAATAGACAATGTGTAGTTTTAATAGGCCGAGATACAAATAGACAATGTGTAGTTTTACTTCACCAAGTATCAAACAGACAATGTGGAGTTGTACTACACCGACAGACAAACATACAAGGTGTAGCTTTACTACACCGAGAGACACTAGACAATGTGTAGCTGTACTACACCGAGAGACAACAGACAATGTGTAGCTGTACTACACCGAGAGACAACAGACAATGTGTAGCTGTACTACACAGAGAGACAATAGACAATGTGTAGTTGTACTACACCGAGAGACAATAGACAATGTGTAGCAATAAGTTGGTTTACTACACCTGGAGACAAACTGAAATGTAAATATACCAATTATGTTAAAAGGGTCCTTGTTTCCTTGGGGTAGAAACTAGGGCAACTTTTGATTTTTTTTTTTACTGAAGTTTGGTTTTTAATAAATCACTTGGGGAGAGCGGTTCTATATCCGTGTAGACGTTTACAACATCGTTTGTAATCTGTTTTATATCGTTTACGGAAAGTTGGCCTTGCAATAAATCTTTAACGTGTTTAATATTAAGACTGGATTTATCGCAAAATATATTTCTTATTCTATGTTTACTTCTGAATCGTGAATTATCCCGTAAACATCTACCTCATTCCTCCGTTTAAAACAGCATTATCAAATCGGTCCTATGTAATTTTGCTAATAAATTGTGTGCGTTGTTCGCCTATGCAGGGGTTACAATAGAGTAATTGTAATCCCCTTGAACTTTCTGAAACATGATAGTTTTGCATTGATTCTATTCAAAACTTTAATTTTAGGAACGAAAAGGCGTACAAACATTATAGCATAATCTATAGTATCGGTGTAATTCTAATTTTCACTGAGCTAATGGCTTCACGTTCTTTTGTATTAATACACTATGGCTGTTTGCCTACGAACTATTTATTTGATTTGTCGAATGAAAGTTTTGATTGAAATGGCGTTCTCACGGGAGTTCGATAACCCACAGAAAAATCAGCTCAATAATATTTTGAGAAAGTATATCATACATTTTACGGCAATATGGTGCTATAAATTACAGAGGTCTCGTGTGATAAAGAGTATTGCAAGATTCAGATAAGAATCATCTCAAAACTGTCGATGAAAAATGCAAAAACAGCCCTTGTTTTCTTGTGATATCTGATGCAGCGGCTTTCGGCAGTCATGTTTACACTCTGAGAGTTGTCCTAGTGTAGATAATGCAGATTCAGGTTGTTTACCTGGGTAAATCACGAGAGAACAACTTGTGGGAGGTGCATTACTTACTCGATAATCTGCTTTCCAGATACAAAGATGTTATTATTAATAGATATGTTTATTAATCTAGCAAATGTCCTCCTTGTACACACTAGGCGCGCCTCATACATAAATCATTTACTAGTGTGTTTGATATAAGCGCAAATGCTTCTGAAGCTGTGATTGAATACGTCTCCATATATCCATTATCTAATGTGAAATTAAATCAGAAAATGGCAGATCGAATATAGAGCAAATCCCGATAGAGTATATATTTATATAAATTAATAACGGACAAACCGACAAATACAATTTATTTTTACCTGATTACATTTGAAACAGAACTTAATAAGAGTCACTTCCTAAATCTGTAGTCAATCAACTCTTTATTTATACTTTCAATAATCAAAACAACTCATCAGTTAACTAAAAACCCATTTAAATCAAGTATTTGCATGTTTTTTCGTACACTGTTTTAAATCACATCACTCCGACATCTACAAAAGAAGAATTGGGCCACATAAAAAAAATGTTTTTATCTCGTAATTACGATAAAAGATCTCCTTATTACGACTTAATTATCTCGCTATTACGAGAAGAGATCTCGTTATTACGAGAAGAGATCTCGCTATTACGAGTTAAAGATCTCGTTATTGCGAGAAAAGATCTCGTAATTACGAGAAAAGAACTCGTTATTACGAGTTAATTATCTCGTTATTACGAGTTAATTATCTCGTTATTACGAGAAAAGATCTCGTAATTACGAGAAAAGATCAATATAAAATGGTGCCTTTCATTGTTGTTCAAGTACTCTCTGAGGGATGAACATATCTTAAGAAATGCATGAAAATTAGTGAAAAAAAACTTCAGAAGAAGGAGCAATGCAGATTGATTAATAAACTAATTGACCGATTTATAAATATGAATATGATAATATGTTTTCAGACTCCAAAATGTTAATATACAAAAACAATTATTTTCAATATAGGTTGTGCATAAATATATAAAACACAATCCGGGGTAATCTCGTATATCCATGATTGTTTGTAACAAATGGAATTGTGTTTTTATGACTAGAACTACCTGGTATTAACGCCGGAATAGGATTCTAATTATTAACATGTACGTTGAAAAGTAAAATTACATGGAGTTCTTTCCACTTATTCATATAAGAACGTCAAATCCGATTATTTTATATAGAAATTAATGAATAATGACCATTGTTATTTAAATATAATCAAAATTGAATTAACTTTTCTGGAATGAAAAAAATAGGTTGAAATAGTGAACCAATCGACTTGAAGGTATGGATCTGATAAACGAGGAACACTTATCATATAACCTTTTTTAAACAACTAATATGAATTTTATTATAACGAGATCTTTTCTCGTGATAACGAGATCGTAATTACGAGATAATTTACTCGTAATAACGATATATTTTCTCGTAATAACGAGATAATTATCTCGTAATAACGAGAAATTTATCTCTTTATAACGAGATCTTTTCTCGTAATTACGAGATAATTAACTCGTAATAACGAGTTCTTTTCTGGTAATAACGAGGTAATTAACTCGTAATTAAGAGATCTTATTTCGTAATTACGAGATTAAAATATTTTTTATCTGGCCCTATTCGTCTTTCGTAGACATCCAATAGTAAAATTTTAACACAAAGAAGCATGATCTCGCATCTTATAAAATGCACCCCAAAAATCACGTTATGTTTGGTAAAACATGTGTAATTTGCAGAAATGACACAATGAAATTAACTTTAACAGATTCTTTAGAAAAAGTTTTTTTTAAAGAATTAACTTAAATTACGTTCAATCTGTTTACAACTTTCAAAGATGTCATAATGGTGTCCAGCATATCGCCAGATCTCAAAAGTTCTTAATATTAAATAACATGTCAATTCCTCTTTACAAGCAGAGTGATATCTTATGCGAATAAAACATTTTTCATTATTATACTTGCTCATGTAGAATATAAGAGCTTTGATTACTTGCATGAGGTAATATATCTTCATACTGCTGTTTAAAAATAAGTTATCCAAAAACAAAAATCGTAAAATGAATAAGGGGAGATTGAAGTTTTAAACATTTGAAATAATAATTCGAAGACGGTGTATAAGATTAAAAACCCCAGATGCGTACATGGCTCTACCCTAATAAATATAATATACTTATTTAAGCAATTCCACCTCGTGCCAGAATTATCTTCAAATATTTATTAGTCTAAGTCAATAAATCATTTGGAACTATATACTTTATATACATCTGGGTTAGCTATAGAATCTTAAGATTATCGTGAGAAGATAATCACTTGAGCAATCCGTCCAATAAACGTCAAACTTGGTACTGGTTTGATCATCCAGTGCACATTGATGTGACTGATCGGTGATGAAGATTGTTACTGTCAATACCCGCGGGGGTCCTGATCAATGGCGGCGGCCCCGCCGTCCATGGACGCCGGAGAAACTCTTTCTAATTACGACAAAGTGATACTCTAATGGACGCCTCGATCGGTAAATGATCCAGACTCTTATGTACATACAGAAGTGTATATTTGTTTCCCTGTCTCACAGTTGCCTTCATAATTAGTGGGGTTGTTTTGATAACGAGACTTCAGTTGTCCTTTGGGTATACAAGGACCACAGAGACTTTTTTTGTCAATAACCTCCACATGTATGGAAGCAAAGTTCGCACAACAAATGGTTGATACCTTAATTTACAGATGAAACAGAGTTGCGTGTTTCCGGCGTTTGGAAGAATTAAACCATCGCTATTATCAACATGCTCCAGGACTGATTGATTGGTTGTAAGACTGATTGATAAAGTAATGCGTACATTCTGTCAGCGGTATATTTCAAATTTGCGTATATATCGAAATAATTTACATGTTCCGTTCCAACAATAGTACTACTAAAGTCCACACTTGTAGGAATTTTAAAAGGTCAAATACAAGTCAAGAACAGGCTGCCATCCGATCCCCTAAGAATGTAATGTCTAATTTTATAAGAGGTTAAATTACTTGTTTACTTTCGATATGCACATATAGAGAGTTTTATATACAATATATAGTGAAGTATTTCCGAAATTGTTAAACGTATAACACCAAAATTGGCTGTATTTAGCACAACTTTACTTAATACCCGAGTTTAAGCTACTTTCCAGCATTAGCTATATAGGTATCTGAATTGCAATACTGCAATTCTTTCCGTTTAAACGTTAGAAATGGAGAATGACAACACTATGCTGCTAAAATGGAATATTTCTACAATATACAAGCTCTGTTTTAAAATAAACTTTGATTATCAATACGTGTACAATTTAAGAAGTACCTATCTAATTCGAGTTTGATCATAAAATCTCCCTGTGAATGCTGATATGTTAGGTAAATTTCAGCATCCCTCTAAATGTGTTCGCTTCTGTGGTTATATTCTAAAGAAAATCTGGATTGTAATTAAAATCTTAGCTCTGTCACCCTTGTTTCTTGCAGTAAGATCTCTTTCAACTATTCTTAGATTTTGGTAGCCTTGTTTATTTCAAAGGTTTTCAATCTTGCCAATCTTGGCTTGTGCAACAGATCTTGGATTTTGTCAGCCCTATCCCAAGCTGTAAACAGTTCTTAGTTTTGTCAGTCTTGTTTCTTGCAAAATTTCTTAATTTTGCTAGCTTGTTTTGTGTGACATATCTCGGATTTTGTCAACCTTGCCTGACATGCAGTTCTTTGATTTTGTTAGTTTGTCTCTTGCAATATTTCTTTGATTAAATCAGCCTTGCCTAAATGTTCCAGGATTTTGTTAGCCTTGTCAACGGATCTTGGATTTTGTTAGCCCTGTCTATTATAACAGTTCTTACTTTTGTCAGTAGGGTCTCGTGCAGATGTTCCTAATTTTGTCACCAGGGTCTCATTTATTAAGTATTCTTGATTTTTTTGCATCCTTGTTTATTGCAACAGATTTTGATTTTTGTCAGCTTTTCTCTTGCAATAGTTCTTGTTCCTAATCTTTAAATTGACTGGCGTTAGTACAATTAAAGTCAGCAAGCTATAAAATAAACTATCGTCGATTAATATCACAATATTGAACTTTCTAGTTTATTTCTTCCTTGGTTTGAAACGTTCAAGAACAATAATTTAATGAACAGGACACGATTCCGTGAGAAACTTAACCACAGAAATATTACAAACTGATTATGTAATTATTCATCATAAGGAATCAATATCTTTGTGGATAACAAATCTCAAGTTAGTTCTTTTATTGTCATTTGTCCGCTGTAAGGGAGTGTTGTAAAATTAAAATTCATCTAAAGGTTTATGTTTAATTTTGGATTAAAAACATAAGGAGTCCATATAACTCAAAAAGGTGCGTTTGTATTGTCCGAAGTTAAAGAAACATTGTATATCATACTTAACAGTACAGTATGTCTTGTAATAGTTTTAATAAACCGAATTGTGGCTAACACTAAACAGTGAAACAAACATACTTGCAAGAACAGTTGAAGTAACTAAATGATAATTCAAAGATACCCTGCATTTTAATCTTATAAAAATGATGTACGGATAAGGTCTTTTGTAAAGGCTCAACAGGTAGCTGCACAAGACGTTCGTCGTATTTATATATATACTATACTTTGTATTCTGATGAGTTGTACTGCTCAAGGACAATAAATTGAATTGAATTGGCACACAGCAGGCATTTTGATCATTTAATTTCTTGTACAAGAAATTCAAACGATTAATTAATTTAAAATTCTTAAAATTCTTAAAATTAATTAATTAATTTCAATAGTACGTACGCCAGTTCTATAAGCTGCAGCAGGCATTTTGATCATTTAATTTCTTGTACAAGAAATTCAAACGATTAATTAATTTAAAGTTCTTAAAATTATTAAAATTAATTAATTAATTTCAATAGTACTTACACCAGTTCTATAAGCTGCATGTAGTTTTGATTTCCATTATATAAATCGGTCAGGAACCCGGGTAAATGCTTGCCCATGGGTAGCCTCCTCCCTTGGGTAATACTAATAATGAAAAATTTAGAATAAAATTAATTAAAGATGCGATTCAAACTGCGTGCTAATCTTTTTTTCAGCAAACCAAATCTGCTACTTGCGTGTTTGATAAAGGATGATAAAAACGAGATAAGGAAAGTAAATGGTGTCCTATATATTTTACTCTCTCCCCCTTGCCATAGTCTACATAAACAGTATACGCATTTGCATTATGATGGTTCGATAACTTTTTCTTTTAAACGTTTAAAATTTGAAAAAAACAAATCATTAAAGTGGATAGCACACTACTATGGGCAGCGGAAAGGGGAATATCCAAAAATATTTTGGACAAAGATGTATAAAATTAAAATTAAGGATCAAAACACAACGAATAAGTCTTTATACAAAACGAAAGGTCATCTTTTGAAAATAATAATACATTAAAGCTTTGTGCCAATAAATGGTCCTAAATTTACAACAAACAGTGTTCGTTGCCAAATAAATGAGGAGAGAGTTAAAATCAAGATAACGGTTTCATCCATAAATACTTTTTAAACATTTTTCGAGAGTGAATTTCAATAAACGAAACATGCAAGTGGCATTTTTTAAAACATATTTTTTGAGTTTAAAATCTAATTTTGAAATATCTGTTCTAAATAGTAAAATGAGATAATATTCTACACTTATAGATAATCATTGAAAAATAACAAAAACTTTCTAAAAATGGGTGTATTTTATTAAATGCTTATAACATAGAGTAGCTTCAAGAAAACTTCTTTTGTCCTTTTGCATTGTCGCGCTATGTACATGTATTTTCTGGCCCTAGCTAAAGTAGTTGCAAGGTCTTCCTTGCGAATTATTTTTTTATTTACTGCGCATGAGATTACATTCAGTAATTTTTCATAAAATAATGTTTCCATTGCCAATTTCATTCTTTATCTGTATAATCAAGGTTATTCTGTGTTCCCGTCTAGCTTGTTGTGTATTTTTTTTCTTAAAAATTTTATTATTCTGAAACACAGTTTTGGAAGGATTTTATAATTCTAAAATACCTTGCATACTTCATGTATATATTTCATTTAAAAAAAAAAAAGGAATCTAAACGCAATTTTCTCAAAATACTTACTTTAGACACTTATCACTTAGTCTAAATTTAAAAAAAAATGCTTTAAATTATCCTTATAACTTTTGACATATACAGAGATGAACATGATTCAGACCCTTCTAGTGGGGGTTATACTAGTCGGGTTCGACGTTCTCGACAACGAACATCGAGCACGATTATAAATTATGATTGCGTAACCAAAGAAAATGGGAACCAAAGGAAAGACCATCATCTATCTTCTTAGAAATGATCTTCGAATTCATGACAATGAGGTATTTTAATAACCGGTGCAAGCTCAGTATTTCTTCTTTTTTTTTTATTTTGTATGATTTTACCGTTTAACAGTTTATATGGCCAACTCAAAGCGACACCGACAGGAACATATGATCAAAGTTGATTATTAAAAAGTACATGTATATATTAAGCCTGACAAGCATGAATTACAATGTATTTTACAAATAGGAGAAACTTCCCATTGTTTCATTATAATATTTTCTGTAATTATTGACAAATTAAAAATTAAAGTTAATATTAAAATTTTGATGTCAATATTTGCAGGTGCTGCAGTGGGCCAACAGAAATGCTGACTTCGTACTGCCTATGTACATATTTGACCCCAGCCATTTTGGAGGAACCTATCACTTTGGATTTCCTAAGACAGGACCAAACAGAACAAAATTTCTACTAGAGAGCATACAGGACTTAAGAAAGAACCTCAAGCTAAGGGGCAGGTTAGACCAATGCTGTTAATTTCCAGCCTGATTAATACTTGTAAGAGAATTAACACTAATGCTTTAAACAATTGGTTTAGTTTTGTTAACATAAGTGATTAGTTACAGTGGTTTTTTTTCAGTGGCCTTGCAGTCAGAAAAGGTAAACCCCACGAGGAGTTAAAGAAGATGATTGACACGTTAGGTCAAAGTTCAATTCACTCAGTTGTGTTCCATGAAGAGGTAGATACTTGAATTTTGAAATTTAAGAATAAGTTATTTTTCTGAAGGGCACTTTCAATTCAGTTAGTTCTACAATCACTACAATGAATTTACTGCTTTTCTGATCATTATTCACTACAGTGGATTCGGTTTATCAGACGGAATTAATTTTACTACATAACGTAAAATCGGGTCAGATTTAACAATAAAACAATTTTTCTTTTAAATGAATAGAAAAAATATGTATGATATGGTTTGGGGTTTTAAAATCAAACAGAATAATGAAAATTGTATCTGTTTAACCATTATCAATTTAAGTTGAACCCACTGTATTATCAAACCTTTAATGAATGGTTGAAGCAAAAAGTAGAAATTATAGAAATAAATTGTATAAACTCCACTGACTGAGATGAGGATACTGCTTCATATGTGCATCATTACAAGAAGAAGAAAAATAATTTAAAAAAAGGAAAAGGTCAACTGATTGATTGAATTTCTTGTATGTGATATATTTCTGTTATGTTTTTGGTTTTCTGACTAAATAAACTGTAAATAAGCTGTAACAGTAGTATGATATGCAGGTAACTCAAGAGGAACTGGATGTGGAGAAATCCGTAAAAAAATGTTGTGGAGTTAACATTAAAACGTTCTGGGGTCACACGTTATATCACCGAGAAGATCTCCCATTCTCTCCATCCCAGTAAGTGACTATCATTATTCATTTCTGTCTCTCTCTGTAAAACAATGGTATATTACTGTAAAATCTGATAAGCACAATGGTTGTACATTTTCTTTCAATGCTTGAAGAATACCAGATGTGTACACACAGTTCAGAAAACGAGTCGAATCCCAAGCACCTGTCAGAAAGTGCCTGGACATGCCCAAGTCCTTCAAGCCTCTGCCTGAGGGAGTAGAGGAGGGGGAGATCCCAACAAATAAAGATCTGGGAGTGGAAGGTAAACAGTATTTTACATTGGTAGTTTTAAATACATACATGGGTAGTTTATCATGTCCTGTATATTGCAATCATATGTATAAATACAACTAAGGAAAAAATCTGTTTATTAATGATGCTCTTAATATCTGTGATATAGGTCTCTTACAGAATTGGAAAATGTTCCCTTCTTTGATTTCAGATCCAGTGACAGATCCCAGATCTGTGGTGGATTTTCTCGGTGGGGAGTCAGTCGCTATAAATAGACTTCACCATTACCTGTGGGAAACCGATGCCATTGCTACTTATAAAGAAACCCGGAATGGTCTCCTAGGGGCAGACTACTCTACCAAGTTTTCAGTCTGGTAGGAGTGAAATTTGATTTTATTATAAAAAGTTCACAGTGTATGTGATATACTTATATGTTAAGCTATATGATAATACACATCAACATCTAGTTATGAAGGTTTAATGATTCTGTTGTATTTGTAGGCTGGCACTTGGCTCTCTTTCTCCTCGTCACATTTTCTGGGAAGTAAAGCGTTATGAAAATGAGAGAACTTCCAATAATTCCACATACTGGGTTCTGTTTGAACTCATTTGGAGAGACTATTTTAGATTTGTAGCAATGAAGTATGGAAATCAGATTTTTTATGAAGGAGGTAAGAATCTCTGAAATCTGTATATTATAAATAACTTCTCCCAGATGTTGCTGTAAACATTTAAACTTCTTACAAATGAATTGACCAAAACAAAAAACTGAATATTTAGGTATCCAGAATAAAAATATCAGATGGAAGCAGGATAAACAGCTTTTTCGTGCCTGGAAAGGTGAGTGGTTTACAAATAGCGATCTAAATGGTATTTGAAACTGAACATTTCTCTAATTGATAAGCTGACTTCATTCCAAGTCTTTGGTTTGTAGAGGGAAAGACAGGTGTGCCATTTGTTGATGCAAACATGAGGGAGCTAGCAGCCACAGGGTTCATGTCCAACAGGGGTAGGCAGGTACTGTAGAATATGATAAGTTGTCAGAAAAAGTATAGTAACAATATACTGCCAGTTGTTATTAAAATGATTTGATTCTCTTAGATTCATCACAGTAATTCTTCTTTGTCTTGTTTTCTCAGAATGTTGCCAGTTTCTTAACAAAAGACTTACACTTAGATTGGCGCTTAGGAGCAGAGTGGTTTGAATCCATGCTGGTAATGAATGAAGCATTTAAGGATTAAATTTTATCAAGATTTTTTGGGAAGACATTTTCGTTGCATGTTTGAAATAATGGAAAGTTTATAAATTGTAGTTGGATCATGATGTGTGCAGTAACTATGGTAACTGGTTGTACAGTGCTGGAATTGGAAATGATCCCAGAGAGGACAGGAAGTTCAATGTTGTCAAACAGGGATTTGATTATGATAGTGAGGTTAGAATTCCCTCTATGAATCTAATGCCAGACATGTAGACTTTTATTATCAATACATGTATATCTTTAACTAAATGGGTTGGGTCCATTGAATATTTGATAACCTAGTTTGTAAAGAATATTTTCCATATATTTTTTTGATATCGCATAATTTAAACATACAAATGTACTGAAAATCTTATTTTTAGCTTCTTAAAGAACACCAATCTCATTGCAGGGTGACTATGTAAGGACATGGGTCCCAGAGCTGAAGAATATCCATGGAGGATCTGTACATATTGTGTGGACACTTAGTCGAGGCATTCTGGAAAAAGCAGGAGTGACTCTTGGGGAGACCTATCCAAATCCTGTCCATGTAGCCCCAGAGTGGAGTCGCCATTATAACAAAGCTTCTGTGAGTGTGGTTTAACAAGACTGTTCTGTTTCCTCCATGTGAGGCACATCACTTGACATTTCTTTTTATAGGTAGATAATTTCCTGTCTATTATACATCTATAAAAAGAAATGTTTTGATAATGTCAAGAGCCTTGGATTTAAGGACTTTGTTCTTCTACAAATTCATTTTTATAAGTCAAGGGTTTTGAATGGAACCCTTGGCTACCAAAGATGCCTCAAATTGCAATTAAATATGAATTTTGTTTGTTCAGGGAAGTGGAGGTGCCAGAGGTGGGTCTTCTCAGAGACCACAGAAAGGAATAGACTTTTACTTCAAGGGAGGGAACCAGAGGAGGTGATTGCATATACACTGTAGTGCTAAGCCAGGGTTTGTGAAGATGTACATGAATGAAAGTATTCTCTATGAACTCAGGTCTGAAAGAATCAGGATTATTTCATAGTAATTTCTGTTTTTTTATTATTTTTTTGTGTTCTTTTTTTGCTGCATTTTTTTTCCAGAAGGAATCAATAAATAGACAACAAAATATTTACATGTCAAAGGATTGTAGAGAAATGTAAAGTAAAGTAATGTATTTCCTTCTTTTTGATAACTGATTCACAATGGGATGAATATATGAGTTTTTTATGGATGAATTAAGGGAGTGGGGTTAAAAGTACACATGTGCATGTAAATTATCATTCTGATTGTGTGCAGAAGCATTGCAATAATACACTGTGTCTTTATGTATCTACAAGTAAAATTGCTGACTGCCAATGAGTCTTTTGTTTAAAATTGTTGTATATGTATTAATAAAAAAAAATAAGCTTTATATTTTTTTTTTTGTTTTATACTAGTATTTTTACATCTGTCGAGTACATGTAATACATAAGGAAAGTTGGTGCACATTAGATGTGGATTTGGCAGGGATGTGGGCACACAAAAAGAGTGAAAACTTTAACGATGTTTTGTGTACATACAAAGAACATAGGAATCTGGGCACACAAAAAAGTGAAAAATTTTAACAATGTTTTGTGTACATACAAAGGACATCAACCCTGTTATTTAACTTGTTTTCCTTAGTTCGTATAGTTCTAATGCTAGAAAGGGGTTCTATTGATTGATAGTAACAAAAAATTATATTAAAAAATCTCTTCTTGTTGATTTTATTGTAAAAGAATGAATTTGAGTTGAACGTCATACACATACCGCGGTATGTGGTTTATCATTACTCTTTAACCCATAAACATATGCGGTATGTGGTTTATCATTACTCCTTAACCCATAAACATGTCATTTTATCCATCCTTCATGACCAACTAAATACAGATGCCAGTATAGAGAACACCAATACCTCAAATACCATGTTGAAGAAAATGTGGATATCCCAAAAACTTTTTAGCTCACCGAGACAAAGTCGGGGGGGGGGGGGGGGGGGGGGGGGGGGGAGCTTATGCTATACCCCCGGCGTTGGCGTCTGACCTGGTTAAAGTTTTTGGTGCAGGTCCTGTATCTAAGTTATTACTTGTCCTATCTTCGCCAAACTTGCATGGATGATGCATCTGGATCTACTTATGAACTTGAAAGACTTGGATGTTGAATCTGATGCTGGAGGAGTTTTTGGAGCCGGTTAAAGTTTTTGGAGCAGGTGCCCTTTGATAGCCATTTCTAAGTTACTACTGGTCCTAACTTCACCAAACTTGCATGGATGGTGCATATTATGAAACTGATGCACTTGACATGTTTGAGTGCTGAATCTGAGCCATAGGTTTCAGATGCTGGAGGAGGTTAAGGTTTTTGGAGCTGGTGCCCTCTGATGATTATATCTTAGTTATTACTGGTCCTTACTTCACCAAACTTGCATGGATGGTGCATCTTATGATAGTGATGCACTTGACAGGCTTGAATGCTGAATCTGAGCCAAATGTTTTGGATGCTGGATGAGGTTAAGGTTTTAGATGATTATATCTTAAGTATTACTGGTCCTATCTTCTTCAAACTTGCATGGATCATAAGTATCATAAGATACATCTTATGATACTGATGCAATTGACAGGCTTGAATGCTGAATCTGAGCCATAGGGTTCGGATGCTGAATAAGGTTAAGGTTTTAGAACTGGTTAAAGTTTTTGGAGCAGGTGCATTCTGATGATTATTTCATAGTTATTACTGGTCCTAACTTCACAAAACTTGCATGGATGGTGCGTCTTATGATACTGATGCACTTGACAGGCTTGAATGCTGAATCTGAGCCATAGGTTTCGGATGCTGGATGAGGCTAAGGATTTAGAGCTGGTTAAAGTTTTTAGAGCAGGTGCCCTTCGATAGACAAATCTTAGATATTATTGGTTCATTCTTTATCAGATTTGAATGTGATTCTGATGCACTCCACAGGCGTGGATGCTGATTTCGAGCCATAGGTTTCAGATGCTGGAGAAGGTTTAGTTTTTTGGAACAGGTCACATGTTGATAATTGTACTATTTTAAACTTGTGTAGTTGATTTGACTATATAAATGAATCGCAGAGGTAGCTCCAGATACAGAGCCTGATCTCCATTATCAAGGATGCTAAAAAAACTTCCTATATACCTCAATCAAACTTGCTTGTAAGATGTGTTTGATGTTAAATGATATAACATGATTCCTATGATATAGTTTTGTATGATATGATACATTATTGTATTTTATGATACAATATTATATCATAAATATTATATTGTAAAATATTATATGATACTACATGATATTGTATCAATTTTTTTGTATTTTATGATATTTAATCATATGATATTGTTGTATATAGTATTGTAAATTATAAAACAATATTGTGTAATATGATATTGTATTATATATAATATATTATTGTATCATATGACATTTTAATATAATATTGTATCATATGATACAATATCATATAATATGATATTGTATTATATAATATATTATTGCATCACATGATATTGTATCATATTATATTATATCATATGATATGACAAATGTTGTGTCAAATTATATTATATCATATGATACAATATTATATTATGTATTATATTTGATACAATATCATATGATACATTATCATAATTTATTAAACAATATCTAACTATATCATACAACATCAGATATCATATTACAATATTTTGATGTATTATATTGTATCATGTGGATCTATATTGTATCATATACTGTTATGATATTGTATTATGTGATCAAATACAATAATGTAGAACACAATACAATTCTGTATCATTTTATATGATACAATATTGTATTTTGATATGATGTCATATCAAATATTACATTATCAGATTGTATCATTATATATTACAGTATTATATTGTATCATTTTATATATCATATGACACAATATTGTATTGTATCAAAGGATGCAATATCGTATTTTATAGTAGTCTATTGATAAACATTTTATCTTACAATACTGTATGAAATTAACATATGATTATCAAACAATTTCTTAACATATGATATACGATATTGTGTCAAACCACACTACAGTATCCATGAATATCCAAGATCATTAACTATGATTTTCATATAATATGATAAAGGTGATTTCTCGTCTCGGTGTGCTTTGTAATCTGTGATTACCTATCTTTTTATTTGTTTTACTCTCCATATCTGAAATCCTTAAATTGGATAGATATCAGTTTCTTGTGATTCAAATGCGTTTAATTACTGTAGCAAGGGTCGACCAAATTACCTTGGATAGTCTCCACTGTGTCATTCCTGGCAGGTAAATATCAAAATCGTTAAAAAAAGCCAGGAAAACGTCAGATATTTCCGACTATAAATATCATCTTGGGTCTTGGGTTGTCAAACTATGATTATTCTCAAGTGACCATTTAGGCCCATGGGCCTCTTGTTACAAAAACAAGTGAAACATAATTCACCATGGAATTTGAATATCATGATTGCTATGCCCATTCTATGCAAAAATGCAAAAATACGTGAAAATATTAAAATATTACGTTCAAGCTTTTGGTATCCGATTTAAGATCGGGATTGAAATATTGCCTGAACTAATTTAATATCGGGATCGAGATTTTAAATATTTTTCAAAACAATCTTGAACAGCATCAAATGCCAACGATGCAACTGATACTTTATTTTAAACCATGTTTAAAGACACGAAAGTTTAAATGATTATCTGTGATTGATGCCAGTATGGCGGAAGAGTCTCTCTCCGAGAGGCAGGAGTTTGAGCTACAAGCGCTGGAGGCCATATACACAGGGGATGTGGTAGACCTGAGGGAGAAGGATGCATGGAAGGCATGTTTTGTATATTTTAGATTTATCAGTTCTATGTACCGGTACTATAATTCTTTTTATAGAATGATTAACTTAAAAGCATTACTGTCTTTTATAAAATAATTAAAACGTAAACTAACGTTAATCAAATTTTATTTTCCAATTTTTTTTTTTATCAAGCTATAGCCAATTTAATGCATCGTCTTCCAGTAAAAAATAATTCAAAGAATTTGTGGTATCTGAACTTGAATTTTTGATTCAGGTTCAGCGACCACCCGAAATTCAAATTACTATTAAACCGCAAGAGAGTATAGGAAACCATGAAGAGAACCATGTTCAAGTGGACCTACATGTAAAGTGCCCTGCCAGATACCCACTGGAGTGAGTATTAAATTGATTGAAAGTACATTATATATCATTCCTCATTGTCAGAGGTTCTGAGTCCACTCCTGGACTCAGGACCCCTGATATGAAGATGACATAAGATGTGAAGGTCAATATACATTTGTCAAATTTCTGATTC
This sequence comes from Magallana nippona, assembly GCA_033439105.1. Lineage (NCBI taxonomy): Eukaryota > Metazoa > Mollusca > Bivalvia > Ostreida > Ostreidae > Magallana > Magallana nippona. Next base: position 46,598,252 of record CM065923.1, on the reverse strand, counting down.
AGTTGAAGATTTTTAAGGATTCCTGCTGTGATAATGATTGCCTAAATCTTACTATTCCATAATGCCACACATTGAATTTATCTCTGATTTTCAATTGCATGCCCTTGGACAATTTCTAATTGACTTTGAATCTCAATGATGTACTGTCACTGTAAAATCTTCATGTGATGTATTGGAATTTTTTTTAATTCATGTAAGATTTAAACAGATATGCAAACAATGTTATTTTACTATTCTCAGTAATGGGGAAAGTTAAACCCAAAAAATATATGATTTCAGAATTACGGTTTTTGCATCAAATTTTACTAGCATTACCTTAAATCACCTGTGTAGAAAGTTTGAAATTTCAAAAATGACAAATAGAATGGAAATATAACATGCCTTACTGAGTAATATTCCACTAATTTCAGGATTCCAGAGTTGAATTTTTTAAATACAAAAGGCCTTTCTAACTCCCAGCTCTCCAGCCTTAAGTCAGAAGTGGACTCCATAGCCAATGAAAACAAAGGAGAAGTATGTAATTATTGTAATATGTGAAGTCAATTAAATTAATGTGTCATATATATACAGTCTAGACTGGCTTAGCGACCCTCTGTATTAAGCGACTCTCTGTCTTATGCGACCATATTTAGACCGCCCAATGTAATTTCCTATATGAAAACCCTGCATTAAGCGACCCCCTGCCTTACGTGACAAGTGACTGTCATTTTTTAGTCCCATAAAGTTGTGTAGACTGTTTTAAGTGACTTTTAGCAAATTAAAATTACGTCCCAAGCTGAGAAACAATTAGAAGTTTTTTGTTTTGATAACCAATTAGAATATTTATCACCTTTCATATTAACGGTTATTATCTTTAACCTCCCGCGATATCTCTAATGACGACTTTTGTCGCGCCCTGTATAAACAAACATGGCGGCCCGATAGTAATTGAAATTCTATAAACATCGGTTGTTAAGCTGTTTATTGTTATTTGGTAAGCGGACGTCTCAGCCAAACTCATCTGGCCATGTACATGTTCAAGTTGAATCCACACATCAATATTTATAAAGAAGTTGTGTAATTAACATGTGTACAAAGAAGAAATTGGGAGGGTGCTTAGTCAAATAAACAAATATGGCGGATTACGAGTCCGACACCATACGTGTATTTTAAACAGAAGTTTAGAGTCGGATTAATATATATGAAAACGTGTGTAAAACTATGCATGGTTAAAGCTGTTTATTGTTACGGGAAAGGAAACAACATAGATTGTTCTGATGCAGAAATGTAGTTAACATCATTTTACTTGCCAGTCATTAATACAAAACAATGAAAACATACTGCCAAAGTCCAATTGGTGGAAACAAAAACATACTGAGTTTATAATATGCTCCCATTTATTTATCTAATTAGTGATTCTATACAAAATTTAGAATTTTTTTTAAAGATGATGAAATTGAATTTCAGTCTATCAAAAACTAGTTATAGGTAAAATATATATAAATTTACTATTTGGTACCAAGTATTATTGATAGCCAAAAGGTAGCTAAAAAGACTGTGAAGTTAGTCTTGGACTGCATTATGTGACTCCCTGCCTTATGTGACTTTTTTTATTGGTCCCTTGGATGGTCACATAGACAGTCTAGACTGTACCTATATCTTAACTGACATGCTGAAATAACTATATGAGATAAGGTCTAATTTCTGCCCCCATGTTTTATAAATTTGAAAAAAAAAACATCATATCGTAAAGATATTTTGATAGAACATCAAACTGAATATGCTAGTTACAGAAATCTAAAAGTTTTACAACATCAATCATTTCTCGTGCTTCTATGACGTCACGTAAATGGGCCATTTCCCGCATTTTCTCAAAAGCATGAAAATTTCATCAGATTTTCTTTATATTCAAGAGTAGGAGGTATAGAGTGCACTGTTGCTCTAAAACCATTTTTACATATATCATTGTTCATATTATTTTGCATATCATAAATGTATTAAAAAATGGTGTTGGAGCAAGCATGCGCTCAATGTTTCCTATTCAAAAAACTGATAGAAAACCCTCCATTTTTGGCTAAAATACGCATTTTTGTGAAATTAGCTCATTATTAACTTATCATATTTCTATTATGACTTCAATTAGACAATTTATCTTTATAAACCTGAACTAGATATATGTTAACCTATCTTTTAGCAAATTTCTAAAGCTCTATTCATAACTTTGAATTTTGGGGCATAAAAAAACACTTTATCCCACACATAGTTCTTTAATGATGATCCACAATTTCTTTGTGAAACAGTCAAACTGAACTGTTATTTAAGTTTAAGAAGGTGAATCCTAAATAAAGTTAAATGGTTGGAATTGATGCACATTCCATCTTTTTAATATCTGTGTACCACATGCCCTAAGTTAGTTTTATTTACTTTAGATGCTAATTCATCAATGCATCAATAAGACAATTTTCTCTTAAAACATCTTATTTAAAAGATATTGGTAAATTTAAAGAGAAATGTTGGAAACTTGAGTCCTTTGGGCAGAATGTCTCTTCATATTATTTCAAATAATTGTTTTACACTTCAATGTGACTATTGCACAAAGCACAATTTCTTTCCAGTCACTGATTTTAGAAATATGTCAGTACCTTGGAGGTAAATGATGATATTTTGATTATATTGAGAAATGAGAATATTTAAGAACTTGCACAAATCATGTCATTTGTTTCAATTTTTTCAGGAAATGTTGCTACAGATAGCACAACATGTGCAGCAGTTTTTACATGCCCACAACAAGCCGCCAGCCAAATCCTTCTACGAGGAGATGATGTTGAACAAGAGAAAACAAGAGGAACAAAAAGAGGAAGAGCAAAGAAAAGAACTAGAGAGACTGAAGAAGAAAGAGGAAAAAGAGGTGTGGGCAGTGAGCTGTGCAGTATGACCACAGGGGCATACAAGCTGATTAATGCAGAATATAAAATGGCTAAAAATAGCAGCCTTTTTTAACACAATTTCAAGTTGCAAGATTTTTTTGTTAGAAAGGTATACTGTTGAAGTGGTTATTTACGCATGGGGTAAATTTACACTAGTTACGCGGTAAATATAAAACCTCGTAAAATACCCCCGCACGTATGGTAAAAAAATCAAAACTTTAGTGAAGTAAATCATTCATCTCCGCATATTTAATACCAAGGCATATTGTTTGAAAATAGAAAACGCGTAGTTAACCACCAGCATAGATAACCACTTTTACAGTATATGCTTACATATATTATTATTATGTTTATTTTAGAGACTGGACTGTTGGCTTGATTCATGTGTTTAAACCTTTTCTGATATCATTTCTATAGACTAAACTTAATTAAGTGGACACCAAACATTGACTAAAACAGAGTAAGACCACATAGACACTGTGTATTGTCCACAAATATGATGCATGCCTCTTGTAAAATATCTTTCTTACCAGAATCCCCCAAATTAATGGTTTCAAAGAAGTAATTTTGTGTTTCTTTATAGCTACAAAGTTTAGAAATTGAAATCCAAAGAAGAAAAGAAGCATTGAAGGAAGAGAACAAGAAAAGAAAAGAGGAAACAAAACAGGTATCTTACTCAAATAGATTGTCTTAAATAATGTAACTAATAACTAATGAAAGTTGGTATTCATGCATTTCTGTAGAAATTGAATGCACAAATAGTATATGCCTTTCTCCTATTGTATACTTTATGTCCAGAACACATGAAAAGCTCAATATCATGTATTTAGGTTGAAGAGAAACCTATCTCTGTGCCATCGTCTCCTTCATCCGAATATGTGCCAAACATTTCTCCTGTGGGAACCCCGGGCATGGTCCGGAGACCTAGAACCTCGGTGTCACCTTCCCCCCTCATTGTCCACACCAACGCCGAAGTCAAGGAGATCAAAACAAGGAGACAAAGGTTTGGAGCAATTAGAAAATCAATATCCAAACCATTTTTCAGATTAATTAAATGGAAAACAAGTACACATTCATGGCATATCTTTATACATTTCATGGTATACCCTAAGACCCTAAAAAGTATCAAACTAAAATCTGCGTTTCCAATTTCTGCGATTACATTAGACCACAAAAATAAACATACAACGTATTATACATTGTATCAAACTTTGACTCCCTTTTTCATGCGTGACTTCGCTTGGGGCATTACCGCCGATACCGTGTGTAATGAGAGCGTTGTTCTCGATGATAATTTCCCATTACATAATCAGCCACCTGTTGACACTTTAGATGCGATAATTGTCGCGTGGTCAGTGTTTATCTAACAGTTTTTGGTAAAGCAAAGGAATTTCATGCAAGCGCTTGGAATACATTATCTACACCTGCAGATCGATCCATGTATTTATTTACCGAAAAATAAATAACGTTTGTAAGTGTGTATTTTTTAAGATATATATACTTGAAAAGACGTTCCTGGTAACGTATATAGTTAGTGGGAATTTTGGGAACTGTTCCACCCAGAAAGGATATTACGAGTAAATTAGGGGTAATTACCGCATACAGAGACTACTGAGTAACATACTGACCACGTTTGAGAATACAAACCGCCTGAAACTGGTAGATACTTAATCTTCACAATAAGTGAAAAATTAAGTAAATAATTTAAGAATAGTTTGCGATTTTAATTTTTGCGGATTCTTCATAGTCGCAAAATACCGCAGAAAATAAACAACCGCAGAACTTACCTGTTATACGGTAAATATATGTATATATGTGACTATTTGCATATGTTTGCTTGGGTCCTTTATTTTCAGGAGGACCAGTACACCTTGCCGTGAAGCATTGGAGGATCATGTGTGTCAGAACCACACAGGCGGCATCGTCGTCCTGGCATTTAATACTCGGGGGGAGAGAACCATCCACAGGGGAACCTGTCTAGGTATAGTACTGATTTTTATCTGTTGTTTTGTCATATAATTACAACGAATTACAGAATATCGTTAGAGATTTCATTAGTTTGCTGGATTGCTCAAAATGGTATACAAGTATCACATTAGTTTTTGTGGTTACTCAAGTGTAACTTGTTAATTTACATTCAATCCATTCATATTGCACAAAGACAGCTAGCCTCTAGAACACTCTCTTCTATTGTTAGTCATTTTATTTTTAGTCTTTTGAAAAGAATGTTCACCTGACCAGCACTGGATTCTATGAAACATCAGTTCTTTTCAGATTAAGTTGGAAAATATTTCAGAAATGTGATTCTGAAGAAGAAAAAGGAGATTTTTTTATGCATATGCTTAGAATTAAAAGGGAGGGTTTTTTTTCTTGTATAATAAGTAATCATTAACGTCAGTGTGGTTCCTCAATTCCTTGAACAATATACAACACTAGTCTAATACATGTAGTATCTTTGTGCTGTGACTGTGGAATAAACTCAAATTATAACAACAATATTGGATTAAATATGGTAGAAAAAAATATTCTCAATAAAAAAAAGCTCAGAATCAGCAAATGTCTTCTAGACAAAGCTCACTTTATTGATGTCATACCCGAGTAATCACATGACCTAAATTTAGACCTAATATGATACCTGGCCAAAGCAAGCTATTAAAAACTGTACCGGTATTCTGTAATTTGCTGTAATGTCTTATAGCAAAAATAAAAATAATGTTTTAGCAGAAGAAAAAATGGGATTTAGTTTAATGCAATTTCATCTGCTCTCCGTGCCATAATTTGATGTCTTGATTGGTTTGTTTAAAATTTTCTTAAATGATGATACATGTATTTTTATTTGATCACCAAATTACTAGTTTCTAGGTAAAGGCATGTATTTCATTTTATGTAAGGGGTATTCATGTTAATCTGTCGAGATGTCTGAACAAGAAAGAATGAAATAATCTTGTAGGTCATGGTTCTTCTGGAAACACTGTGTATGTGGGAATCGACACAACTTCCGGTGAACTTGTCACAATATCAGAGTGGGTCCTGAAATGGAGACATTATGGCAGAAAGAAAATCCTCAGAAAGGATGATGTAGATGAAGACAAAGAGGGAACAGCATGTTTAAAACAAGTAGGACTTATTCCTGTCATTATTAAAACATGTATGACAAAAAGACATTGAAAAATCTTAAGAATCCTAAAAATCTGGTAAATATGTACATATGATTTAATGCATGCTGACTTTTTTGATTTTACTTTGAACCAGGTGAACAGTATTGAACAAGAGCTGTTATCCCTCATCCGCTTACATCATCCAAACCTCGTTCATTACCTGGCTATCAAATACCAGCAAGATCCAGGCAAAATCACTGTCTATGTAAGTCAAAGTGTAGCAATCAGGCAGAATCACTGTCTATGTAGGTCAAAGTGTAGAAAGCAGGCAAAATCACTGTCTATGTAAGTTAAAGTGTAGAAAACAGACAAAATCACTGTCTATGTAACTCAAAGTGTAGCAATCAGGCAAAACCACTGTCTATATAAGTCAAAGTGTAGCAATCAGGAAGAATCACTGTCTATGTAACTCAAAGTGTAGCAATCAGGCAAAATCACTGTCTATGTAAGTCAAAGTGTAGCAATCAGGCAAAACCACTGTCTATGTAAGTCAAAGTGTAGCAATCAGGCAAAACCACTGTCTATGTAAGTCAAAGTGTAGCAATCAGGGAAAATCACTGTCTATGTAAGTCAAAGTGTAGCAATCAGGAAGAATCACTGTCTATGTAACTCAAAGTGTAGCAATCAGGGAAAATCACTGTCTATGTAATTCAAAGTGTACAGTCAGGCAAAATCACTGTTTATGTAAGTCAAAGTGTAGCAATCAGGAAGAATCACTGTCTATGTAAGTCAAAGTGTAGCAATCAGGCAAAATCAATGTCTATGTAAGTCAAAGTGTAGAAATCAGGCAAAATCACTGTCTATGTAAGTCAAAGTATAGAAAACAGGCAAAACCACTTTTTATTTAGATAAAACACCCAGAAGATGGCCTGGGAATTTACATCATAATATGCATTATCTAATTTATTCCTTCTTTCAATCATTCTGTTGGGACATTTTCCCTCCCTATTTGCAAATATTGACCTTTACCTTCTTCCACTGGTATGCATATCAATCTTGCTAGTTCTAGGTACAATGATTTGGTACCAAAAACAATTTTTACAGCTGATTTGTTGAGTTTATGCATTCTATAAGTAATTTGTTACTGCTTTGTGATGAATGCTATTTTACAGCTTTCTGATGATTGCTATTTTACAGCTTTTAGGTGATTGCTAATTTACAGCTATCTGATGACTGATATTTTACAGCTTTCTGATGATTTCTAATTTACAGCTCTTTTATTGATTGCTGTTTTACAGCTGTTGATGGAGTACTGCAGTGGTAGCAGCCTGTCTGTCAACATTCGGAGAAAGAGACCTGTCCATGTTGCACATATCAAGTATTACACAGAGGAAATTCTGAATGCACTGGCTTACCTACACAACAAAGATGTGGTGCATAAGAATTTGAGGGTCAGTGGTCCTAGTAATGGCTAAAAGTTGGCCACTTTAAAATGGAATTAGAAAGAACCTGATTAAAATCATATCGTTATGATTATCTAGTTAAGTTGCTGTATTTAAAAAAGAAATTAAAAACATATTTTAATCATATTTACATGAACAATGAATATTATTTGTTTTCTCAGAAACACTTTCTGATATTTAGAATTATTTAACAAATATATCATTTGTAGGCTTCCAGTATATTTTTGGATGCCACTGGCAAAATCAAAGTGGCTGACTACAGTATTGAAAGAAGGTAACAATCTTTGAATAAGCACTTTACGTTACTGTAGGTGTCCCAATCCTTAATGTTAACTATGTCCTTACTCTTCCTACAGGTTGGCTGATTTGTTTTACTATCTGGAGCAGTCTAGACCAGGGGTCCACTTTGATGATAACCGCCCAGTCCAAGGCAAGGCCACCAAGAAAGGCGACTCCTACAGTCTGGTATGGACAGTATGTCAACCCCTCCCCCCTAAAAAAAAGAAACCAACACGGAATTATCTCACTAACATATACATATGTAAATACAATACATGTACTGTGTGATTATTTTACACAGCTTGAACATTAACATGTTTAATTCACAGTTGCTGACATCATTGCAGATTTAATTGTTGAGATGCGCTACTTATAGTTGTAAGATGTTTTTAAAGCCCAAGGTATTCTGTAGTTTTCATCTTTAACCAAGGACTGAGTGTTTATAAATTTTGGATTTTTCGACCAATTTTTTTTTTTAGGGATTAGTACTGCTGTCTCTTGCTATGGGAGATGATGTTGATGAATCAAATCTGGAAATTCCAACTCATTTTCCTTCATCTTTCCAGGACTTCTTGCACAAGTTGGTGATGCTTCTTATTTCATGTTGTTGGGTGTTGGATATAAAGTGAGCGACTGTACTATTGGGTGTTGGATATAAAGTGGGCGACTGTACTATTGGGTGTTGGATATAAAGTGGGCGACTGTACTATTGGGTATTGGATTTAAAGTGGGCAACTGTTCTATTGGGTGTTTGATATAAAGTGGGCAACTGTTCTATTGGGTGTTTGATATAAAGTGGGTGACTGTTCTATTGGGTGTTTGATATAAAGTGGGCAACTGTTCTATTGGGTGTTTGATATAAAGTGGGCGACTGTTCTATTGGATGTTTGATATATTGTGGGCAAGTGTTCTGTTTTGTGTGTGATATGAAGAGGGCAACTGTTCTGTTTTGTGTTTGTATGAAGTGGGCGATTGATTATTCATAAGATCCTCTCCCTTTGACAGGTGCCTGATAAAGGACGACAAGACTCGCTGGTCCGTTCACCAGTTACTGGATCACAGCTTCATCAAGTCCAGCATCTCACTCAGTCTGCCCATCACAAAACGGGAGACTCAGCAGGAGGTCAACTCTCAAGGTCTCTCATCATACTAGCAGTCATATCACAAACTTTTGTACTGTATTTTCTATTCAGTGCTTACTATTTGCTCTAATGCTTAGTGAATCTAAAGATTATATGTGTATCAATGTTTGTCCTTTCATTTTCAGATGAGGATTCGTCTGATGAGGAGCAGCCCGTGATAACTCCGTACGAGGCCAGTGGACAATCCCGTCTCACCAATGAGTTCGAGATTCTGAAATCCCTGGGAAAGGGAGGATTTGGGGATGTCATAAAGGTTAGAGAGGCTCAGTGTTTAATATGTGCAATGAATACTCTTTTTTCCCACATTGAATAGTTTGTTATAATGTTTGGTTTAAATGACAGGTCAGAAATAAACTAGACAGAAGGTTTTATGCCATCAAAAGAATTCCACTCAATCCAAAAAGCAAGCAGTTTAACAAGAAGATTACCAGAGAAGTCAAGCTCCTGTCCAGGCTCAACCATGAGAATGTTGTAAGGTAATAACATTGATAAAACAGGCACAGGTCACCAGATTTATAGAAACAATTTTTAGCTCACCGAGACGAAGTCGGGGGGGGAGCTTATGCTATACCCTCGGCATCGGCGTCGGCGTCCTGACCTGGTTAAAGTTTTTGTTGCAGGTCCTGAATCTAAGTTATTACTTGTCCTATATTCGCCAAACTTGCATGGATGATGCATCTGGACCTACTTATGGACATGAAAGACTTGGATGCTGAATCTGGGCCATGAATTTCAGATGCTGGAGGAGGTTAAGGTTTTTGGAGCTGGTTAAAGTTTTTGGAGCAGGTGCCCTCTGATGATTATTTCTTAGTTATTACTGGTCCTAACTTCATAAAACTTGCATGGATGATGCGTCTTATGATACTGATGCACCTGACAGGCTTGAATGCTGAATCTGAGCAATGGTTTCCGATGCTGGATGAGGTCAAATTTTTTGGAACAGGTCACATGTTTAATAGAAAATAGTACTATTTCAAACTTGCATAGTTGATTTAACTATGATATAAATGAATCGCAGAGGTAGCTTCAGATGCAGAGCCTGATCACCATTATCAAGGATGCTAAAAAATATATCTTAGTTATTACTGGTTCTATCTTCACAAAACTTGCATGGATGATGCGTCTTATGATACTGATGCACCTGACAGGTGACATGTTTTATAGATAATAGCTTGCATAGTTGATTTAACTATAATATAAATGAATCGCAGAGGTAGCTTCAGATGCAGAGCCTGATCTCCATTATCAAGGATGCTAAAAAGAAATCTCAAACCTGCTTGATAGATGTGTTTGTTGTTAAATGATATGTCCTATAATACTGTATGAAATGAACATATGATTTTCATACAAGTTTTTAATATGATATAGTACATGTAATACGATATTGTGTCAAAACAGTATCCATGTATATCCAAGATCATTAACTATGATTTTCATATAATATGATAAAGGTGGTCTCATAAAGGTGATGCCTATTAAAGGTGATGCCTCATCATGGTGAGCTTTGTAATCTGTGATTACCAATGTTTTATTTTTATTCAGGGCTTAATTTTACAAAAAAATTATGATTTGATAAGGAATGTTTCAGTTCATTTGATTTTTCAGTGAATAATTCTGGGTGAATTCATATAACGGTAATTGAAAGTGATTTTATCAAGATTTTGGGGTTTAAGAATTATTTCAACCATTCAAAAGATCAATGATTCATTTTGTGTGTGAAATGTAGTTCAGATGATTTTCACCGACCATTGAATGACTTGTGAGACTGTACAATTTCTCAGCTACTATCTGGTCTGTGTTACCATAGGTACTTTAATTCCTGGATTGAGCTGAGTGATGACCCGGCCCACAGTGAGAGCTCAAGTGCTCTCAGCTCCTCCCCAAAGTCCACCCCTAAGACCCCAGAAAAGCTGACAAACACCCTGGATATAACGGACAACATTGAGAGGCAGGCTCCACAGACTGTGGAGGAATCAGTGGAGTGGAGTAGATCCTACTCCGCCATCATCAACCCAGGCTGGGACTCCGAGGAGGAGGATGAGGCCGATGTGTTCGGAACTTCCTTCATGTAAGTTTTTTCTTTCTTCATATAAGTCTTTTTATTCTTCATGTACATGTAAGTCATGGTGTTTGTATTATTCTTTATGAACTTAACTTGAATGTATTTAAAGGTTGACAGATATGTCAGAGGATGTGGTGTTTGTACACAGTCTGGACAACGAGGACGCCTCAACAGATCAGGTCAGTGTTTCAGTCATTAAAATTGTCAATTACTGTGTATCATTGTAGCTATCTTTCTTTTCACTGGTGCATTGATATTGTGGGATAAATGAACCAGGATTTAAGTGCATTACATGTAACACAATGTTGCTTTGTAGGTGGATGGAGAGAATGACAAAAGATGGGAGGAATCGACCGTCAGTCCTAAACTCCAATATCTCTACATTCAGGTCAGTAGGCCATAGCATGGCTCAGAATGAAATCACCACGTAAAAATCAGAAAGTTAAGTTTTCAATGTCAGTTCTCTAACATTAATGAATTAGCTAAATTTTGAACTGAACTTAATTTTCAAATTTAGGAAATGACATCATCTTTTAAACAGAAGCTGCTTCTGTAAAATGCTTCTGTTCAAAATATAGTATCAGGACATTTATAACATAGGTAAAATACATAATTTTAAAGATATACGGTAGTAAACAAAGGTGAAACAGTAATCAATGTGTAAGTTTCAAAATTTGAAATTGATTTATTAATGTATTCATTATCCTGTCTGTCTGTCCATCCATTCATTCTTTCATTCCTGTGTAAAAGATGGAGTACTGTGAGAAGAGCACCCTCAGGAACTGTATAGACGCTGGACTTTATCAGGACATGAACCGTGTCTGGAGGCTGTTCAGAGAGATCATCGAGGGCCTTGTTCACATTCATGAACAGGTGAGTCATATAGAGCTGTATAATCAAGCAAGCTTTTCTGATCAACTGCAATCTTTGTCCATCCATCTATCTGTCTGTGTAAACTTTACATTTTTATCACATTCTCATAAACCACTGGAAAATTTTATCCCAACTTTTCACAAATCATCCTTACATGAAGAGGATTCAAATTTGTTCAAAGGAAGGGCTGCATCCTTTTGAAAGGGGAGATGATATTTTTTTATAAATAATTAAGACGATAAAAAAAATTTAGATATCTTTTTCTCGAGAATTACAATTTTACATTTTGTAAATATGACACTATGCACACATCTGGATATAGTATAGGTTTAAGTCTGCTCAACCACCCCCCAAACCAATCAAAGGACCACATGAGGGGTGCAAATTCTTCATTCCAGATAAATATTGGTAAAAATTCAGAAAAAATTGTTGTGAAATATCATTACCCCTGATAGTGATAGCCCCCTCTCCTTCTATTTATCATGTCTGCATTTGAAACCTTTCTTACTTTTACAGGGAATGATTCACAGAGATTTAAAGCCAGTGAACATATTTTTGGACTCCAATGACCAAGTCAAAATTGGAGACTTTGGTCTGGCTACTACAAGCATCATTAGCAAGGTACAAGTTTTATTTTAAAAAACTCAAAAGAATAAACATGGGTTATATTGAAATTGCTGTGAAAGTTTGACAATTATTTTTTTCTGTGTAAGAAGTATGTAGGGTATTTCCAATACAAAATATGAATATTTACAGAGCAACATCCTAGATGTTAAGATGCTGACACTGAGTGCGGCAGATGACAACATGGAGTCTTTCTCTGAGAACACCGGGGACGGGAGTCTGACAGGGAAAGTGGGGACCGCCCTGTATGTCAGCCCCGAGATGATGACAGGGGCCAGTAAAATAGTGTACACTCAGGTTAGTATAAGTAAAGGGAGGGGGGGGGGGGGGGGGGGCCGCCCTGTATGTCAGCCCCGAGATGATGACAGGGGCCAGTAAAATAGTGTACACTCAGGTTAGTATAAGTGAAGGGGGAGGGGAGGGGGGGACCGCATGTCAGCCCCGAGATGATGGCAGGGGTACTGGGGGTAGTTGGGAACTGAATTGTATGTCGGTCCCACACACCAAGGTCAGTATAAGGGGAAAGTGAAGGACAGTCCCCTGCCACTTTTGAGGAATTAATTGGTAATTTAGGATTTTTATGAAAGATAAGAATTATTAGGCCTTGAATTTTTATGATGACATGTGCATCAAGGTAGGATTCTATCACATATCTGATTTTGTGTACTGTATATATTTTGGTCAGAAAGTGGACTTGTACAGCCTGGGCATCATCTTCTTTGAGATGTGCTACAAACCTCTCCCCACAGGAATGGAGAGGGTCAAGATCCTCGGAAACCTGAGGCTGCCGGAGGTCAGGTTCCCAGAGGACTTTGACCAGTATGAGCTGAAGAGTCAGGTCGGTTTACAGCCATTTTTATTTTAGTTTTAAACAACATTAAAACTTTCATCTATTACAATATTCCTATTTATCCACTTATTGGCAGACAATTTTATATACCGTACTGTTTTAAATATTTGTGATTTTTTGGTTTTATTTTGTAGACACACATTATTAAATGGCTTTTAAACCATGACCCCACACAGAGAGCTTCTACAAAGGAGCTGTTATTGTCAGAACACTTACCCCCTCCACAGATGGAGGAGGAGGAACTGGACGAGATTCTACGCTCCACCATTGCTGACCCGCGCAGTAAGGCGTACAGACGCATGCTGACAGCGCTGTTCTCCCAGAATGTTAATGCTGCCGATGACCTCTTGTTTGACAGTGAAATATACAAGGTCTGTGCTGATGATTTCAAGATATCATAATAGGAAAATATTTGCAATTGAGATTTAAAAGAATTAAAGTAAAGATAGAGTTATTTCAGGGGGTTTTTAATGAAATATGTAGGGATATATTTTAATTTTTTTATTAGGTGGTTGCTTTGTGATTTGAATAAAAGCTGAATATTTACAACTATATGTTTATCTGTATAGATGAAGAAAAATTTTGCTGAGGCTTTGAGTCACTTTCTTGCCATTTCCAATCAAGAGTTACAGCTTATTAATCTCATTTTTGTGATTTGAACATTATGTCACATGTTTTTGGAACATCAGCCCATATGATGAATACTAGTGTTTGAATAGTCGTTTACATTAATTGATGACATCCCTAGAAAAAATTATATGTTTTTGTTTAGTTCATCAACTTCATTTCCAGTATTTTATAAAAGGAAATGATATATTGATTATACATGTACAATAATCCATGCAGAATTATGGACAGAAATGTCCTGAGATAATTTGTAAAATGACCATTAAATTCTGATTTGTAATATTCAGAGTAAGTTCACCACTAAGATCCCACTGGTTCAGGAGATGGTGCAGGAGATGATGGTGAAGATTTTCCAGCACCACGGTGCTGTTAGACTGACCACGCCCCTTCTGATGCCCAAGTGTGACCTCTATGCCAAAACCGACCTCTACACTCGCTTCATTGATCACTTCGGACACTTAGTCTCACTCCCATTTGATCTCAGGGTAATATAAATTGACACAAAGATCTTTGTAATGGGTAAAAAATCAGTGATATTTCATTCAAGTTTACACAAATATGAATTTGGAATCATAATTTTGATGCTTGTAAATAGTACCAATTTTAATATGGTGTTTAGGGGTTTTTTACTTGTTTTTAACAGGGTTCCAATTGTTTGCTGCAATTATTTTAAGCTTTACTCTTTGATTTTTTTTGTGTAGATACCATTTGTTCGCTATGTGGCCCGCCATAACTGTAGCAGTGTCAAGAGATTCTGCATCGACAAAGTGTTCAGAGAGAAGAAGGTTTACGGCCAGCATCCAAGGGAGCTCACTGAGTGTGCTTTTGACATCATTACTCCCAATCTTGGCAGGTAGGAATGGAAGTTAGGTTGTTATGCTGTGATTTTTACCTACCTGGGTAGTTTTGTAGAGATTTTGATCTACGGTAATTATATGCTAATTGTTAGAAAAACTTATTATGATATGATGCAATGCCTCAGCCTTTGCTTGCCTTTTATGCAAGAAACAGACTTTATTGTTTAAGGTAGGTAAATCATATTAGATACACAGAGTGCTTGTAGCAAGAGAATTAATGAAAGAATAGTTCAGAGTTGGAAAGTCCTGGTTTCGAAAATACAGACAATAACCGTTTAACAAAATGATTATGCTCTGTAAATAGGTTGCTTTTTGTAAGAGAAAGAACCCTACATTTTTAGGTCAAAGGTCAAGGCCACCATTGATGTGGATATATTCACCTATTTTTCAACATCATATAAGAATTCTTTATGTATGATAAATGCAGATGACATCAATACTTGAACAATTTCTCCCCTTTTATACCCCCAGGAAAAATGGGGGTTTGTTTAGAAAACACTGAATTCTTCTGACTACCCATTGGTCTGTCCATGTAAACTTGTAATGTAGAATTATTGGAAATTCCTACTTCACACAAAGACTGCAAATGGCCTATAGATGTGTCAGGACCTTGTCAAAAGGTTATTTGGGCAAAGTCAAGGTGTATAATTCATGTCAATAATTTAGAAATACTAGTCTTTAATTATTTATTGCATACCTCTCTGAATTCCTTTTAGTTTATTCCCTGATGCTGAAGTGGTGCTACTGGTACAAGAAATTATAGCAGAATTTGCTGTATTACAGGTAATTTACTGTAAACATACTATATTTGGCATGTATGATATTTGGAGGAAATTGAATTACCGTAGCATATTTCTGGTTGCACCCATTCTTATACATACAGTCAAACTTTGGTCGAACTAGATGGGACTGTTCAAAAAACTTTGAGATATCTGAGTATTCAAGATATCGAGGGTAAAATACTTAAGAAATAAGTGGTTGGGACTTACAAATCACTTCGACATATCCATTGTATTTGAGATATCAGTGTTCGAGATATCGAAGTTCAACTGTATATGCATGGCATTTAGCGATGTATGTACTTGATTTAAAAAATGCTAAAAACAATACACAGCCAAATGTAATATGTGTACAGTATTACATTGTATTTACTTGAATATTCAGAGTAATAAATGAAACCATAGTTTAAATGTGTATCAAATCTCAGAAGTTGTTTTAAAATTGCAGCAAAGAAACTATTACATAAAGATCAACCACATGTTGATTCTCCATTCCATTCTACAACACTGCGGTGTGGTCGGGGACAAGGTTACTGATGTCCTTCACATCTTGTCGGGGGTCAAGCTGGACAGTCAGTACAAGAACATCTCCAAGTCCCTGACCTCCCTGGGACTCACTGACCAATCTGTCTCCTCCCTGTTGGGGATCCTAGAAATGGAGGGAAATTATGGCAAAGTGGCCAGCTACTTACGATGTATCACAAAAACCAGGGGAGAGGTAGGTCAAATGTCTGCCTTTGGATTAATCATGAATTTCTGGTTGAGTTACCAATGCAGGTAATATTGATGCACAACTGTTGTGTTTTTAGGCAGCATCAAAAGCCAAGCAAGGTCTGCATGAGTTGGAAGTCATCCTCAGTAATTTGGACACCTTTGGTTTGAAACTGCCTGTAAGTACATGTGCAATCCTAATGTTTGAAGCTA
Source organism: Magallana nippona (assembly GCA_033439105.1). Classification (NCBI taxonomy): domain Eukaryota; kingdom Metazoa; phylum Mollusca; class Bivalvia; order Ostreida; family Ostreidae; genus Magallana; species Magallana nippona. Next base: position 46,581,768 of record CM065923.1, on the reverse strand, counting down.
TTTATCTTGTAGATAATTGGATAATTCTTTTATTTTATCCTTTCTTGTTTTAGGTGCAACATTACTATGAGGAAAATTGAATTATTCTCTATTTACCAGTTTAAGTTTTTCTGTGTTTATGATTCAGGTGACAGTATCCCTGGGCTTGTTGTTCAACACACTGCAGTACTCGGGGATGATCTTCCAAGTTATGGTGGACAGCAAGAAGAAGCACCACAGCCCAGACATCTTGGCAGCAGGGGGTTGCTATGACAAGCTGGTACAGACTGTTTTCATATCAATTTTGATTTGATGAGGAAAATTCAATGCAATGGTTTTCCAGATTTTTGTTTTGTTTACAGATAGAGAAGTTCCGTTCTCCATTGTCACTCCCTACAACTGAATCCTCCATACATGGAGTTGGGGTCAGCATTGCGTGTGAGAAGATTGTGTTAGCAATGTTGGAACATAAAGAGGTATCTTCTATATCCAAATCATACTTTGTTCTGCTTCTGTTGAAAATACAGAGATACAAAATGATAATAACTGGAAAGACTATTCCATTATAATTGACACTCTTTAAAGTGGTTTAAGCAATGGTATTAACCAGCCATTGTCTGACATATTTACAGCTGAATTCCTTGAGTTCATATGACATTTTGGTGTGTACCATTGGACATAAGCCCATGTTGAAGGAGAGAATGTTGATTCTGCGTGATCTCTGGGCGGCTGGACTCCGAGCTGATATCTATTTAGAGGCCATGCAGGTAAACTGATTGGTTAATATACTTAGATATCATTCAGGTCAATTAGATTAATTGTGAATAAATGGCATCTGCTTCACAACCATGTTCTGTTGCATTACTTCATTTCTGTGTTTTCTTTAGACTCAAGAGGAGATTCAGGAATTTTGTCGCTCCAATGGAATACCATATATGGTTATCCTGAAGGATGGGGACACAGGAGCAAAGGTTCAGCTAATGATTTCGAAAGATTCCAAAAATATGATCCTGTAATGAAATCAATAAAGTAAAGATTGGTGTCTAGAATTGTAACATCTCTCTCTACAGGTGAGAATGATTGAGAAGGACAGGATAACGGAGAAGAAACTTTCAACCAATGCTCAGGTGGTGGATTTCCTTCAGCAGAAACTACAGGCCTCCTCAAAACAGTGAGTGGTTGTATCAATCAGGGAAAAGTATCTCACCATAAGTTCTTAGCTTATATACAGTAGATTCCTAATAAAACATGAGGAATTAATATCCAGTAAAATTGGGAGAAGCAACCCTCGCAGGTTTTAAACAGTCGAAAACTACATGTGAACAACATGAAATCAAAGCTAAAATTTGGTGCTTGTGATTTTATATTCTTACGATTTTATACAAATCGACGGAATAGAGGAATTGAGTGCTTGCGTAAAATAAGGAATCTACAGTATCTCTCAGCAAAGGTAGATGCTGTTTGAGATCACCAAGTGTTATTTTTACTTGCAGGGAGCAGTCTGACTCTGCCCAGGGAGTTCCCTCTAAGACTGTCGGGGTGGTGACTCCCTCAGATAACTACTCCACCAACTACAGCAATAACATCCTCATCAACTTCAACTTTGTGATAGAGAATGGGAAGCTGGCCTCTAAAACCAGATATCGATATGAATCTCAGGTACATTGACATTTAGAGAGGCACAGAATTATGGTAATGCTTTGAATTTTCTTGCAATTCAGAGAAACTTAACTATACTGATCAATTTGACTCCTGTTTTAGATACTGGCCAAAGTGAGCTCCACATTGTCATGGTTACCAAAGAGGTCAATAGATGTCCTTGCTGTGGAATTAAGTGCACCAGTGCTGAAATGTGTCGTAGCATTCTTAGAGGTAAATAGCATCAAAACTTGTTTAATGGTCTGAAAATCTTCCGAAGAATTGCTAAACTTACAAAGTATAAACTTTCAAGTTATAAAGGCACAAAAAGAATGTTTAATCACACATGAAAATATGCATTGAATAAAATGAAGATTATATTGATTTTTTTTTAAGCATTAGATTTAAGGAGGCCATTTTGGGGTTTTTTGCTTAAAAACTACAACAGCAAAACTCTTAATATTTTAACCATATCAAAACAATTTCATATTAGGTATAAATACACTATATTTTACTAGAATGCGCAAAAACATGCACAATGAAAACTAAAGTCGGCCTCCTTAAAAATAAAAGAAATGTATTTGATTTTGGCATGTACATGTATACTAGTTTGCACTGCCATTGTGAAAGACATTGTTTCTGGCCTGTTTTATTTTCGCCCCTTTTATCCTTTTTGTTGGCAAGCAATGAATGGGGTAGTTTAAAAGATAAGTTATACATTTATTTCTTTGAACACAACTTGGTTGGGGAAAATTTAAATTGGATGAAATCTTTTACAAGTTTTCTTGGACAAAAAATTACATTGATGCAAAAAATTTAGAAATACAGTATATGTTTATCACATGTGATGAAGACTAATTATTGTGTTGACAGTTAGATGGAACTGAAAAGGAGTATGAAGACAGCATTAGTGCAGTCATTGAAAAGTAAGATATTTTCTAAATGACCTTCATTTTAATGTTTCCAGCTAAATATTACAAGTTTACATACTCAATATGTCCTGTTTATTAACTTGTAAATTTTATTTCTTCGTAGTCTATGATATAGTTTTCATATTTGTAAGTGTAATAAGTTTTATGTAAATATATATTTGCATGATATGTTCAAATCAAATCAAGTGTAAGAAGTTAAAAATCTGATTTCTTTTCTCTCTCCAGGCAGCAGAGACATACGAGTAAGAAGTATATCAACAAAATATGTGACCAGATATTTCAGCTCAAATTCACTAGAAAGTGAGTACCTGGAACTTGTCACCAAAAATATGTTTCATAATTACCATATCTTTGGTCATATTTATTACTGAACTGATTAATAAAATTATTTTTTTCTTCTTTAGATGCAATTACATCGTTTTGTATGGACTCAAAGATGACAGTCTCAAACTTCTCACCTGAATCTCAAGACTTAGTCTGGAATGGTTAAAGGGCACAACCTGAAAATCAGATAGTAGAGCATCCATGAAGTCAGATAATGTATCAAAGGCTCTGTCTAATTGGTTATGGAAGTGATGAAAAGGGACTCACTGGTGCGTGGGTAAGGAGTGGGAGTTTCTTCCTGTGGGTAATACTTCTTGCCTGGGCATTAGTTATTACTTTTATTCAAAGTACATGTATGTATGATGCATTAGGATTGCAGTAAAAGACTTTTAGGCATAGCAGAGTGGGCTGCCGGGTACTTAGGAAAAACTTGGGTGATTTGGAGGTATAAATATTCATTTGCAATTGATCTCTGTTTACCTTGTGTTCTGGACATGCTGTTGATCTAGGAGTAAAACTGGATTAAAATTAAAGGTCAATTTGAAAGTGTAGGTCACCTCAGATAGAGAGGAAAAATATTTAAAGAGGACACATGCTTGTAAAATTCAAATTTGCTTTATGCTATTGCATATTCATGAATAGAATGCAAATGTTGTTTATACGAAGATTGAGTTATGTTTCTTGTCATTAGAATTTGTAATGCTCATGTCCATAGATTAGAACTGTGATGAAAGAAAAAAATATTTTACAAAAGTTTTTAAGAGAATTAAGAAAATATTTATTTCTCTTTTTTAACAAAGTAAGTCACAATGTATGTAACATATATTATTGAATAAAGGAGTATATTTTGTTATTTTTGTTCAAATATATATAATGCACAAAGAATATGAAAGAAAATAAAATTGTCAAAGATATAAAGTCTTGATTATGTTTGATGAGATTTCATATCATAAGATTGAAAGTATGTTAATAGTTTTAGAATACAGTATAGGACACTAAATTAATGACATGAAGAAAAAAGACGTTGTTGACAAACCCCTTTCACACAAGAGTATTTCAAAAATTAAAAAAAAAATAATTTTGTGCATTTATCCAGAAGGAAAATCCAAGATAGTTGTTAAGAAAACTGAAAATGTTCTTTGTTACCTTAATTAAGGTTTTAATTTAGCTTGCTAGTTTGTAATAAGTTTTCAAACTGGAGTACTGGGTATGCCACTGGTGTCTCCTTACTGTGACTTACTGCGTATATCCATGCTGTGGTCAGTCTACACCAGGAGTTACCATTGTCTTATTGTAGTCTCTGCATGGTTTTGTTTTGACTTCCCATCAGTGAGTTTATGATAGGGTTAAAGAAAAAGATCACACAGTATGGTTCCTTAATATGACCACACAACAAATCTTTTTCCAAAGGTCTCATCCTTAAGAATCTCACTATAAATAGTGGTGCCAGGGAAACATACATGTGCCCCTTTAGGATGTTGGAGCCACTAAGTCCTATGTCTGCATCAAAGCAACTCCATGGGTCGCTCCACAAAAAAACTCTGGAATTTCTTTCTATTGTATACAGCAAAACTGTCCGAATTATTATATCATTTTGTCCAAATTATCGTCAACTGATTAATATGTGTATAGTGCGTTCATCCATTCTCTAACATATAAATTACAATAATATGATTGTTCATAAAAGGAAGGAATTTCAAACAACATGAGAGCAGCCTTTGATGTGAAATTTTGTTTGATCCAGTAAATTAATTGAAATTTGTGATGCCGTGTACATGTGTATACCATGATGAAAAATGTAAGTTTGAAAGAAACTAATTAGATTTTTAATTAAACAAGATATTTTTAATAAGCTCAATGTTCTAACTCAAAATTTGGTCTAGGAATTTTTTATATATTTTTTAAATAAGATATTTTATTTAATGTAAATATAAGCTCAAAGTTCTAGACTCAAAACTGGTCAATGAATTTTTATAGACATTTTGAAGAAAATTTTTCTTTGGATATTACATGTATTTCTTAATGGTTGTATATATAAATTGAAAAGTATTTTCCTCTTGTTGGGTGGATTTATAAAAATAACAAAAGCTTTTAAAATAAACCATGTATAGCTAGGTTCAAAAAGCATTCCCAGATTATGCTCTATAGATTTTTCCTCCCTTGAGATTTTTTGTGGATTATATGCTCAAGAATATTTTCATTGCTATGAAATGGAATCTTATAATCCACAAAGACTTATTTCTAATAATATCTGAAGTCTTGATCAACAAGACACTCCTAAACAGATAATACGAGAAGTTTGTCTGCATGGAAGATGCCGATTTATTGTAAATATTTAAAATGTTTGCAATTGATTTTTTTTAAATGAAGAAGAAAACAATATGTTATGCAGAAAGGAAAAATAATAATAGATTTTTTCTAGATTCTGGATGTCTATCTATACTGACCTAATTTGATATGAGATAGAACCATTTCGTTTTCCAACAGTCAAAAAATTCATTACCCACAAGATTCATTCATAAATTGTGATTTTTCAGATTGATACTAGATATTATCATAGAGCTAACAAGATTTTTATGCCAAAGCATTGAATTTATGCCTTGGGCAATTTAGGTTTATGTATCCTTGTAATGCATTTTAAATGAATCAAGATACCACGGTAGGCAAATTTGCATCAGGTATGGCCACACACAGATGAACATTTAACCCCATATATGCAAATGCATGTACATATATTTTGTACCTCATGAATATTTACACTCCTAACCTGTATAAATATATAAGTACATTTAACATTGAAAACAATACTTCAATTGTATTGTCAGCCATATGTATTTATGAATAAAGTGATACCAAAACAACATTTCAATATGTTCTGTTAAAGTTGTTTGTTGATCAATGTTTTGTCTTAATATCATATTCCATGAAATGTTTGAGTATTTTAGCTTGTCTTTGGATATTTATGTACAAAAATGTTTTTGTAGTTTTCATAATGTCTTTGAGCATATTGAATACATGTATAAGGGAGCTAGGCCTCTGGGCTTTAAGGGGTGCCTGAATACAGAGGAATAAGATCTTTATTCTGATTGAAAGTACATGTCCATATTAAAGAGAGGTGGTAGCAATCAGCAGAACGGGTAAGTTGGACTGGGTGCCACTTTGGCAGCAACATCTATACGTGTATTTATTCTATGAAAATACTGACTGCGCAGTTCATCAGCAAATCCAAAAATTAACAATTTTTTAAATGCCATGATAAACTGAATAATGTGCAATATTTAAACAATAGTACCATCAGGATTTAGAGTCTCTTCAAAATATTAATTATGATTTCCATTTTTTTCTTCTTCCTCTTACCAGTTCAATACTTTAAACACTTTGTCCACAACTGATTGGACATTGTAAATACAACTGATATTGTAAATACAACAAAACAATAGGTAGCATAGTACAACATTTTATTTTTTTCTTCTGGAATTTTTTCTCAAATACGTGACAATCTCATTAAAAAATTCCCTAGAACTAAGCATTCAAGCTTTAGCAAACTTTCATCACAATCACACACTCCCACACAGATAACAGAGCACACTCATTGGCCAATCCTATTTTGTTGCTGTATCATGTGATTGTCGTATCCCTGGCAACATTCAACCATGGGATTGTGGGTAGTCAGCAGTAAATGAAACAATGAAAAAAATCAAAAAAAAAAAAATCTGCAAAACCAAGAATTTGCTGAAAACATGCCTCAGAGCACTGATTTTCCCTTTTCACTGACTTTGACAAACCCATGATGTCCACTTTGATTCACAAATCATTGTTCAATATATTAATGCAAACTTAAAGAAAACTCAACATCAATCAGAAAAAAATACTAGAAAATAATTTATTATGCAAAAAAATAACAAAAGAAAAAAACAAATACTGTTCAAATATTGATTTGGCCAGAAATGCTTTATCATGTGGCATCACAAAGATAGGTACAGTGGCCAAATGGGGTTTTGATTTTTATAATGAATGTGTTTCTAGAAAATGTTCTGATACTGATCAAACAAAATGCAACCATGTGTGTTACTTGGCAACAAATCAAAATCTTTATTAATACTCAGATACAAAATAAACAAACAAAACAGAAAAAAAGAAAAACAAAGTAAAATTCCACGACTTGATTCAAGCCTTCCTTTCACTCTGTTCATACTCTACTATACAAGTCCATTATATGCACCAATACTTCTCCATTCCAAACATGCACCATATTAAATACAAAACCATCTAAATGAATAAAACTTCATATTTTTTACAACAGAAATCTATTATTGAGGTAATATTAAAGCTTCAAGTTGATTGGCTGAAGTGATCAGTTCTCTTCTGTAAACCCAATTCTGACTGGTTAGTACGGCCACACCTCTGGTCCTTTGATCATATCCATTTTGTTGTTCAATTAAAAAAAAATATTTCAGAGATAGAGAGGAAAAAAACACAGAACAAAATACAAAATGGCCATAACCAGTACCACAAAGAAATGGAATGCATGTTATTTATTGTTTATATAATTAGTCATGGCCATGACTATACATAGCATACAAGATGAGGTATCCATGTGAAAATGTCATCCGTGACACAGAAATCAGGCAGCTCTGGTCTGCCCAAAAAACATAATACTTAATTGGAAAAAAAATCTG